>CM067370.1:101932027-102532027 GCA_034401795.1 Chaetoderma sp. LZ-2023a | reverse complement strand
AATTCGTTTGAGAGAATTAGGCCAAGGCTCTGAAAACCAGACCTGAAAAAAACCTCCGAAACCAATTGTACCTGATGCATCAGTGTGCAGGCCTAAATCGTATGAAGTGGTGGCTTTCATGTTGTAGAACAATGCGATTCCGTTCCAGTTTGACAAAAACTGTGTCTACATGTTGATATCCTCCCTACAATCTGCATTAAGCTTAATATGATGATGGAGATATTTGACAGTTGTAGACAGTGTAATTAAGTGCGAAACGAAAGCCCTACCAGGGGCGACCACTCTGCTTGCCAAGTTTAGATGCCCTAACAGCTGTAGCAGTTCTGTCATCGAAACAGATTTACCACAATTGAATTCTTTTAATAAATTGGTTATCCGCACAAGCTTGTCTTCTGGAAGCCTGGCGTCCATTTTCTCGGAATCCAATATAATACCTAAATACTGTATCACAGTGGCTGGTCCTACAGTCTTCTTTTTGGACATGGGAATGTTCAATCTGTTGAAAATCAAATGTAGTAGGGCCATGTTGCGTTTGCCGCACTTATGTGGACGTTCGAAGGTAATAAAATCATCTAACTGGTGGAGAATGTGTTTGATACCATAGTTACATTTAGTAATCCAGTATATGGCTATTGACAAGTTGTTAAATATTTTGAGGCTGGAAGAACAACCAAAGGCTAGTCTTTTGTAGAAGTAATATTTCCCCTTCCATCTAATACAAAACAAGTGCCATTGCGCAGGAATAATAGGAATCAACTTGAAGGTGTCCACGATGTCGGTCTTACACATAGTGGTTCTCTCTCCCAAGGACTGAATTATTTTGATAGCATCATCAATTCTGACGTATGAAAGATAACAGTTTTCTTTGTCAATAAGCTCATTAATACTAGGATGCTCTTCATTGTTCCACTATAAGCCGAGGTTTACCTGAATATTTACCAATGGCTACGCCAATGGGACTTACTCTGCATTCGCGGAAGGGTAAGATATCTAAAGGGCCACACAAAAACCCTTTTGCTACATCATCTTCAATTAGTTGGTCTACTAGCTCGGGTTGTGTTCTAGCTGACAATAAATTGTTGCCTTCCTTTGTGACAGTGGAGTATTAGGTACCATGGTATCAAACCCGTTCTCTAACCCGCTACACAAATAATGCACAAATTTCTTATCTGGGTGATCTTTCAGTTCTTGTCTTAAGGTGGAAACGTTAATTGGTGTATCGTTCGGTGACTCAGTCACAGCATTATCACTGTTAATACAAAATAGTCAGCATCCTTGACTTTTCCCATCACCCCTCACCACCCCCACCCCCGTGTAGGCTGTTTCACTTTACAAGCTCTCATAGTATGTGACGCAGACCCACACAAGGAGCATGCATGCACGTAAACACAATTTGACTTAAAACAACGCCCTGCATTGTAGTTATTGTAGAGCTCATTACCATTCATCACCACTCGTGACCGCCCAAATTTGTCTGTTGTTGGCTGCTCCCTTACCTGGGTAGGGACGTGAAAATTTGTTCTTGGAATTCTGCGTTGAGGACAGGAAGATGCATTATGATATGGTGAATTGCAAACATAACAAATGTTGCTCTTCGCACTACCTATAATCAAACTTAAGAGAGTTGTCCTTAATCAACCAATCGATCTTAATGTTGCTATCGCTTAGCACCGTGGCTGCACGACTAGCAAACTTGCAATGATAGGCCTAAAAACCTTTGGCCATGCACATTGCATATTTCTACAATGTTTGCTTCATACAAATGCAGTTCTACCTGCCTTTCTGGAAATTTGTGTGCCATGACATGCTTATACATCCCAAACGCAGTAATGAATTCAGTGACAGATAAATTTATTTCCGGTTTTGAGTTATTTTCTGCCGGCTGACTTTTGTTCCCTTTGTCCCATTCGAATCTAGGGGGAAGGAGTGTTGCCAGGTCCACATCCTTACCTTCCCATATGCGTTTTTAACTACATCTCAAACGATGTCTACATGTGGGATACTTTCCGACGGTACCTCATATAAAGATCTAGGCAAGTGGTATCCACCTGAAGGTTGTCCTAGAATCGGATTGGTTGTTTGGTGCAGATTGTATCTGTTTGGCTCTGCCATTGGTCGCATGGCCTCGAGTGCTGACTGTAAAGTATTTTCTCTGTCAGGTTGTTGTTTATTTAGAAGAGAAGTTACGGTATTCTGCAACCCCACGAACACCTGTTGCATATTTGTCATAGTTGACAAAACGGATTGCATCATGCTATTCGACTCTGTTTCAGGTATAGATGTAAAAAGTTCGGAGTTCTGGTTATGGATATTCCTATGCAAGCTACTGTGATTAACAGTTCTACGATTCCCACTACAACTGCTAGCCGCATTACTTGGTTCCTGCATGTCGAGTAACCGGGTATTCGATTGTAATCGCTCCCGTTCCTCTCTGGGAAAAACCGAGCTAATTCTGCTCCTGGCCGAGCTTGTGTTACCTGATCCACGTACATCAACAGCAACCCTGTCGCCGCCAGTGGCGACAGTAAAATTACCGGTATCTGTACCGTTTGCAGGTTTTGTGACGTCGAATTGCACGTTCTGAATATTTGAGCGTTGACTATTTAAATGCCTCTGATCCCCACTAGCATTCCAAGTCAAATCCGAATCAGCATCCGCTGCGCCACTAGTGTGAGCAGTGTCCGCAGACAAAGCTGTTCTTTGTCCTTGTGGAGCATGTCCTTCACAAATTCTGCACTCACAGTTTCCTAGTCTACCCACATTCTCTAAATAAATGGATCTTATCACAGTTTTTTAAAGTGATGCAGGTACTCTTATCCCGATTTTTTCTAACTCCTCAAGAAGTTTTTTTAGAAGTCCAATTAGCAGGGCTACACGTGTGTAACAGTGTTTTCTTCACTTTCCTTCCACGAGAAGGATGGTCCGCCATCTTCGAAACTACCACAACTAGAAATTTATCCAAATTACCATTCTAATACACAATAAATTATCCAAATAATGTCGATACTGTACTTGGATGTTGATTGAGACTGCTACGATAACTGAGTAGATGATTTAATGGCCTATTACCCGAGTAGGCCTCTGTGTAAGATTTAAACTCGTTTACCAAGTTCTGGAAAATTTAGTGTCACGAATGTTGCTTGTTAAACATAAATCCAGGTTATCTACATAACCAACAAAATTTGTACGCAGTAGAAAATATTCACGATTGTTCGATTATTTAATTTTTGATCATATAAATTCACGATTTAAAAAATAATTGCGATATTCGATTTAATCACATAATCGCACAAGCCTAAGTTACAGAGTCCTTATTACCATTTAATCAATGATTTAACCCTTACAGACCTGAAATGTCAAATTATTTATGATGTAAGGAATGTGCTTTTGAATAATTTCACCCTTTAACCCTCAAATTTATTCAAGAAAATTTAAATTGAGCCAGTCAAATGACTGATAAATTTCCAAAAATATGCTTCTCTTAGTCTGCAAATGGACATTTCTTAAGACCACTTCAAAACCCATTTTAGCTGTCTTAAGAGGTAAAGTGTTAAACTAATTTGTCTGGAACCTGGTGCTATTTATGGCAGCAAAATGTAGAAGACAGTTAAGATTAACTCTTAAGCCTTTAGCCACCACAGAGCAGAGATTCTGCTTATGGAATCTGAAACTAATTTGACTGGGAACTGTTGAGCAACACGTTCCAGTCAACATTATGTTCAACATATTCAACAATTTTCCTGAATAGTTGAAATTGACAAATATGGATTGCAAGAGTTAGTGTTGAAAACATAATGTAGGTCTAAAGTGCATTACTTATAAATGCCCCCTGCTAGTATGTATATGTTGTGCATATGCTTACTGACAGAACATAATACTTACACCAGACCACCATTCATACCAGAGTGAAGGTCATTAGATGAACAAGTTACCTCAATATTGAAATATGCATACCCTCTGCAAGTACAAATAACAACAGCAACAAAGTCATCAAAGTTCAGTTTATGAGATATAAATAAAAAACAAGAATTTCACTGAATTAAATGTCTCGCTTGTCCTTCTCTTTGTCAATAAAGACCAGAGTACAGATCAAATTCAGCTGACGGATCCTGACATATAGGGCAATATAATAAATTGAACTTGCCCTGTAGGTGGGGCTTAGAATACACCTTCCGTATCCTCTGCGTGTCGTACGAGGCGACTAAAGGAGGTAAGGGTGAGGTAACCCTGACAGAAACCTCGAGTGCTGAAGACAGAGGTTCCAGGCCGCATGGCGCACTCTAATAAACCATGGATCCACGCACTTAACGCTTATGATCAAGTCGATAGTCACTTACATGACTGGTGGTATGATCAGCGAACGAAAAGAAGAAGAAGAAGAATAAATTGAACACAAAACCTTAACATTAACACTCATATCAGCCAAAAACGGCTTTTGCAGTGGTCTTGGGAAATTTCCATTTGCTGACCAAGCGAAGACTATTTTTGAAAATTTACCACTGGAATGACTAGCTCGATAACCGAGCCAGTCATTCCAGTGGTAAATTTTCAAAAATGGTCTCTTGGTCTGCAAATGGACATTTTCTGTGAGAAAATTGAAATTTTCTTGAACAAATTCACGGGTTAAAGGGCTAAAAGAACCACGTTCAAAGGTCAGAATATCAGGCACCTTTGACCTGGTGACATCACTGTCAGTGGACTGCTTCATCATGCTATAGGCAGTCATGTCTCCAAGTTTGGTTCCATTTGGATCCTCCATTGCAAAGATATAGGACACGCAAAAACTTAATCAGCAATATGCTAAGCACAAAAATTAACATTGTAAATAGACATGACAGAAGTAAAATATCAAGACTGTTGACCTTGACCTTTGACCTAGTGACATCATTATCCACTTGCTGCTTCCTTATGATATAAAGAACAATGTGTCCAAATTTATTTCAGGTAGCCTTAACACATTCTGAAATATAAATGCAAATGATTTACTAAATGCAAAAACTAAATGTTGAAAAATCAGAGGTCAAACAGCAAGATTAGAATGACCTTGACATTCAACCAAGTGATCATCAGGTTGTCTCCTTATGCTATAGGCAACCGTGTGTCCACGCTTGGTTCCAGTAGGATTAAGCAATCCTAAAATATAGGCAAAGATGATTTGCTAAACGCAGAGACCTAACGTTGATGTCACTGCCATCGTCATCATCGTCATCAGAAAAGTGATACATATGCCTCACTTTCACATTGTAAAATCTTGTCTGATTTTCAGGATTTATTTCTGGATGGCAAGATCCTGTTTTGTTAAAATTTTAGCCAAAAGCAAAAGGAATCAATACCTTTTGAGATACATCCCCAGTCTCTCTCTCTCTTTCTTTCTTTCTCGCACACATGCACACACGCTCACCCACCCACCTGCCCATACGCACGCATGTGCGTATGCACATAACCATGCACGCACACACTATTGGAAAATTGAGTAAATTCGCACACATGGATGCATTTGTGTATTCAATTAACAAACATGCATGCATACATTCATGAATAGATACACACATACTCAGCAATACCTGAGACCATAGCCTATACATGGCTTTGTTCTACCAAGCCACCTTGTGTCAGTAACGCAAACGTAGTCAACATCCTACAATACATAAAAAATGTTTGTTTTACAATCAAATAATTATTAATCATGCTGGAATTTCTAGCTCTAGCAATCTCAGTAAGCAGACATCAGAGGAAAGTTGGATGCTTTTACATACATAATAAGTTTCTGGATTTTTCTGGATATTAATTGGATTTTCCAGGGTTTTTTCGGATTACACTCAGTTATGGAATTCTAGTTGATCCGGGTTCTTTAATCTGGATTACAGTCAAAGCGTGGAAATCCTCTCGTACCACCGTCCATTCGTTTTGTTAAAATTTTTGCCAAATCGTATCAGCAGTTTTTGAGATACAGCTCCAAGCAGACAGACTTGCAGACACAAACACGCACACATGCGGGAAGGCGGGCAGGCAAGCAGGCAGGCAGGCAGGCAGGCAGGCAGGCAGGCAGGCAGGCAGACAGATTGTCCACAATCAAAGCATCTTTAGTATTCTTGTATGGAAAGTGACTCTCTGTTTAACTAGTGGCTCACCTGGAATGCCAGTACCAAGTGACATCACTGGAATCTGAACTGTCTGTCTGCTGAATCGCTGCAGACTACATTTTCAATGGTGCTTAACTCTGGATATGTTGAATATTTTGAAAACAACTTGACTGAAAATTACTGGTGGCTAAAACACTAACAACTTTCAGTCAAATTGTTTCCAAAAAATTCAGCATGTCCAGAGTTATTGCCCATTTAAATTATTGTCTGTCATCTTGCAGCAGTCAGACAGTTAAAATGCTTTTACGTTGGCAGCCTTGATGGTGATATTGGCCAAGTGGTTTACGAGCGTAAAAATAATTTACTGGAAAATCTCAGAAAGTACAATGGCTGCTGAGAAAACTTACCAATTAGATTGTTATGGCTTAATTCGGAAGCATACGATCATATGGTCCTTCAAGTCAAGTTTGATCAAAATCGGTCCAGCAGTTAATGCTTTATGGTTTTAATTGCTTAATTTGTGTACCTCAATGTAATGAGACGAAACAAATCTTAACATATTATGATTTGATTCCGTATAAATTAATAACAATTTGTGAAGTTTAATTTGGATGTGTCTCTATTAATTAAAATTTTACAACTGAAAAAAATTATATTAATTTATGCAGATGAAATCATCATATGTTAATATTTATTTTGTTTCATTTTATTGAGGAGGTACCTACTAAGGTCTTTCAACAAAGATCTTTTTTAATTCTGACTTGTTCATTCTATCTGCCTACCGTGAAGAATGAATCCTTGAGTGAAGAAACCATTTCATATATTCCCTCTGATCCAGTTTCTTCCATTGCCTCGAAAATAAACTATAAAATATACAGAATGGATGATCATTTACAGATCACATGTGAGTAAATAAAAACAATAAGTCAGTTCCACCACAGTACTAAAGCTAACTATAGTTGTCATTTGAACCAAAAATGGTGTGTTTGACTGTTAAATTGTCAATTAGAATTAACCCTTCTGTCAGTCAAACTTGTCTTATGTAGATAATAATACAACAACTGAGTAGGCATATAAAGACCAGTTTTATAGACTGCATTATCCCACCACCAGCCATTCCCTTTTCCACCTCAACACCCACCCCAACCCAAGCCACGCCCTTCACCTATCACGTCAAAAATTTGCCACCACCACAAGGCTAAGTGTATTTATAGTTGTGATTCCCAAGTACATGTCGCATAGGTTGACAAGTCAGTCTGTCAGTTTCCCTCAATCGAGTTTGTCAAATCTTTAACATCTCTGACAAAGTGGCCTATATATGTAACAACAATAGTGGAGAGTGACAAAGATGGACAAGTATATTCATGCTGATGACTAAGGTACAAGTAGCTAGTGGTGATTGGAATAAATTTCCCTAAACAGTGTTTAAATCTTTAACCCTTAAATTTGTTCAAGAATATTTCAATTTTCTCAAAGAAAATATCCATTTGCAGACCAAGAGAAGACTATTTTTGAAAATTTACCACTAAAATGACTGGCTCGGTTATCGAGCCAGTCATTCCAGTGGTAAATTTTCAAAAATAGGCTTCTCTTGGTCTGCAAATGGACATTTTCCAGGACCACTGCAGAAGCCGTTTTGGCCTTTGTGAGTGCTAAAGGGTTAATTATTGTTTTCCAGGGTGTCTTACCTTGATGTTTACAGGCAGCTGCATATTCAGCTCCTTAAAGGCTTCAAAACAGTTTAAGTAGGCGATCACTGGCCCTTTATCATCAGATGTCCCACGTCCAAACAATTTGCCATCCGCTTCTACCATTGTAAATGGATCCGTGTTCCAGCCATCTGCCTACAACAATATACGCAACCAGTGAATTTCACATTCCTGCACTTCATTGAACAATTAATTTTACTGAATATAAATTAACCAATGAGATCAAGAGAATATGTTTAGGTTAGGAAATGACAATAGATGGTCACGTAGAAATATTAGTATTGTTGGCATTTTCGTTTCTTTAACCATGTAATGGTGAACACAGCCAAAAAGTTTCTTGAAAAATGTCCATTTGCAGTTGGTCAAGAGAAGACTTTCTTAGAATTTACCAATGGGAATGACTGGCTCGATAACCGAATGAGTTATTTTAGTGGTAAATTCTCAAAAATAGCCTTTGCTAGACCCACAAATGGATATTAACTCTTTCACGACGAAGCCGGCCAAAACCGGCCTGTGCAATGACCTTGAGGAATGCCCATTTACCTGTTAGGAGAACTGTTTTTGAAAATTCACCACTGCAATGACTGGCTCGGTTACCGAGCCAGTCATTTCCGTGTTGAATTTGTAAAAATAGTCTTTTCTCGGCCTGCAAATGGACATTCAATAAGGAAATATTATGATTTTCTTGATCAAATTTAGACATTAAAGGGATATGCAATATTTTGAGCTTCTTGACCAAACGTGACCTGTAAAGTATTAATCATTTGACCGCTAAGTTTTTGCAGGCAACCTATTCCAATAGTTATATCTTGGTACCTGCTGAATATTTTGAAAACAATCTGACAAAGGTAGCCACCAACAACCTTCAGTCAAATTGTTTGCAAAATAGTTAGCAGGTCCAAACGTATTAGTTAAATGCTACCTACTCAGACTTTGTTGCAAAATTAAAACAGAATAAGAAATTGCGGTTAACCGTTTCCCAGAGGAATTCCCCATATCTCATTTTCAGGGAAACCATACAGGAAAACTGTTGAATATTTTGAAATTAATTTGACTGGAAACTGTTGATGGACGAATTCCAGTCAAATTAAATTCAAAATATTCAACAGAATAATTTTTATATCATAAAGAAAATACTTTTTTCGGGGATTCCAGATTTGTTGGTGAAAGGGTTAATTGACACAAACCTTCAGGGCGGGCTGTACATCCAGGTGTCCATAGATTAATACAGTTGGTTTCGCTGATGGTAACTTCTCCCCTAATCGACCAGTTAGTATTGGTGGATACGGGATAGTACTGCCATTGGGTAATTTCTGCTGTCCGGATGGATTGTCCCATATATCACAGGTGGCTCCAAGCTTTTTCAGGTTGTCTGCCATCCACTGGATAACGCGGGCACATTCGCTTCGACTTTCTGCCCATCCTGATACACTCTTGATCGACACTGCCTCTGCAAGACGCTTTATGTATACATCTTGATGCCTCTCAATATAACTGAAAATTTCAGAAAATTTATGTTATAGGATAAAGAAATACCAGACATTTTCCTAATCACCACAGGGGACATTAATTTTCTAAACCATATAACTTGCATACAGCACACTAATGGACTGTAGATATTAGATTCAGTCACACATAGAGACAGGCATATATATGCAGTACCACCTGTTCCACTCATACACTCTTTGTTGGAGCAATGGCAAAAACAGATCAAGCCTGAGGCCCAAGTTATTGTTTGAAGAACCATTAAGGTTCATTTTGTACACATATAGCATTTCCACCACTCATCTCTCCTATAAAATTCCATTTGGTTTTAGATGCTTTGAATGCGCAGTTAGATACAAACAACCAGACAAAATTTATCATAATATTGTGACATTAAATGGTAATCGAGAAATCATGAACTACAATAGTGTTCTATAGTATTTCATGAGTCTTGGACGCTAACCTACAATGGTCAACCATTACTGGCCATGTTTGTTAAATGGCACAAGGATTAGAGTGCTTAATTATAAAAACCATAATGGTTCACGGTCAAATAAGCTTTCCAGTACAGCTGTCATTAAATTGGACTTCTGGGACTCGAAGGGTTCAAACAGATGACCGCTGACACATGAAAGGTTCAATACAGACAGTATTTCACTACACCAATCATTAACCCTTTAACGCTGGAACTTATTCAAAATTTAAATTTTCTCATAGAAAATGCCCATTTGCAGACCAAGAGAAGACTATTGTTGAAAATCTACCACTGGAATGACTGGCTCAGTTATCGAGCCAATCATTCCAGTGGTAAATTTTCTTAAATAGCCTTCTTTTGGTCTGCAAATGGACATTTCCCAAGACCACTGCAGAAGCCGTTTTGGCTGATATGTGAAAAGCAAGCAAGTCATTCCACTGAAAAATTTTCACAAATAGTCTTCTCTTGATCCTGTAAATGGAAATTTTCTATGAGAAAATTGAAATTTGAGGCTTAATGGCTAAATGCGGGATGGAATTACAGGAATTGTTCGAATATGCAGCATTATCTGAATGAAGGCAAAATTCAGCATTTACTACTGGTTTACTATATGCCATGCATGGATATGGTATATGCTATATAACAAATAGTAAATGATTTTTGTATGTGTAAAATGACGATGTTTTTATAAGCGTGGTTTCATTTAACAAAACATCATCAGAGACCCAATGAGCTACCATGGTAATTACCCTTCCCCATAAGCTGCAATACAACAGAAATGTTCCAAGGGACATAATTCTGGAGAGCGCACACTTGAGATCAATCAACAAAGATCAAATGACTTCATTACCACAATGCAAAGATTAAATGCATATATCTATAATTACCGTGACAGAATATTATATAATTAGGTCAAAATATAACATGATAACTCGCTTGACCGAATATTTTACTATTGGTTGCAATGGGAAAACTGAGCATTGACTTATATTCTCCAGGTCAGAGACCTTTTTTTAAAGATAAACATAGTTGTTAGATTAGGTACCCGCTCTAAATATGACTGAAACGTTCATAGAAAAAAGATAGTATTAAGTTCAACGTCCAATATTTTAATGCTTGTTTAAATATAAAAACTTACTGAAAGATATCAAGTAGCTTGCGCGAAGCCATAACTCACTACACACGACTTCAAAGTCCACAAATGCAGTATATAATATTTTAATACAAGGAACACACAGTGGTCACAAAAGACAGGTGGTCACTTGATACAAGTCAGCTTTAATGATAAATAATTGTTTCTGCAGCCATATTGCTGCTGCTTGTAAAACAGGTGGTGTGTGGTTAAGCTTATCTATGTGCTGTCTCTAGCAGTGTTTATGCAAAGATAAGAATTGTATTAAACCTTTCACCAATGAATTCCTAGTAACTAAATTTCAAGACAAATATGTGACCCTGTGAGAGGAGAGCTGTTGAATATTTTGAAAATAATTTCACTTGAAGCTGTTGCTGCCTAAGGCAGCAACAGCTTCCATGCAAATTAATTTCAAAACATTCAACCGATTTCTTTAAACCACAAAGAATTTGCTATATCTGGTATGCAGGATTGAAAGGGTGATATAAGCAATGTCAGGGATATATACCTGAAGCTTGCCCCTTGTTAGTAATATACATGCATACTGTCTTATCCAGATTGAATTTTATCATGCCTTGAACTAGTTTATGCAAACCCATATATTAACCTTCTCACGTCTGACTAAAAGAAAGGCTATGGTTAATATTTTCAAATCTAAAATCGCATTTCAACAACTGTACAGGTAACCTGTTAAATATTTTAAAACTAATTTGACGGGAGGTTATTGCTGCTCCGTTCAACAACATCCAGTCAAATTGGCTTTTAAATATCCAATGCAATGTGTGATATCTGTATGTGGAGTCGAACGGGTTAAGTTTCAAACATACAGCTTACCTGTATGGGTGCTTTGAAATTGAGGTTTCAGATAGGAGAGGGTTAAACATAAAATCTAGCCTGTCTATAAAGACCACCCTTGGTAACAGACTTTATATATAAGCAGTCTTTTGATCTTCAAAGGGTTCTATCATTGAAAAGTTGTTGATTTCTTCATTAAATGTTCAGGATTAGTGAGCAATGCCTGATGTGATCGGCACATTACCCTGTGTAAGCCTAGATTAAGCTTGAGGACTATTATGAGAAATTGTGCTAGGCATAGTTCAATATGATAAGTATCAAGTGGGGGGACATACTGTGCTCCACTCATAACAATAGTCTTATAAATATAAAACACAAACAGTTCTAAATAACATACTTCTAACTTTTATTTCTCCTTGACAAAATAATGACATCACTCTACCATTCATGTTGGAAAAATCCTCCAAAAACATCCCTGTCAATTTATACACATGATCTTACATAGATGTCAAAACTCAAGGGATGTTGTAATTCAGTGGTTTCAGTGTGTGACAAGCATATACAAGTGATCTCCCCTAACCGACCTGAAGAAATCGACAATCTACGAGTCCATTGCCAACTCACAATAAGGGAGACAATAAGGAAATTCTAATAATCAGCTAGTACGAATTTTCTCCCTTTAGTTACCGTTTCTTAAATTGATACAGATA
Organism: Chaetoderma sp. LZ-2023a; assembly: GCA_034401795.1. Lineage (NCBI taxonomy): Eukaryota > Metazoa > Mollusca > Caudofoveata > Chaetodermatida > Chaetodermatidae > Chaetoderma > Chaetoderma sp. LZ-2023a. The sequence continues at coordinate 102,519,638 of CM067370.1, read as the reverse complement.
GTTTAATGCCACGAGCACTTGTGATCCCAACCTTTAGACAATAATCATGCAGGTAAGTTGTTATGGCATCTTGATAGAGGTTTAGCAGGAACCCGTTCGTGCTATAAGCTTAAACAGCTTCGAGTCAAAGCAGCGCCAAAATATTCAAGGGGAAGCAAATATTATAGTAAGAGTATGCTGAAACTATCCTAAATGAGTTGTTTGCCTTTATCACTGTCAACTTGAAGGTGGCTTATTCTTATATCCATAACACAAGGGGATACCATTTAAGATTTTAGATCTATTATCAAAGGCCAAATAGGTTTCTTAATGAAGTTTTTTTAATTTAGCATTGCTGGATTATATAAATGCTAAACATGTTGCTAAAATATGAGTTTTTGTTTAGATACATCGGATACACAGATGTACACAAACCTGACTGCAATACCCACTTTTCGGCATATGGCAAGGGTAATTAAGAAATCATTCAATCAAATAATCAAAGATAAATTTGCAGCAAGCTTAAAAGTGGCTGTTGGCTAGAAAAAAACATTAACCCTTTAGAACTCAAGCACGCAAAAACCGACCAGTGGTCTTGGAAAATGTCTATTTGCAGACAAAGAGAAAACTATTCTTGAAAGTTTACCACTGAAATGACTGGTGGTCAAATTTTAAAAATAGTATTTTTTGGGTCTACAAATGGACATCTTCGAGAAAATTTAATTTTTTAAACAAATTTAACGGTTAATGATTAAATATCAACAATCCGAGATGGCAGACCGTCGCCGTCCAATATCTGTCATATTTTAACACAATGTTGGATTTCCTAGTTTTAGGTGTTTTTAAAAATTTTCTATGCTAACCATGTACAACATTGTGGAAACCTAGTGTATGGTGAAAACCTTAATTGTGTTAATATTTGAGTCAAATCAGATTAGCAGTTGCTGAGATATGCTGAGAACCAGTATTTGATCTGATTAAGATTTTTTTACTCTGGATCATGAGCAATCTCTGGACATTCTCATTGAAACCAACGGTCCTTCTTGTGTGAAAATTTGAGCCAAATTGGATACGAAACTCTTTAACCCTTGAAATCGTTCGAAAAATCATCAAGTTTCTCATAGAAAATGTCTTTTTGCATATCAAGAAGACTATCTTTGAAAACTTACCACTGGAATGACTGGCTCGGTTATCGAGCCAGTCATTCCAGTGGCAAATTTTCAAAAATAGTCTCTTGGTCTTGGATATTTCTCAAGACCAGTAGAGGCCATTTTTGGCTGATATGAGGGTTAAAGGGTTAAGAGTTAGTTGTGACTCACAACTAGTTAAGTCATTCTGTTAATCGATTGGTTGGTATATCAAAATTTTGACTTTTTGGCAAAACAACACATACAATTTGTACTTTCGTGAAACATTTCAATTTTCATGACGGAGCTATATCACTTTAATGTGATATCAGCTAACATATACTCCATTATGACGTTAGATACGTGAGTGACAGATTGGATCCCTCAATTCTTTTTGTAAATCCCGTCTCAAATGTGCACTACAGACATATATGCATAGCAGTTAAAATCTTGTGGTGGTTCTGGCGGTCAAACAAATCCCCATCTCGTGCCCACCATAAAGCGATTCCTATGGTAAATGGCACGTATTAAGAAATCACTCATCTTTAGGTGTCCATACATCAGGTGATTCATAAAGCGGTCATCAAGGGAGGCTTTATCATATATCATTATATTATATCATTATATTGTATCTATAAATATAACTACATGTTATAATAAGTACTACAATTTGACCGCTGATAAAATAGGATGATTTATTCAAGCTCACACATGGCAGACAACTGGATTATAAAAATTTAGGTCTAATGGAGGTTATCTTGACTGCACTGATCATCTGACAGTAAACCTACACGCAGTCAAACCTATCTTAACTCTTTCACTGATAAATTCTCATTATCACAATCTCATGGCAAACAAACAAAAAGGCCATTGAATATTTAACAAGAGCTCCGCAAACAGCGCATAATACCCCGCCATGATGACAAACCAATGAATGAGAGATATCAGAAAATATTTATTTGTTCCTCAGCCCCATCTGACCAGTCATCCTTCTTATGAAGTGTCAAAGCGATCTGTTAAACGGTCAAGGAGGTATCATCCGGAAACCAATTGTCAAGATGGCTGCCGTTGACTGGCGCCATATTAGATTGTGGATTATCGTAAATTTTGCTAAGTTTTTTCACCAGACATATTCCAACAACCGGAGTAAGTGATCCAATAAATGAAATCCAGAAACCAACTTTCAAGATGGCAGCCCATGGCTGGCGGGCATCTTGGAGTTCGGATCATCGTCAATTTCGATAGGTTTCTTCTCCACACCTAGTCCAACCACCCTATGAAGTTTCAAAGGGATCCGATAAATGGTAACGGAGTTATCATTTGGAAACCAATTTTCAAGACGGCCACCAGTGGCTGGCAGCCATCTTGGAATTCGCATCATTGTCGATTTCGATAGGTTTCTTCCCCAGGCCTATTCCCACCACCCTATGAAGTTTCAATGTGATCCAACAAACGGTAACGGAGTTATCATCCGGAAACCAATTTTCAAGATGGCCACCAATGGCTGGTGACCATCTTGGATTTTGGATCATCATCGATTTCAATAGGTTTCTTCCGCAGATCTAGTCCAACCACTCTATGACGTTTCAAAGCGATCTGATAAACGGTAACAGAGTTATCATCCAGAAACCAATTTTCAAGATGGCTACCGGTAGCTGGCGGCCATCTTGGATTTCAGATCATTGCCAATTTCGATAAGTTTCATCCACAGGCCTAGTCCCACCACCCTATGAAGTTTCAATGCGATCCGACAAATGGTAACGGAGTTATCATCCAGAAACCAATTTTCAAGATGGCTACTGGTGGCTGGCGGCCATCTTGGATTTCAGACCATCGTCAATTTCGATAGGCTTCTTCCCAAGACCTAGTCCAACCACCCTATGAAGTTTCAATGCGATCTGACAAACGGTAACAGAGTTATCATCTGGAAACCACTCTGCCATCCACAACCCCCCCCCCCCCCTCCCTCCCCGGATGGACTGTGCCATTACATAATACCCCGCCAAATAAAAATGAATATGACTATAGAAGCCAGCAATGGCTTCCAGTCATATTAATTTCAAAATATTCAACAGAATAAGTTTTATATCGTAAAGAAAATAACATTTTTCGGGATTTGTCAGTGAAAGGGTTAAATGGCCACCGAATGAAGCACCAAGAAGTCAAAGCTAAAAATAGGTGACTGACAGTGTCTGATCTGTCACTCAAGTATACGAGGTCATAATCAAATAGATCACATGTTAGCCGAGGTCACAATCATAATGATGTAGCTCAGTTACGATCACAAGTGTACGAATCGTGTCTTTGATGAATTTACAATTTAATCAACATTCTGTTGAATATTTCGAACCTCCCATAACCGTGGGCAGCATCATCACCTCAGTAAAATCAGTTTCAAAATAAGCAACAGCTTACCTATATAGCTACCTTGAAATTTAGATTCTAGGAAGTTGTTTCAAAGCGATTCCAGCATATGTAAAAACATGGGTGGTGTTTAGCTAAAAATGGGTGGGGCATAGCTAGAAATAGATCCCTATATACAAGCTATTCACATAAAGCACATTAGGATCAAAGCACAGCTGGTCATCCAGTGCATTTCAGTCAAGGACATAGGTAACACAGATCCTCTCACCTGATCTGGTGAGTACAGCTGTACTGGATAGATCTTTAATCAGAATTCAGACATTAAATACCTGTCTGTCATTCACCTAAAGCAAGTGTAATTCATATTATAAACCACCACATTAATATTTATCTCAGTGCAATCCACTTACCACATAGAAATTCCATATTTAACCCTTTAAAATTCATCCTACACGCCGCTTAGCTGATTATGATGTCGCATGATAGATGGACACTGGAAAATTGAATTGTTTGTGATTTTAAGCATTGTTAATGAGGGCATCTGGAGCTGCCAGTTGTAAAACATTATTGAGATACACAGAATCAGTTAAGTGCCTCTTGACTTTCATGGAAATTTTAGAGAAGTGGAAAGCAATTTTTCGTGTTAAACAATGATTTGCAATGTCAGTTGAACTACCGAGAAATGTGCCCAAGATTTTGCTCCTTCTCCTTTTCTACTTGCCCATAACGTACCTTCATCATCCGAATTCGTTCTCTCAGAGATGTATATGTGAACTCTGTTTTTGCTTCATTATGAAGATGTTTGTGACTGAGATGTTTTACAGCTACTGGAAGCAGTTCAAGGGGACCCTTATCTTCATCGATGAAATCAACATTCTCTATATACTCCATCTTGTTGGCATGTCTAGCTTGAAGATTTGAGAGTTTGGTATTGCAGACTGTTCTCTAATAGATGATAGAGCTGTAGTGAGGCAACATATGAAGGGCAATGGTGATAAGCCATCTCCTTGCACAGGTTGATCATGTTGAAGTGTCAAATTTTGTAGAAATCTTGTGTATACAGGCTGTCTATGCAGTGTCCTGGGGGAACGCTATTATCTAGCAAGTGACTGGGTGGGTGCGTGAGTTGGTGGGTGGGTAGGTGAGTGGGGGTGGGTGGTTGTGGGTATGTGTGAGGGTGAGTGATTGAGTGTGTGGGTGGTGTGTGGGAGGGCTGGTGGGTAAGTGAATGAATGTAGCACTAAAACTGTCGTACCCCAGGGATACTATATACTATAATATTGCATACCAACATAGGAACACCATCTGGAACATCATTATCAAAGTAGCATCCCTTGAGAACCACACAATTTCATATGTCATTACCCACATAGTGAGTTTTAGTGACACCATATTGGTTGTGCTCAGCCCTTGTGAACATTGGACCAGGGGAACTATACAATGTACTTCAATCAAGACATGGTGGTGTTTAAATCTACAAGATTAAAATATGTCTGATGGCATCTACAGTTGTGTAAAAACAAGTCTGAATGGCTTTTGGACTGGGACAGCAGCTCCTTATATAACAAATCTGGGAAATGTCCCGATGTGTGGCCCTGTTCTCATTGACTGGGAGAAGTTGTTAAGGGTTACTTTAATTCTGGTTGGTCAATAACGTGGGGCAATCGGAAGCCGTAAAACCAAACTAGCATTGTTCTGCTGCGCCACTCCAGTAACTGCGATTCTAATGCGGCACTAATAACTGAGCATAGACCGGATTGCCTGTGGTCTGACAAATTTGATATATACACCTGTGCAAAAGTTAAGCACCAGCAAAAACAATAGAACGTAGAAACATGATGGCACAACTAGGCTGCCATACTTTTTGTCCCCGCGTTAGCTGACATAATTCCAAGTACGAAATGCACATGCATGCATGACTTCACGCCGCTTGATGTCCGTGCGTGGCGGGAAACAGCACACGTGTTCAGTTATGTAAAAGTCCAGTTTGAGGTGTAGAACATTACATACAGATTTAGGCGACAAGATTAGGAATTTTGTGTTCATGACCGTGGTTTATTTGTAGAGAGAGAATTAGCTCTTGATTGTGAACCGCTATGGCAAGACGAAGGTTAAGTGATCGTGTGAAATGGCAAATCATAGGCATGCATACCACTGGTATGTCATGCAGAGAGATTGGCAGACAGCTGAACATTAACCATACTGTAATCAGTCGTTTGATTGCAAAACATGGGCAAACTAACGAGGTGAAGGACAGGCCTAGATCTGGAAGACCGAAGAAGACTACTGCCCGTGATGATCGAGCCCTAGTACGCCTTGTTAGGAGATCTCCATTCACCAACAGCAGAGTGCTCAGCCAGCAATGGGAAACGCGCAATAGAGTGTCAATGTCTACCGTCAAAAGGAGACTGTATGCTGCTGGCATGAAAGCTAGGAGACCTGTCAGACGTCCTCTCCTCACTGCACACCACAAAGAGGAGCGTCTGAGGTGGTGCAACGAAAGAAGACACTGGAACATGAGATCCTGGAGACGGGTACACTGGTCCGATGAGTCGGTTCCTGCTTCATGCCACAGATGGTCGAACTCGTGTATGGAGGTCCAGACGCACGGCGTACGACCAACGTAACATCATGGAAGAAGTTCCATTTGGTGGAGGTTCCGTTATGATATGGGGGTGCATCTCATTTGATTGTAAGCTGGATCTGTTGACTGTACCTGGAACACTAAATGGACAAAGATATCAAGATTCCATACTGGATAGAGTTGTGGTCCCTCATTTTGTAAATCATGCACCTGGAACCCACCCTATATTCATGGATGACAACGCCCGACCACATCCTGCTAGAGCTGTGCATGAATACCTCCGCCAGAATGCCATCGAAACCCTACCATGGCCAGCAAGGAGCCCTGACATGAACCCTATTGAGCATATCTGGGACATTCTGGGAAACATGGTGAGGAGGGATCCTCCTGTGCAGAACCTACAGGAATTAACAGACGCACTCCATCTTGAATGGCAACGAATACCACAATGGCGTATCAGTCGGTTGGTGACCAGCATGAGACGTCATGTCCACGCCGTCATCCAGGCACAAGGTGGATATACCCGGTATTAATAATGAGTCTCAAACTCGTGCACAGATGTTAAACTTCGTTTTCAGACACCATTAATGACAATCTAGCCACATGTGTCAACTGTAGGGCAATAGTTGTCAGTTGTGTCAACGTAACCATATTCAGGCCTCGTTTTCAAGTTCAAACAAAAACATACAGTGTTTCCCCACCATCATAATCAGCATTCCTCTAGTTGCATTATTACCTCTTGCACTAAGATGGATGGGTACATAAATGTTTGTGCTATTGCTTTCTTCATAGCACATGAATATACCCTCGCATGTGCGTAAAAATAGGGTGGTGCTTAACTTTTGCACAGGTGTATATTTCATTTTCATAGGTCAATATAACCTACTCCCAGGCCATGGCCCATATGATGTTTCCCACACAGCACCAACTACCCCTAAGGTATAGAATGTAGTAGTCATGTGGCCATATTTTGTTGCAGTTTTCTACGAATACAATTATTGCTATAGTCACAGTTTACACAGCAAATGGTGTGCAGTGTTCTAGCAATGAAGATATTTTAAGTATTTTCAAATATTTAGCCCATATCCCCTGTGGATTGTCAGTACATATCATGGCCTGGGGTACTTAATATTTCATAAATACCAGCTGACTACTAATGACTAGCTATGGAAAATGGACATTAATTGGTCTACATCACTGTATTATATTTGGTATTGGTTGTTATTGATTATGTTAACATAGTTTGTGTCAGCTGTAAATGCTGACAGTCCAGTATATTTATTGAATCCAACAGCTGAGCTGGAAACATTTTCTGGCATGAAAACATAAATTTCACCTCAGCATGAACCATATTTTAACCCTTTAACCCTCAATCAGCCAAAAATGGCTTCTACAGTGGTCTTTGGAAATGCCCATTTGCGGACCAAGAGAAGACTATTTTTGAAAATTTACCCACTGGAATGACTGGCTCGATAACCGAGTCAGTCATTCCAGTGATAAATTTTCAAAAATAGTCTTCTCTTGGTCTGCAAATGGACATTTTCTATGAGAAAATTGAAACTTTCTTGATCAAATTCAAGGGTTAAACGGCTAAACAAACCTGCTCTGACTGGTGGTCACTGGGACATTTAACATATTAAACTTTTAATGGAAAAATTTACTCCAAAAAATTCAAGTTGTTTCCTGGAAAATGTCCATTTGCTGGCCAAGAAAACTGTCTTTGTAACTTTACCACTGGGATGACTGGCTTGGCTATTGAGCCAGTCATTCCAGTGGTATATTTTGAAAAAATAGTCTTCTCTTGGTCAAGAAAATGGATATTTCTTTAGACCACTGCAGAAGCTGTTTTTGACGAGCTTGAATGTTTGAGGGATTAAATGGAATAAATGGCATATATGTTATAGTGACAAGTCTAGGCTCATATATACACAGTCACTGCTGTCATAGACAATGCTAAGTGTAGCGCAGTATTGCCTGCTCTATAGGCTGCTTAAGAGAATTTCTTTCTCGAATTGGTTAGTAATAATACTTAGTTTCTTTGCTATTGACACAGTAAAAACTAGAATATTGACATCAGTGTGCTAAGGGTTACTGTGCTGGCTGAATGGTTTATTGTTGGTTCTAATAGGATTAACTTTTGACCTATTATCTTAACAAGCGGTTTCAGAGATCTTTAAACGTGCTTATGAAAATAGTAAATTGGAAATCAACTGAACAGGTTTTAATGAACAAATTTGGTTCAGCTATTGCCATAGATGAAGTTTCTAGAGTTTTATTTGCTTACCTTGAATACACTTGAATGATTCTCAGTTCTTAATCGTATTTACCAAATTGTGGCCCAATCCCTTCAGCAGCTCAGGATGTCGTTTTTGTGAATACACGGTCATCCAAGATGGTCAACAAGCAAATCATCCAATTAGGTTATTTTGACCAAATTTGATTCACCTTTTGCCCTTGATGAAGTTTCTTGGCTTTCTCATCAATCTGCAAAGCTGTTCCGAAGATTTTTAAAGCAATTTCTAAAATTAGCACAAAATCCGAGATGGCGGCCCGCGTGCCAAATGAGTTAATTGACTTCTTTTGAATAAACTTGGATCTCTATGCCGTAAGAAAGGTTCCTGTCAAATATAATTCAAATCAGCCCAGTGGTTCTTGAGAAGACATCACTTAAAGAGAGCTGACAGACAGACAACGGATCAACAACAGACAGTCGCTATGGCATAAGCTCACTTGATCACTCTAGCTAGTTGAGCTAACAAGCCATTAGCCTACAACGCATTCGTATACCAAGTTTGTTTACTAGATACAAAAAACACTTGAAACTAAAGCCCAAATATTTTACCATTGGCTCCAATGGGAAAATTGACCGTTTGACATATTATCAAGAAACTAGGTCAGACTGATTTAGTTCTTATGTAAGTTGTAGTGTATGCCTATACGTACCAAGTTAGAAGCGAATAGCTCTACGAATTAATTAATATGAAACCTGCCGCCGAAGTAATATCTTTCCCCATTGGGTCCCATACTGCACAAAATATACAAGGGTGGTAACCACACTTTTAACCCTTAGCACTCTGATGTCAATATTCTATTTTTTACTGTCAATATCAAAGAAATTGGTGTACATTTTTCAACAATTTTGCAGGAAGATGGCGCTGTCGTCCCACCAAATTTGTTGAAAAATGACCAGTTCAACTTTTAATTTAATTTGAAAATTAAAAATTCTGACATACGAATGGTACGGGTTAAAAGTCGAATCATCCTTATTTTCAAAATGGATAATGTAGTCGAAGACAGGCAAAGACGGGCGGGTGGATGGACGGACAGAGACGGATGGATGTCGGATGATGAGTGATCACTATAGCTCAGCTGACTGACCTAAAAAACCCAATTTCTCTGCATAGACGAAGATATACATGCTCACTTTCAATCAGGTGCACTGAATTAGAGAGTATGTACCGCAATATTTTGGTATTTATATTAATTGTGAGTAAAATTGTGGGATCTGATCTGTCACTCAAGCATCTGATGCCTTAATCAAATACATCACATGTTAACGGACATTAAAATCAAAATGACTTAGCTCTGTCACGAGAATCAAGAAGTCTGTCACGAAAATGTACAAATTGTATGTTTGCTGAATTTACAATTTAATAAACATTCAGTTGAATATTTTGTATCTAATTTGACTGGGAGCCGTTGATGTCATAGGTAGCAACAGCGCTCCGTCAAATTACTTTCCAAATATTCAAACGTTTACCTGTAGTAACCTGGAAATTTAGATTCTGGGAACTCAGGTTTCACAGTTTCAAACCGATTCAGACTGAACACACATAGTGTGGAGTTTAGCTAGCAATTATTGGGATATAGTCAGAAACGAATCCCTCTATCCTTACATCGCAAATAAAAATGGATAATTTTTGGAAAATCTAAGATGACTACTAAAAGAATTGATCAATCAAAATTCTTGTTTGATATATTGAAGGCTACCATCATAGGAAAGTTCCACCCAAGTTTCGTTGAAATCGAGCTATTAGTTCATGTGTTTTAAATGATTCTAGAAAATTTTCGGAAAATCCAAGATGGCCGTTTAAAAACTCAACCTACGACTGTAGGATCCTGCCAGTCACATTTGCTCAAAATCCACCTAGCAATTAAGGAGATGCAATTTAACAATTTCTGGTACATTTTTCACGAAGTCTAAGATTTCCCACAAACACCCCCCCCCCCACACACACACAGCCCAAACCCCCAAAACTGACCAATTAAAATTCTGAATAGCTGTTATGGAGCCATCAGTGACAGGGTCTTTCTAGCCAAATTTGGTTGAAATCTGTCAAGCGGCTAAGGATGAAGATGTATTTTGACAATTTCAAGTAAATTTTTTATAAAATCCAAGATTTTTACCCAAAAACGAACCATGAAAAATTGTGAATAAACGTTCTGGAGTCTACCAGCATAGAATCCTTCTACGTTGATTTGGTTAAAATCCAGCAAGTGGGTTAAGGAAGAGATCCATTTTGATAATTTCCTGTAAATCTAAGAATTTCATCCAAAACATTTGATGAAGCAAAATTCTGGATTTAAGTTCTGGAGCCTACTGTGATAGGGTGCTTTTAGGCAAATTTGGTCGAAGTCTGTTAAGCAGTTGAGAAGCGTTTTGCTAAGTTTCATTAACTTTTTCATATAATCTGAGATTTTCAGCCAAAATTCGACCAATCCTATTCCTGAATAAAAGTTCTGGAGCCTAAAACCATAAAATCTTTCTAAACAAATTTGTTTAAAATCCATCATGAGGTTATGGAGATGCGTTTTGACCATTTCTGGTAACTTTTCATAAAATCAAGATTTTCAACAAAAAAATGGCCAATCCAAATTCTGAATAGTAGTTCTCGAGTGTAACACCATATAGTGCTTCTATTTTAATATGTTTGATATCTTACAAGTGGTTAAGGAGGATGCCTTTTGACAATTTTCAGTAAATATTTCACAAAATCTAAGATTTCAGTTTTAAGTTCTAGAGCCCACTGCCATAGCATTATTCCCGCAAAATCTTGTTAAAATCCATCAAACCATTAAAGAGATGCATTTTGACATTTCCGGTAGATTTCTCATAAAATCTTAGATTCTCACCCAAAATATTGACCAATCAAAATTCTGACTATAAAGTCTAGAAGCCTACCACCATGGGATCATTTTAAACAAATACGTACGTTTTAAGACCAAAGCTGACGGACGGACGGACATTCGCCATCGCATAAACTTACTTGGACATTCTGGCCAGGTGAGCTAACTACAAACTTTACACCTTTACTGGTAAAGACTGACCAAGAAAAATTTTTAATTAAAATTCGCTTTGTGAACGTCCATTTGCAGTCGACAAAATAACTATTTTAGAAGATTTACCAGTGGAATGACTGGCTCGACGACTGGGTTAGTTTTCCAGACAGTTATTTTCGTACATTTTTTAAATGTTCTCTTCAACCGTAAATAACATTTCTGAACCCTCTGTAAAGGCCAGATTTGGCTAGTTTGACTATTAATTTGAACCCATTATCACCAAGCATCAATAACACCACATTTGGTGTTAAATTGGTCAAAATCAGATTGAATCACTGTTAACCCTTTAGCACTCATATCAGCCAAAAATGGCTTCTGCAGTGATCTCGAAAAATGTCCAATTGCAGACCAAGACTTTGACAATTTGCCACTGGAATGACTGGCTCGATAACCGAGCCAGTCATTCCAATGTTAAATTGTCAAAAATAGACTTCTCTTCGTCTGTAAAAGGACATTTTCTATGAGAAAATTTAACTTTTCTTGAATAAATTTGAGGGTTAAAGGGTTAATAAAATTGAATATTTGTTGCTACATGGTAATCAGTGATTCAATCTGATTTTGATCAATTTAACACCAAATACAATAGGGTCCCATATTAGAACACCTATAAAACAGTGCTTTTAACCATTTAACCCTCGAATTTATTCAAGAAAATTTCACTTTTCTCATAGAAAATGTTCATTTGCAGACCAAGGAGACTATTTCTGAAAATTTACCACTGGAATGACTGGCTCGGTTATCGAGCCAGTCATTCCAGTGGGTAACTTGAAAAATAGTCTTCTCTTGGTCTGCAAATGGACATTTCTCAAGACCACTACAAAAGGCGTTTTTGGCTGATATGAGTGTTAAAGGGTTAATCATTGTGCAAAAACACAAATTATATTTTGACCTACAGTGACTCGAACTGACCTTGACTGTTTGAACACCAAATACACTAGTGGGTATTCCTTGGGCCACAGCAAATAAGTGTCCAAGTCTAAGTCCATTTAGTAAAATGTTGGATTATCTTGCAGAATCAAGTTATATTTTTAGCCGTGATTTGCAACTAGTATAAGAAGTTGGTCTATCAATCAGTCAGTCTGTTAAACTGCCTATGTTGCAGTTTCTATATATAACACGTGTTTGTAATAAATTGATGCTGACTATTGACCCGTAGCATTTGACGCATAGAGAACAGGCGTGTTCCTGACATACAAAGACATGAATGACAGGAGACAAGGTACATGTATGGTATAATTTATTCATTTGGTAATGATCATGAGACTAGCATATAAAATATGATAAAAAAAATTTTTCTTGGAATTATATGACCCACGAGAATAGCATATAATCATCATTCCGACGGGCAAACTAGATAGAACAAACTATACGATGTCGGAAATATTATGCTAAATATTTAGAAATTAATTTGACTAAGCTTTTGCTGCCAACAGCTTCCAGACAAATAAGTTTCTAAATCTTCAACAACTTACCTTGTTTCACTGAACTTGTGACAGTAGGATTTCAGTGCTAAAAGGTTTACATATTTTGATTATTGCACCTCAAATTTGAGCATTATCCTATGTTGTATATAGGCTGATCCGTTTCAGTTGAGAAATTTTCCCATGTTAAAGCTAGCATGCTTCACAATATTACAAAATTTTCTCAACTATAAGCATGTATTCCATTATGCCCTTGTCATGACTGGCTATTTGCCAGTCTGCTTGAATGGATCTTTCCACTTTATCAATCCATCCTATGATGTCATAATCAACTACTCGCCGTGTAGAATGACATTATAATGAATAACGTTTGTGGGTTAATGTGGACTGAGCTAGCTGGTATATATAATTTGAAGAGATTATCGACATTTTAACTACGGTATGTCATAAACAATTATTATATTCTATACGGCAGCAAGCAAACATAAATAACAGCATGCCTAAGCTATGGTGCATGAACACATGAATTAGCAGATAAAGAACCAGCAATTCTCTGCACTCCAAAGACACAAAATTCTCATTTGGGATTTATAATGCTCACTAACCCTTTAACCTTCAAATTTGTTCAAGAAAATTTCAATTTTCTCATAGAAAATGTCCATTTGAAGATCAAGAGATTTTTTGAAAATTTACAACTGGAAGCCAGTCATTCCAGTGATAAATTTTCAGAATATAGTCTTCGCTTGGACTGCAAATAGACACTGACCACACAAAAATCTACATTTTCTTGACCATTAACCCTTCAATCGTCAAAACCGGTAAAAGGTAAAAAACCTCTTAAAAACGGTTTTCCTAAATTCCAGTTATAAACTTACAAAAACCCCGTCTTCTCTTGGCCAGCAAATGGTCATTCACTGAGCAAAAATTTCAATTTACTTGAAAATTCTTGACAAATTAAAGGCTTAATTGATAAGTCACCTTTTGAGCGCTTTGAGGCGGGGTTGACACACGCAGGGTTAATGATCAAGATTCGTCGAGAAGACAAATCTCTGTGCAGTGAATGCCAATTTTCAGGCGAAGAGACTATTTTTGAAAATTTACCAATGCAATTACTTCTCTTGTCCTGTAAATGGACATTTCTCAAGAGCACTACAGCGACCAACTTTGGCCGACTTGATAATTAAAGGGTCTAAACAATTTCTCTATCTACCTGACTTTAGGCAATTCTCATTTTAGTACATAATTATTTAACTACATGTCTGTAAAATGACAATTTCAATTATATTAACTTTGATAAATTTGATCATATTCATTTGTTAATCTAAAATATCAACCAATTGTCATGGCCGTGACAGTTACATTCCTGTCAAATACTATGCATTGTGACAGTGTGATAACAGGATGTGGCATTGTTTTAATGCTTTTAAACGACAAGCTGACCAAAACCATTCTCTTCTGTGGTCTTGAAAACTGTCCACTCGTACGTAGGCCAAAGAGACTATGTTTTTTGTCACAAATAAATGATACATTTTTTTAAATAGCCACCATTGCTTGGCCTGCAAATGGACAGTCACTGAGAAAAATTCAATTTTCTTGGCAAACCTTGCCCATTAAAGATTTAACCCTTTCACTGATGAATTCCCCCATATCTCATTTTCTATGCAACCATACAGGAAGCCTGTTGAATATTTTGGAATTATTTTGACTGGAAGCCATTGCTGCCGCAGAATAAGTTTTATATCGTAAAGAATATACTTTCTAAGAGATTTATCGGTGAAAGGGTTAAGACTTAATTCCTTATGCTTGACCAGCTGCTACACAAAAGTCTGCTTCATCGGGGAACTATCTTCACTTCATATTTTTCAACTATCTTGAGATCTTTGGATGAAGGGCAGAAATTCGCTTCTGGTCTGCTTGACAATTCAAGGGGTAAAATTCTGATTTCCGTATAATAATTATACAATACTTTTTAATATCTGTATATATTTATATAAAGTATACGGTAAAATAGCTAACAGAGTATGTTCATGTAAACCAGTCAAGGGCCTAATTGAAGACTAGTTGTACTTGCTAATCGAGTTGTTATAATCCACAGACAGGAAGCACAAGGGAGGGGTCAGTACCATTCACCTGCAATATTAATACCTGAACCAGAAGAATGCAAAATATTAACATTTTGGCTGGAAAAAAAAGGTTTCCCCCAAAAAATAAAAAATTCAAAATGGCCACAGACCAATTAAACCTTTCAACAATCTTGGATCTCTATTACCCAAGGATTCTTCCTGACAAATTTGGTTGAAATTGCCCAGTGGTTATTGAGATGTTCTTTAAGAAAAAGTTGGTGACAAGAGAGAAAGCGGACAATCAACATGGCATATGCTCACTTGGCTTTTCAGGTTATGTGAGCTACGTTTTTATCTCTTCGTCGTCATCATCATCAATACCATCAGCATCATATTATTACCATGAGCTAAGATTTTATCTCTTCGTCATCATCATCAATACCATCAGCATCATATTATTACCATGAGCTAAGATTTTATCTCTTCGTCATCATCATCAATACCATCAGCATCATATTATTAACATGCATTTTAACCACTTAATGGGCAAGACATCTCAAGAAAATACTATTTTTTGCTTGATTATTGCCGATTTGCAAGCCATGAGGCTACTTTTGAAAATTTACTACTGGAATGACTGGTGATAAATATATAAATGATTATTATAAAATTTCAAAAATAGTCGTCCCTTGACCTGCAAATGTACATTTCTCAAGACGACTGGAAGGCCCGTTGTGACTGGCTTGACCATAAAAAGGTTAAATGATTCATGTATGTGTTTCTGGTAGTTGTTGCTGCACTCTAAGGAAGATTATTATAACAGTATATGAAAATTTTATGAATTTGGTAATAGCTAACATTCATTTGTTTTTTTAATGAATTTATCCAAGAATATAGTATAGGAATACAATAGCTTACCTAACATGTCTACAGATATAAAAATATAATTGTTTGGAAAATATTAGCAACAGGCTGATCTTTCCAAGACAATGCATAATAACTGTCTTTGTATTGATGTACTGAATGATCGATCATCAAATCACAGCTTTCCAACTTCATCTAAATATGCTGCCATCAGTTTGATCTGGAGAGAGAAGTGCATCAAAAAACAAGTCAACGAATTATGAAATGGAAAATATTATAGGACATGAATTAATGTAATCACATCAGCAATGGACCTTTCCAAGTTTATTCATCCATCATATGATGTCATATGACCTCATAAGCAACTACGTGATGTGTAGGCTGACGTCATAATCATGATGTCATGAATGATTCGAAATAGTCCGTCTTTAATGCTTAATAGTCCGACACGTTGTACAAATTCTATGTCTTTACCATTTAATAAACACGACTCTAAATGTCCATATGCAGCCATAGACACTGGACAACCTTTCATCTTGTGCCATGAAATAATGTCATTTATGGGAGTTTTGTTGAGGAAAACCGAGGAAGTGAAAATGCAGGATTATCATGATAGAAGTAGTAGACATGCTGTGGTACAAAATATTTAACCGTTTTGTTCAAAGATCTGCTCTTAGTAAATGCTTGATTTGATTTATGGTAAAATTTATATGAAAATGTGGATGTATTCATGAATTGTGATAATATTCAATGATCAGGATCTTAACCCTTTAACCCTCTAATTTTTTAAGAAAATTTCAATTTTCTCACAGAAAACGTCCATCTGCAGACGAAAATATATCGAGCCAGTCATTCCAGTGGTAAATTTGGAAAAATAGTCTTCTCTTTGTCTGCAAATGGAGATTTCTCAAGACCACTGCAGAAGACGTGTTTGGCTGACATGAGGGTTAAAGTGTCAACTGTAAGAAATGGAAAATATAATAAATTACAATAGGATGAATGGGGACAACCTTTTAACTCATCATCCGGTGATAAATTTTCAAAAATAGTCTTCTCTTGGTCTGCAAATTGACATTTTCTATGAGAAAATTCAAATTTTCTTGAACAAATTCAAGGGTTAAAGGGTTAATACAACAACCACAGCTATCTAAAGAATTGAGGAATATTTTGTAACTAAGAACTCGGAGCGCTAAATAACTTACCCCATTAATATAATTTGATCTGTTCACTTTTTCGTTCTGTGAATGAGCACCATCATCAGACGCGCCGATAGGCAGTAACATCACATTCTTTCCCGTCGCTTCTTGGAATGTTAACGTTATAGGAATACTGCCACCTTCACGTGTCATGTCTGGCTCCACGCCATATACTGTGGGTGAATAATGAATGTATCTTAATATTAACCCTTTCAACCACTCAGGCCAGATATAACAAAGTCCATATCACGTAAGAAATACTATGTCAAATATTTTGATACTCACGAGGTCTAGTCAAATAGAGGGATCCATTTCTAGCTGCCCATGCTTTGTGTGGGAATCGATCACTCTGAATACTCAGAATCCCAATATCAAGGTAACTATACAGGTAAGCTATCATGCCTGTGGCAGCAACTGAATGCCCAGTGAAATTAGCTTCAAAATTTTCAACAGAACATTTATTAAATAATAAATCCATCGAAGACACACAATCCACACACTTCACGACCTATAACAGCTTCATGTCGGAGTATTTCTGTCAACTATGATTGTGACATCAGCCTATATGTGACATAATTGATTATGACATCATATGCTTGATCGACAGATCAGATTTATCCCTTGTATTCGAAAGTGACTTATAACAGCGTTCTTATGTGTTTACGTTGAGGTTGAGATCCTGGGATATCAGGGATAAATGGGTTGATGTTTATCCCTTTAACCCTCAAATTTGCTCAAGAAAGTTTCAATTGTTTTTGAAAATTTACCACTGGAATGACTGAATCGGTTATTGAGCCAGCAATTCCAGTGGTAGAAATTTCAAAAATAGTCTTCTCATGGTCTACAAATGAACATTTGCAAAGATCATCGCACACATTACTTTTGGCCAGCTTGAGTGTTAAAGGGTTAATCTATGAATGTGTGTACTAAGATTTTCTGTTGAACATAACTAACATGACTCTACGTGTTCTTATGCAGCCATAGACACTGGAGAACCATTCATTTTGTACCATGAAATAATGTCATATATGCCAGTTTTGTAGAGGAAAACTGAGGAAGTGAGAGTGCAGGATTATCATGACAGAAGTAGTAGACGCGCTACAGAACAAAATATTTAACCATTTTCTTCAAAGATCTGCTCTTAGTTAGCGTCAAGAAATGTGGACATGAAAGTTGAATGCTAAGAGAATGTCATTATGGTTGTAAATGCTTGATTTGATTTATGGTAAAATTTATATGAAAATGTGGATTTATTCATGAATGGTGATAATATTCAATCACCAGGATCTTAACGCTTTATCCCTCTAATTTGTTTAAGAAAATTTCAATTTTCTCATAGAAAATGTCCATTTACAGACGAAGCTATATCGCGCCAGTCATTCTAGTGGTAAATTTTAAAAAATAGCCTTCTCTTACTCTGCAAATGGACATTTCTCAAGACCACTGCAGAAGGCGCTTTTAGCTGACATGAGTGTTAAAGTGTTAACTGTAAGAAATGGAACATATCATAAATTACAATAGGATGAATGGGGACACCCCCTTAGCTCATGATCATCATACCAATGTGCCAAGGAAAGTAACTCCCATGATCTAGCAATCGAAAGAGAGAACACACCACTGATATCAGTGAGAGGATCGTGTATGCTCTTAAAGATGATAGGCTGTAGGCTCTTAAAGATGATAGGCTGTAGACTCTTAAAGAGGAGATGGATTAGGCTCTTAAAAAGGATGTAGGCCCATAAAGAAAGGGTGTATCTACTTAAAGAGGGTTTAGGCTCTTAGAGAGCAGAGAATTTAGTCTCTTAAAGATGAGAGGTTTAGGATCGTAAAGAAGAGGGTGTATGCTCTAAATGAGGAGATGGATTATGTTTTTAAAGAGTAAAGGTCTACTTTCCTAAAAAGAATTTATGCCCTTATATTGTGTAGGCTATTAAAGAGGATTGGATTTATCCTTTTAGATGGCTTAGAGTATTAAATAGTAGATTCAGGCTCCTAAAGATGGGCGGATAGGAGAGGATTTAAGTGCTTAATCAGGAGAGGTTTTAGGTTATTAAACATGATGGTGGACTCCTAAAGAGATGGTGCAGGCTCCTGAAAGTGTGCGTATGCGTGTGTGTGAAGCAGATATGAGGAGATAATGCAGGCTCTTAAAGTAGAAATGCTATTGGCTCTTGAAAAAGCAGAGGGATTTTGGCTGGGTTCTTAAATCAGAGAGACATATCAGCTCTTTAAAGAGGAGCTGGTGCAGCAGGCTCTGAACTGTTTTACTGCTGCAAGCCATCAGACAATAATTTCAATGGCTAATAACTCTGGACCTGCTGAATATTTTGAAAACAATTTGACTGAAAGTAGTCGGTGGCTTAGCCAACAACAACTTTCAGTCAAATTGTTTTCAAAATATTCAGCAGGTTCAGAGTTCAACGCCATGGAAAATGTAGTCTGCAGAAATTCAGCAGGAGACAGTTAAAGAGGCGATGGTTGATGAAGTTTGTTTAAAGAAGAGTGTGCAGAATCTTACATGCTCGTAAAGTAAAGCAATCATATTAGGGACTTGTTTTCAAATATATATATATATTTATTGTTATGTTCTGTGACAAATAATAGTCTCCTATAGTATTTGTGACCAGTGAAGGCTAAAAAAATGATGCAGTAAGCCATAGAATTAATTTGTCTTTATTTAAAATCATACAGATTATAAGGAGATTACCTGTTTTTGTTGCTTTGCTCCCAGCCACGAAATTAGGATGATTGCTATCACAGTGCCAATGACGTCCACCATGGAACAAGAAGGGCCTGGTAGTTAAGAACAAAGTATCTAATATTAATAATAATTAGAATGATTTTGAACTAATGCAGAGGAATGAAAGGGTGTGAAATGCTTTCAGATTTCAGAATATGCCTGGGGACATGTTCGACAGGCCAACTATGGCTAAGTATAGTCAATTATTTGGCACACATTAGAATATTGTGTAGCATAACTTGTCAGTTAAAACACTCAGAAATCATAAGGTGTGCGATTGCAAAATATGCATCATGTATGTCATTTTGATACGTAAATATAGATGTTATATCTTAGTCAATGTGAGTATCATGTAGTGAAATAATACGCTATGTATGTGCTAGTTTACTGGAAATGTTTGTTTCCATACCAGTGTGCATTCTAGGAAGGGCTATGGGGTTATAGTCACCTGTAACTTTGAAATGGTACATACAGTGATTGGCAAGTAGGAGTCCTATGTCCCCATAATTTCTATGGTCAGTCACCTTCAAAATAAGGTAACCCTTTCAAACATGCATTAGATATATGAAAATTTTGACATTATAAGAAATTCATTTATAGCCGCTGTCTCATATTTTTCTAATGTTCCAATATTGTGGATGGCTAGGGTTCTTGGACATCACTTTTCCAGATCATAGAATGAGCACTGCCATACAAGGTCTTAACTTGATATGATGATGTCTCAGATACAGTACAGATCTTAGTTAGCTTTACTTAAACGCATCCTAAAGCTCGTTTAAAACGCGTCTATATGGCGTCATTTTCTCGACATTTTCTCGTAGTGATTTACTTAGACATAGCGTGTTTGGTAAAATCTCAAGATACATCTTGAATTTTATCTTGACGGGTTGAAATTTTGACACTACGGGTTTGACATTTTGAATGACGGGTTTAACTTTTTGCCCTATGCGTTTGGTAGCGTTTGGAAATTTTACAATAAATTAAACGCACCATCACTTCCAACCGCAGTTCTCCAGTTCTTTCGACGGGTAGGTTCCCTCCGTACAAGTATCTCGCGCGCTTTGCAAACTTTGAGTGATTCGTACAGCAGATTTTAACTTATTTACGTCAATTTGTGGCTGGATTTATCAGAAGACGTATTTAATTTAGTGTTTCTTCGCGGGATTCGTCTAATTTCTGCGTTTTTATAGTGAAAATCTCGATATATCTAATGCCGAATGGACAATCATCTTAACTGGAACACCATTCCATTCTGATGACGTCATTGCGTATATATTTAACCTCGTTATCTTTGATTGTCAGAGGTATTGTTGGAAAAGCCATCAATGGCAAATCTGATTGGTTGAACTAATCTCATGACGCTTTGACAGTTGTGTACTATTAGAAAAAGCAACATATCCTAAACAAGGATTTCCAGACTTTGGCTGTGATCTGGACAAAAACCAAGTTGGATCCAGATTGGGTACAAATTTTAATCTATGGATATATCGGAAACAAACTGGTCAGATTTTGCTCGAATTTTAATAAAGGAGGTTGTGTGATCATACATTAAGATTTAACAACCCTGGAAGTGATCAAAAGAAAAATTATAGGCTATGGGTTACAATCTCTGATAACTTGGATCTATCTGGCAATGGAAAGTAAGTGATAACTAGATTGTTTGGTCGATGCCGTGTCATAGCAATCGACCACGTTCACTACTTTGACCTCTTTAGCCTACCCCACCCCAGGGGAGGAGCCAAATGTAATACCAGAAATGTGGCTGCAATGCAACCATGAATCTCGACTTCATGACAGCAATGAACTCTGACGATTGACTTCAAACATAAAATAAATTCAGAAGGCTTATCAACAAGGGGGCCAAGGGCCTGTAACGGTGTCCTGGACGGTGTATGGCAATAAGGGCTGCCAGCAGAGAAGGCCGCTACTATGTCAAAAAAGGCTGCCTATAAAATATACTGAGTATGTACATACCTATCTATCTATCTATCTATCTATCTATCTATCTATCAAAACTTCAAAATATTCAGCAGATTGCCTGTATACCCGTATCTAATTTCCACCTCCTATTTTTCTTTTCAGATGAGGCGGACATAGAGGCGAACTGTCAAAATATCTCATCTGATGACGGTTGTTGCTAAGCACAGAATTATATAAAAAAATTCTGAATAGAGGTTCTAGAGCCAACTACTACAGAATCCTTCCGCCAAATTTGGATATAATCCACCAAGCGGTCATGGAGAATATGCATTTTGGCAATTTATGTCCAGCCAACTAGGGTTGCAATCTGTCAAGCGGTTAATGAGGAGTAGCGTTTTGACAATTTCTGCTAAATTTTTCATAAAGTCTAAAAGATTTTCATACAAAAATTGACCAATCAAAATTCTGTATGCATGTTCGGAAGCCGAAAGCATTATGGTCCTTCCAGCCATATTAGTTTGAAATCCGCCAAGCTGTTAATGTTTGTATGAGACACGGCATCACACAATGATGTTCTGGCCAAAAAGTCAAAATCACTGATACACATGGCAACCATCTGCTGTCCGCCGTCCGTCAACTTGTTTTTAAACATAAGTTGACGGATGGATGGCGGACAGCAAATGGTTGCCATGCGTATCAGTGATTTTAACCTTTTGGCCAGAAAATCATTGTGTGATGCCATGTCATTATAAGGAGGCATGTGTCCAAGTTTAGGACCAGTATGATCAACCAAACAGGATATAAACAGAAAAGCTAAATGCAAATTAGACACCGCCGGGCGACGTGCATGGTATCACAATAGCTCATTTTACTTCGTAGTTGAAATAAAAATGGCCTCTTGCACCCCATAGTAACCTATAACTTTTGTTTGAATTCCATCCACCGCTTTCGGAGTAGTTGGATTACACAGAGACTGGCATGGATCGCTGTGAAAAATCTGGCGGTCATAAGGGTAAATGATCTGTGAGAGCAAGGGTTAAAATTAACATGAGCATGACGCTAGCAGAGATTGACCAGGGCTAGTACAACTTGTAACTGACCAACCCAATGGTAACAATTTGACATGTCATCCCTTTAATGGTCAAGGGGGTCAAAAAATTTCTCTGCTGTGAGCAGAGCAAGACGACTATTTTTGGAAATTTACCAGTAGAATGACTGGCTCGATAATTGAGCCAGTCCTTTCAGTGGTAAAATTTAAAAAATAGTCTTCCCATGGTCTGCAAAGATTTGAAGGGCCATAGTAGAATCTAGTAATCACTAGTCCTATCTAAATGTAGTGGCTCATCTGGCTTAATTTAAAACTATTGAGAGGGTGTCAAATGATGTGCGAGAGTGTTGGCAGGACTATGGGAAATCTAGATAAATCTGGAGGACCCCAATCTCTGACTACATAAAATAAATGTTGTCAGCCAATCCACAATCATATGGATAACCCACATACCAAATTTGGTTGAATTCCACCCAACTGCTTGGGAGGAGATAGCATGTAGAATGGATGGAGACAAATGTATTCTAATTTTTTCAAAACATGGAGATAAAGAAAGGACTTGAGATTTTAAAGGTAGGTAGGTAATTAATTCAACGTCATCATACTAAAATGAAATTTTCTTTTGGATTGAGAAATTAGGCTACCACCATCATTTAACATGCCACATTGTTTTCAGGACCTGTCGGTGAAAGGGTTAAATATAGCAAAAGCTGGAATTGGCATGAGGATAAAACAGAAATTTAGATTTTCTAATGGATGGATCCACTTTAGCTATGCTCTGGCCATCTCTAGGTAGGCTCCATCGATGCTTTGCGACCATGTGTTGGGATCAGTATGTACTTTGAATCCTGAATTCCAAATTTCATGGTAACTATAGATACAGCTAACCTGTTGAATATTTTGAAACTAATTTCAAGTAATTTGACTGGGGTCTGTTGTTAAATATTCAACAGGATGTTTACTAAATAGTAAAGACATACAATTCGTACAACTGACTCTTAAAAGTTTAACAGATTTAGCTACGTCAGCCTACATATGATGTAATTCATTATGACATAATATACTTAACACTTTAACACTCATGCAGGGTTTTGCAGAGGCAGGGCCCTTGCACCATGTAGTGCTCTAAAATTCACACCATCCAATCATTACCTTCACACATGGCTCATTGGCCTCATGGATTTTAGGACATAGATATCTTCCATGTATGTACTTGATCCAACATTTGTCAAAATGACCCATGATTTCTTGAGGAACTGGGACAGTTCACCCCACTAAGCAACCGGATTGGCAGAACCCGGCTCATATCATCCAAAACCGGCTTCTGCAGTGGTGTTGAGAAATATTTATTTGCAGACCAAGAAAAGGCTATTTTTGAAAATTTATCACTGGAATGCCTGTCTCAATAACCGAGCCAGTCATTCCAGTCGTAAATTTTCAAAAATAGTCTTCTCTTGTTCTGCAAATAGATATTTTCCTATCGGTCATTGGTGGTCTGACTTGAATCAGTCTTTCACTCTCCTGACATGCGCGATTCACTGTCTGTCCTCAGCGGTCACTCACCTGGAAACACCAACTCTGCACCGGAAAACTTTGAAGTCTAGATACTCTCTGAGGCATTTCCAGGTATAAATAGGCTTATGGGCTGTTTTGCTGTCTATGAAACTTAAATATTTTTTTACTAGTTTCCATAGAACTTTTTCTTTCAAACTTCACATCACCTGAGTTGTAACCACCATGCATGCCAACCAGAAAAATTAATGAATAATCCAGCATGCTTATCAGGTACCACTGTAGCACCATGCATGTCACCCAACAAAATGAATGAATAAACTGGCATGACTATAATCGTGCTGGTTTATTTTAACAAATATCGGTGAGGTACGTGGTGGTATAGTGAATATTACTATTACGCTGTACTCAGACAGAGTGAGATTATAGTAGCTAATTTATTACTGTGGTGTGAGACTGAGTGGTGGTAGTAAACACTTGACCGGGCAGTGCACCAGTATCATGTCAAAATACATGTAGCATTCTATCAGTATTTGTGTTGGTACACATTTTAATAATTTATTACATAATGTACTTGTACCAACACAGATAGAATGCTATTTTGTCATGCTACTGTTGCAGTGCTAGGTCTTACTTATAGTTTTGCCCAATGGAGGAATCCAGTTTTAGCTATGCCCAGTGCGTCATGTCATGTTAGCTAGTAAATCTCTAGCTAAGCTCAACCCAAGCTTTACCTGCATTGGGATCGATCTCTGCACTCTCTGAATCTCAAATTCCTGAAAACTATACATGTAAGCTGTTGATATGACAGCAACAACTCCCAGTCAAATTAGTTTTAAAATATTCAACATCATTTTTATTAACCCTTTAATGGTCATGCCGACCAAAACTGGCCTCTGTTATGGCTTTGTGGAATGTCCATTTACAGGCCAAGAGAATAGAATTTTGGAAAATTCACCACAAATGACTGGTTCAATGACCGAGCCAGTAATTTGTCATAAATTTTCAAAAATTGTATTCTCTTGGCCTCTAATTGGACATTCAATAAGTGGATATTAAAATTTTCTTCACCAAATTTGTCCATTAAAGGGTTAAATAGAATACATATAGTCAATCAAGTGTCTGTGACGATTGACGAATTTATCTACATCATTCATTGTCATTGATTATGTTGTCATCCTTATGCATCATGTAGTTGATTATGACATCATGATTGATGGATAAAATGCAAAGGTCCATTATGCAATACTTATAACTCCCTGTGTAATCATATTTGTTTCACTTTCTATTTCAGCTACTGTTGAAACATAGCCAGACCACAAACAAATGTTGCAAAAATAAGCGTACAAAATCTGGAACAGTAGAACAAAAATTTGAAAGACCACTATGCTATCAGTAATATATGACCTGTGACCAGCAACATCATTCAACACAGACAGTAGCATAACCATAAAACACCGCTGATCACCAGCATGGGCAATATTATATAGGACCAAGATAGTTTACTGTTGTTCTAGAGACTGGACTTGTATTGTTATTGATCATTGATAACAATACAAATCTCAAAATCAACAGTAAAGTAAACTCCATCTTGGTCCTATATAATATTGCTCATGCTGGTAATCAGTGGTGGTATGTCTGTGTTGGTGATTGTTTGAGCAAACTCTGCATTATATCAATATGGCAGCATTCAATAACAATGACATTAAACTTTTAAGTGAATGAATAAACAATTTAATCAAATCCAAAATGAGCTGGTTTGACTTATTTACTGTATGTAGGTAAAGGTTGTATGGTGTTTTCATCATTTCTTTGATCTTCAGTGGAACAAGGATTGAGAATTTTTCCCCACTGTGAACAGCTCCAGCTTTACAACCCTTTACTGTCCAATATTTGTCAAGAGAATGTAAATTTCTGCTGAACCCTATCATGGGTAAATTTGGTCAAGAAAATTCCAATTGTCTCATAAAATGTCAATTTGCTGACCAAGAGTATTCTGGGAGCCAGTCATTCCAGTGATAAAATTTCAAAAATAGTATTTTCTTAGTCAGCAAAAGGGCATTTCTCAGGAACACTGCAGAGGCTGGCTATGGCTGATTTGACCATTAAAGGGTTAATAAATGCCCATTTGCAGGCCAAGGCAATTTTTTAACATTTAAAACTGTAATGACTAGCTTGGTTATCAAGCCAGTTATTCCAGTGGTAAAATCTTAAAATAGTCTTCTCTTGGCCTGCAAATAGTCATTTCTCAAGACAATTTGATTTCAGAGGCCAGTTTTGACAACTCACTGAGTCACGGTAAAAAAATAATTCTTGTACTGCATATGGACATTTCTCAAGGCCACCACAGAACATGTTTTCACCAGCTAGAGTGTTAAAGGGTCAATTGCTAAAATGTACAATTCTTATAACAGTGACTAACTACTAACTCTTGGTATGTTATTGGTATATCTAATAATGTTAGTTAGAGCTAATTCAATATAACAAACTTTAACAGTTAATTAAATTCATACGGCACAAACGATCATGGTGACTGCACCAAAATAGCCCAAACTTCAGCGCAAACTCTTTGTCACTGATTGGAGAAGTTCACTCAATCTGTAGTGTACCAGCTTCAAGTTCATCTTCAAGTCTTTCCAGTAGTGGTGGCTTCCTCATCGTCAAACATGTCATCATCAGAAGATTCACTGTTCCACACATTAGCCGTCTCACCATTACTATCAGTGTCTGATTCCACGTTTACAACGCCATGATGAGTGATATTTGGTTTAAAATATACGGCACAATATATAGCCAGTAATACACTATATACATGTACTGTTAGGCCCTATGACCTGACAGCGGCTGTTATGGTCATACACCGCACTCAGACTTTAGCGCAGAATACAACACATTATTCATAGTTTCGCACATCCAGGCATCTTGAGATCGGCCGCCATTAAAGTTGGGGCAAACTTACTACTTGCTAAAGAGGACTGCCCATACAAACGTATTGTTTACATTTTCCATGAAGTTCAAACCATTAAATCCTGTGTCTGAGAATCTGTAATAACACCATCAGGTATCAGAAAACATGAAATCATGAGTGAATTTCGCAATATATTAAGGAAATATAATTACGGTTTAATGGCCCATTGCTCGTAATGTTAAATTAGCTCCTCTGAAAATGGCGTATCTCTCAGGGTATTATGGGAAATTTGATTGTGATGACGTCATCGTGAGTCTATGAATATAATACAGGGTGGGAATATCGCCTCCAACAAGGGAGTACTTCTACTATTGCATTAACAATTTCAACCGACAAGAGAAAATAATAAATTTGTTACAAATGTATCAAAATTATGGTGAATATTTTGAAACTAATTTGACTGAAAGCCAGCTTCCAGTCAAATTGCTTTTAAAATATTCAACATCATACTTATATAATGACTG
Source organism: Chaetoderma sp. LZ-2023a (assembly GCA_034401795.1). Lineage (NCBI taxonomy): Eukaryota > Metazoa > Mollusca > Caudofoveata > Chaetodermatida > Chaetodermatidae > Chaetoderma > Chaetoderma sp. LZ-2023a. Next base: position 102,492,048 of record CM067370.1, on the reverse strand, counting down.
TAAAAGTGGAATTCTGGGATTTCAGGTTCAAATGGGTAAAATGTGATAATTCATTGGTTTAGATTTGGGGCCTACTTCCCTGATAATGCAGGCTACTAGGCCAATATTGGCCCAGTAACCTGCATTATCATTCTTGTTTTAGTAAATGTAATGTCACCGATAATGAGAAAGTTATTGATTGTCGCAAGAGAGCCGCAGACACAAAATATATATATATATATATATAATATCCATTTCGTTTACCCCTTGGTTGCGAAAAAACAATGTTGAAGATAAACAATCCGATAAACTCGATCATCGATGCGTGTCTTTGTTTACAATTTTCGAGATAACTAACTTCAAGCACTGTCAGTAATAAGCCTGAGTTAAGATGCCGAAGCGGTTAAATATATAGGCATCACACTCTGATTGGCAGTTTCGTTATTCCATGTTATCTGTCTACATTTTAGTCTGTGGCGTACACGAAATGTGTGTAGATTGATGAATTGCAAACACAAAAATTATGTTATTTTCTAAACAGTTGACGCCATCGTTACGTACTCGGATACTCCTGGAGTGAGTTCAGGAAGGCAAATGTTCGCGTTCTATGCGGTACAGTGTTCAGTTAATAACGGAAAACGTTTTTCGTGGTCCTGAACGCACCCCCAGGCACGGGTAAAACAACTATGTACGCATGTGCATGTCTATGTAAAAGCGGAGATTTTCGGTTACATATGTATGAAATAGCGAAATCGAAAACAACCGAATGTCAGGTTTGCAGATTTTGTAAATCGCTTCCCTTTCCGTTATAAGACAAATTTGGAATAACACTAGCCGCAACTGGTGCATATATTGTTCTAAAAAGTTATGCCTATTACGTCGGCTCAAATTAGACTATATTGTAATAAACCCATTTCAGAGAATATCTTGGTTTATTCATCCAGATTTCAAAAGAAATTGTGGATTGAAAATTTATTCAAATATACGCAGTCATCACGCTAGCTTCACACACAGTAAAGAATACCCAAGTGCGGAGTTCACACACGTCCATTTTATACACAATTACGATTGACGATTACGATGATGACATTTCGACAATTATCATTCACAGCCACAAAAAAAGTTAAAGGCGATACATGTACTTAACACATATACGGCTCCAATTGCAATTTAAATTTACATGTACAGGTCCTTGACAGACTATAGACCGATTCCACTTTATGTTTAATGACGCGTAGTATGAATCGTTGTAGCTTTACTGAATAGTAGATTGCGCGTTTGACTTTTTTAGTGACGGGTTTAAAATATTTCATGATACGTTTAACATATTGTAGGACCGAGTAGACTTTCCGTTAGACGCACCTATAAAATAAATTAAATGCGTTTGGTGTTTGGCCACGCCTGGAAACGCAACGAGGTTTTGACGCGAAAAAGACGCATTTTTGTTTCATTTTTGCTTCGTCAGGCAGTAAAGCTAACTAAGATCTGTACTGTAGTTTAGGGAAAAAGTATACTATGTATGTTTGGTTTGGAATGAAATACAATGTGACTTAAAGCAGAAAATAAGGTCACAGTATCTCAGAAGCAGCTGGTAACGACTGGTAACTTACAATAAGCAATCATATTTAACTCTTTAACCCTCAAATTTGTTCAAGAAAATTTCAATTCTCAAAGAAAATGTTCATTTGCAGACCAAGAGAAGACTATTTTTTATACTTTACCACTGGAATGACTGGCTCGGTTATCAAGCCTGTCATCCCAATGGTAAATTTAAAAAAATAGTCTTCTCTTGGTCTGTAAATGGACATTTCTCAAGACCACTACTGAAGCTGTTTTTTGGCTGATATGAGTGTTAATACTGACTAAAATGCGGGTCTCTGATCCGATGACAATTATTCATAATACACACAATATTTAATGTTGTTTAATCAGCAAAGAGAAAAGCCAAATGACTAACTAAAATAAAGTAATGTTTTGGTTCAATCTGGCAAAGGTTTCAATAAACAAGTTTTAACCCTTACCACACTGGTCAGATTTTGAAATTTTCAAATTAAATTAAAAGATGAACTGATGTACATTTCGCAACAAATTTGGTGGAAGATGGTGCTGTCGAAGACAGCAACATCGTCCAGCAAAATTGTTGAAAATTGTGCACCAGATTCTTTGCTATTGACATGGTAAACGATAGAATATTGACATCAGAGTGCTAAGGGTTAAAAGATAAACAACAGTGTTACCCATTAAGCAGGTGCTAAAAGTAGACAGATTCCAAATTTAATAACATATAAACCAGTTAACACTCAAGTCTGCAGTAGTCTTGAGAAATGTGCAGTTTCAGACCAACAAAGAACTATTTTTGAAAATTTACCACTGGAATAACTGCCTCAATAATCACGCCAGTCACTCCAGCGATAGTCTTCTGTTGGTATGCAAATGGGCATTTTCTTAAGATGCCTGGTTTTGGAAAACGGAAATTATCTATGAGAAAATTGAAATTTCTTGAAATAATTGGTATATGTAAGAGCTAGAATATTCTTACTTGCACTTATTGGGGCTTCCCCTCTCAGCATGTTTCTTTTCCAAGTATTGCACAACCAGTCGCTGTATTTCCTCAGGGTCTTGGTTAGGTACAGTACGTATTGAAAACTTGCCTATCACTTTTCTGGGTATCACAGTTTTGGCCCCTGTACCGCTGAATGCACCTTCAATACCTGTGAAAGTAGTGTGTTTTGCTATAATAGTCGTGATTAACCCAAAGTAGCATTTTAAAAGTTATATGATTTTACCTCAATATAGTAGAATACTCATTCCATTGTGCGTGCGTGCGTGTGTGTGTGTGTGTGTGTGTGTGTGTGGACATGTTACTGGATGTGTGGGAAGATGCATACCTGGAGCATGCATGTTACAGTATGTGGTGCATTGACTATTGATGAACATGGGCCGGTGGTACCAAGTCATTGCGATTGTGAAATAATATGGAACTAATTTAAAGATTAGCAGAATGAGCAGCAGTCTCTAATGGACCTTTCCAAGTTTCTTCATCCATCAAATGACGTCGTAATCAACTACGTGACGCGTAAGATGACGACATAATCATGACATCATGAATGACTCGATATAGTCTTTAATGCTTAATAGTGTAACACGTTGTACGAATTGTATTTAATAAATATTCTGTTGAATATTTTGAAACTATGGCAGCAACAGCGCACAGTCAAATTAGTTTCAAAATATTTAACAGCTTTCCGGTATAGTTTTTTTGGAAATTGATAGTCAGAGAGTTCAGAGATCGATCGATCGCAACTCGGATGAGGTGTGGGTGGAGCTTAGATGGAGATGGGCAGGGCATAGCTAAAACGGAAATGGTTATATACATATTTATGCATGTATACAGTATACATAAAAGATATTTTACCATGTATAGTTAAGGATGGGTATCTCCATCGTGCCATCAAAGCATCCTCTTTCTTGCTGTGGATAATCTTTGAGCAGCCAATGTCACATCTATAATCCTCCTAATGATGCAATGCATATATATGTACAACCAGTGCTAGAGATCTACAATGCACATAATTATATATACAACCAGCACTAGAGATTTACAGTATCTTCAAACTACATAAACTGCGTCCCGCGTGTTGAGCCCTTTAGTTTTTCCCGCATATCATACATGTGTGGCAGTGCCGCAAAATAAGGATTTCTTAAACGAGTATACTCCTTGATAAATCAAATGTCATCTAAATTCTTGAAAAGGAGAAAGATTACACACAAATAAACTAAGTTCAAGCCATGTAAAGGTATGGAGAACCTTTAAATTGTTTTACTTTTGTTACAGACTGAATGCAATGATGACATAGAAACAATTCTGGAAAGTTTTGTTTGGATAAGCCATTGATAAAGTAAAAGAATACTGAAAAACTTTAACATTCTTCTAATTCTTGGTCCACAAAAAACTAAGTCAAAATTACATAAAAATAGAGAAACAGTTTGACAATCATTTTCATTGTGATGGAGTCGGGATGCAATGATGGCACAGAACAAATCTGTACAGTTTATTGTGATCGGGTAAGCCCTTGATGAACAGGGAATGGAATTGTCCATTGAAAAACTAACTTTTATCTAATTCTTGGTGCAAAATTAGCCACGTCCAAACCCCATAAAGATAAGGAAAAAATTTGAAAATCATTTTAATTATGATGCAGACCCGATGCAATGATGGTATCAAATTTATAAAATTTTATTAAGATCGAATAAGACTCTCGTTGCAAAATAGAAGAGGTCCAATCCCCGTAAAAATATGCCAAAATTTGAAAATTATTGTAATTATGATGTAGACTGAATGCAATGATGGTATGGAACAAATCTGTAAAGTTTTATTGAGATCAGATACGCCCTTGATGAACTAAATGTACATTGAAAAACTAACATTTATTTGCACGCTGCACGCCATTTGGATCACTATGTCGAGCCATCTTATGCTTTGCATAGGACTCGACAAAAATAGTCTTCTCTTGTCCTTCAAATGCTCCTTTCTGGTTTTAGCTATGCCCCACCCATCTCTATCTTAGCTCCACCAACACATCGCTCATGTTGGGATCGATCGATCTCTGAACACCCGTACTATCGATTTCCAAAAAACTACACAGGTAAGCTGTTGAATATTTTGAAACTAATTTGACTGGGTGGTGTTGCTGCATGTTTATTAAATAGCGAAGAATTACAAAGCCATACAATTTATACGTGTCAGACTTTTTGAGATTTGATGACGGTCTATATGGAACCCTTTGTGATGTAATGATTGTGATGTCATCATGCGCTGAGTTGATTATGATGTCATACGAGGTCAGATGATGGATGGATACTCTGGAAAGGTGAATTGGCATTTCACAAGGCCACTGTAAAAGCCATTTTTGGCTGGCTGGACCACTAAAGGGATAATCAACCAGGTTTAATATTGTGGTCCTAAAGCGTATTTCCTATAGTATATTAACATGGACTAAGAACTCACATTTCTTTAGTGAATGCTTGTTGTGCTCACAAACATTGACACTTAACCCTTTAAGCCTTGAATTTGTTCAAGAAAATTTCAATTCTCATAGAAAATGTCAATTTGCAGACCAAGAGAAGACTATTTTTGGAAATTTACCACTGGAATGGAACAGTCAATAGTGGTAAATTTTCAAAAAAGTCTTCTCTTGGTCTGCAAATTGGATTTTTCTCAAGACCACTGTAGAAGCCATTTTTGGCTGATATGAGGGTTAAAGGGTTAACCCCTAGACCACTAACATTTCACAAAATCTTAAATTTTCCGTTCCCCTTCAAATAACTCATGTCCATTTGGGAGACAATGTTGCCAAACGGTGTTGCTGTCTTTAAAAGCAAAATGTTTCAGCAACACTAAAAACAAACATTATCAAACTCGATAGAGATAGTCTGAATAATTATGCAGAAATGAAAATTATATTTAGTAATGGTCAATGAAAACTCTTTATTTGGTAATAATTAGTGAAAACACCATATTTGACAATGGTCACTGACCATGACATTTGAATTGGTCTGTTGTGACCCCACCCCCTACAAACACACCTTAGATGCTTGCATGCATCATGGAAGTAAAGACTGGATACTAAATCATCAAAGTGCAACACAGAATATATGAAACTATTAATAGCTGATAGAAGGAAAATAAGTTGAGGTGTGTAGCTAAAAAGCTGTTGATGTCAGAGACAGCAACAACTTTCAGCTTTACAATTTTTTTAAATGCACACCAGTTATCATCCTAACAGGAACTGAAAAACAGACTGACACATCAGCAATACACAGGTTAATAACTGTCCATTGCACTCACTATATCAAAGTCGATCGTTTCATAAATTTTCTTCTCATCATCTGTCAATGGTGCTACCGAGTCATATATTCCGGGTACAAGGATTTTGCCATTCACATCAACCAGGCTATCAAGCAAAGCTATGACATCAGTCATGGCCTCATGTCTAAGAAACAACACAGTAAAAATTGAAATTTTAAAAGAAAATACTTCTCACACAACCCAGAATTAAGAGGCATCCAGCACGGATATTTTCATTGAATTACAACATTTCAGGGGATATAATTTTTATGAATATGGTCAGACATCAAAGATATGTAATCTGAGCCAAAGGCATGTCACAAAGCATTGGCATAAAATATACCACATTTTCACAAGAAATTCAGAAGTATAGCATTAACTATATAAAGCTCACAGATCAGAAAAGATATTCTTTATGACATTAGGAATATACCAGTTAAATTAGTTCCAAGAGATTTAAACAGTTTTCCTGCATAGTTGACTTGAGATTGAGACACTAGCATTTCAAGGGCTAAAAGGTCAACATATATACACCTGTGCAAAAGTTAAGCACCACCCTATTTTTACGCACATGCGAGGGTATATTCATGTGCTATGAAGAAAGCAATAGCATAAACATTTATGTACCCATCCATCTTAGTGCAAGAGGTAATAATGCAACTAGAGGAATGCTGATTATGATGGTGGGGAAACACTGTATGTTTTTGTTTGAACTTGAAAACGAGGCCTGAATATGGGTACGTTGACACAACTGACAACTATTGCCCTACAGTTGACACACGTGGCTAGATTGTCATTAATGGTGTCTGAAAACGAAGTTTAACATCTGTGCACGAGTTTGAGACTGTCATTATTAATACCGGGTATATCCACCTTGTGCCTGGATGACGGCCTGGACACGACGTCTCATGCTGGTCACCAACCGACTGATACGCCATTGTGGTATTCGTTGCCATTCAAGATGGAGTGCGTCTGTTAATTCCTGTAGGTTCTGCACAGGAGGATCCCTCCTTCTCACCATGTTTCCCAGAATGTCCCAGATATGCTCAATAGGGTTCATGTCAGGGCTCCTTGCTGGCCATGGTAGGGTTTCGATGGCATTCTGGCGGAGGTATTCATGCACAGCTCTAGCACGATGTGGTCGGGCGTTGTCATCCATGAATATATGGTGGGTTCCAGGTGCATGATTTACAAAATGAGGGACCACAACTCTATCCAGTATGGAATCTTGATATCTTTGTCCATTTAGTGTTCCAGGTACAGGCAACAGATCCAGCTTACAATCAAATGAGATGCACCCCCATATCATAACGGAACCTCAAACAAATGGAACTTCTTCCATGATGTTACGTTGGTCGTACGCCGTGCGTCTGGACCTCCATACACGAGTTCGACCATCTGTGGCATGAAGCAGGAACCGACTTTCATCGGACCAGTGTACCCGTCTCCAGGATCTCATGTTCCAGTGTCTTCTTTCGTTGCACCACCTCAGACGCTCCTCTTTGTGGTGTGCAGTGAGGAGAGGACGTCTGACAGGTCTCCTAGCTTTCATGCCAGCAGCATACAGTCTCCTTTTGACGGTAGACATTGACACTCTATTGCGCATTTCCCATTGCTGGCTGAGCACTCTGCTGTTGGTGAATGGAGATCTCCTAACAAGGCGTACTAGGGCTCGATCATCACGGGCAGTAGTCTTCTTCGGTCTTCCAGATCTAGGCCTGTCCTTCACCTCGTTAGTTTGCCCATGTTTTGCAATCAAACGACTGATTACAGTATGGTTAATGTTCAGCTGTCTGCCAATCTCTCTGCATGACATACCAGTGGTATGCATGCCTATGATTTGCCATTTCACACGATCACTTAACCTTCGTCTTGCCATAGCGGTTCACAATCAAGAGCTAATTCTCTCTGTACAAATAAACCACGGTCATGAACACAAAATTCCTAATCTTGTCGCCTAAATCTGTATGTAATGTTCTACACCTCAAACTGGACTTTTACATAACTGAACACGTGTGCTGTTTCCCGCCACGCACGGACATCAAGCGGCGTGAAGTCATGCATGCATGTGCATTTCGTACTTGGAATTATGTCAGCTAACGCGGGGACAAAAAGTATGGCAGCCTAGTTGTACCATCATGTTTCTACGTTCTATTGTTTTTGCTGGTGCTTAACTTTTGCACAGGTGTATATATCAGGAGCAGTTGTGATAGTATTACGCTCATATCAATGTTTGATGATGATGTGCATGCCGGATACTTGTTGGCGCCCAGTACTGAAAACTACAATACTTTCTGAACATGTGTGTTATCCGACATTCGAAGAACATGTTCAAACATCAACCATCACTATTGCGCTACCCTCACAGAGTGGAACAGTGGTGCACTGTTTAGAGTGTTGAGATTGAGATTAGGCCATCCATAAAAAAAATTTAGTTTCCTGCAAACCGGGTGGGGGGAAAAACACTTCAAATGGGGGAGGAAATTATTTTTTTTTCAATTATTAATCTACTTTTAAAATGTAATAAATATTAGTTTTTCAGATAATTAGCAAATGGGATTCACATTGCATACAAATGGCCTTAAAAACATTGTAATTTGTATAGTTTGACAAATGCATGGATGTTTTAACATTTATGTTGGACAGAAATTGGTTTTTTTCCCAGCTGGGTGAAAAAAAAATTTCACCCGGAAGGTTTACAGGAAACGAAACTATTTTCTAATTTGGCCTTAGGTTGTGTGACCATAGATGATTTGTGCAGGCTCATAGGTGTCTGCGATGATGCGCATCGTGTCTGTTTAAGAGAGCATCTGCAGCTGCCTAGCTGTCATAGTTCCATTGTATTACTGAACCACAAGCAGCATCGCATAGATGCATGTTAACGTTGATAAGAATTTTAGAGCCTCGAATTCACCGCTTCCACAAGGACTGAAGTCAATGGACCTTTCCAGTTTTAGCCATGCCTCACCCATCTCTAGCAAAGCTCCACCCATGCTTTGTCCCTGTTAGAATCAATCGATCCCTGAACTCTCTGACCATCAATTTCCAGAAAACTACACATTTTAGCTGTTGAGTATTTCGAAACTAGTTTTACTGGATGTTGTTGCTGCCAACAGCATGTTTTTTAAATAGTAGACTGACAATTCGTACAACAATGCTTTAGTCCTTCATCAATTATGCATTTTACGACAAACTTAATTATGGCATTCATGACATCATTGATTATGACATCAGCCTACACATCACGCAGTTTATTATGACATCATATGATTGCTGGATAAACTGGATAGTTCCATTCTTCATCCTAGGCAATTACTCGAAATGTCAGTTGAGCTGCAGAGAAGTCAGTTCAAGATTCTGCACTTTCTACACTTCGCTTGACCCCAAGGCTGCGCGGTATGGCATAATGTCAAAGTACAAAGTAGCCGCCATAATATTTTTTTCGATAAACATGTAACAAGAGGCCCAAGGGGCCTGTATCGCTCACCTGCATCATAGGCATTTCAACCAGAAAGGCCATCAACAATAAGTAGAACAATACAGAGTCGACCAGAATTATAACAAGAAAACAGAAGCCATGTTTCTTTATGTATCAACTACTTTTGAACAAAACTTAACAGCCCTTAGTCCCTTATCATATCTCCCAAATTTCGGCCCAATCCGTTCAACGATTCTGGATACGAAGTTGTTTTCGCGAAAACTATGTCATCCAAGATGGCCACCAAGCCAATGGATCAATCAGGTTCTCTTGAACAAATTGGTTCTCCTGCATTAGATGATGTTTCATGAGTTTTGAATCAACCCCCAAGCCGTTTCGGAGATTTTTAAAGACATTTCTAAAAATTGGCCGGTTTAGCCAGTGGCCATCTTGGATTTTGGCCGATCAGCTTCGTTTGAACAAACTTAGACCTCTATGCCCTAAGGCTGCATTCGGCCGAATATAATTGAAATTGGTTCTTGAGAAGTCGTTTAAACAATTCCCCATTGCTTTACTATGGGCCCATTGCTTTACTGTGGGAGCCTATGGTAGGAAAACAAACCAACATGGCAGTCACACCGTCTATCCAACAGTCTCGAAAGTGGCATATTTCAACTCGCCACCATGATAAGCATATATACAACAATTTTCACCATCAAAATACATCAAATACCAAAAAAGCCAATATGACAAAAAGCTAAATTTTGATTGGTTGATGCTGGCCATATTTTTTAACGTATGACCTTCCTTTAAAAAAATTTGAATGGCCCTTGGTCCTTAAGCATATTTACCAAATTTCAGCGCTATCCCTTCAGCGGTTCGGGAGAAGTCATTTTCGCGAAAACTACATCATCCAAGATGGCCGCCAAACAAATAAGCCAATCAGATTGCCTTGAATAAACTTGGGTCCAATGTTGCCATAGATGATGTGTTATCAGTCTTGAATCAATTCCTCCAGTGGTTACGGAGATTTTTTAGTCGTTCTAAAAATCGGCCATTTTGGCTGGCGGCCATCTTGGATTTTGACGATCCGCTTCGTTTGAACAAACTTAGATCTCTATGCGCTATGAATGCTTCCTTCCAAATGTAATTGAAATCGGCCTAGTGGTTCTTGAGAAGAAGTCGTTTAAAGAATTCCCCATTGCTTTACTATGGGCCCATTGTTTTACTATGGGAGACCATGGCGGGAAAACAAACCAAGATGGCAGGAAAACCGTTTATCCGACAGTCTCGAAAGTGAGATATTTGAACTGGCCACACTGATAAGCATATATAAAGCAATTTTCTCCATCAAAATACATCAAATACAAAAAAGCCAATATGACCAAGAAATGCTCAATTTTGATTGGTTGATGGCGGCCTTATTTTTTAACGAACAAATCTTTCTCTTGAACAAAGTTGAAAGGCCCTTGGTCCCTAAGCATATTTACAAAATTTCAGCTCTATCCCTTAAGCGGTTCGGGAGAAGAAGTCATTTTCGCAAAAACTAGGTCATCCAAGATGGTCGCCAAACAAATCGGCCAATCAAGTTACCTTGAACAAACTTGGGTCTACCGTTGCCACAGATGATGTGTTATGAGTCTTGAATCAATTCCTCCAGTGGTTTCGGAGAAGATTTTTTAGTGTTTCTAAAAATCTGCTATTTTGGCTGGCGGCCATCTTGGATTTTGGCCGATCGGCTTCGTTTGAACAAACTTTAATCTCTATGCCCTAGGGATGCTTCCTGCCAAATATAATTGAAATCGGCCTAGTGGTTCTTGAGAAGAAGTTATTTAAAGAAAAAGTTGATGGACGACGGACGACAGATGACGGACGGTCGCCATGGCATAAGCTCACTTGGCCTTTCAGGCCAGGTGAGCTAACAAGTATATGTGTGTTGTCAGAAACTTTTGACCCAAAATACATGGTCACGACTTTTAATTTCTTTATAAGCACCACAAATAAGGTATATAACATTCATTTCTGATTACGCCTGTAATTGTACCTTCTTACGGACTAACAATAATGTGTTCCATTCACAATTGATTAATTCTAATGCATGAGATTTATCATTTGTTTAATCATTACGAGTCGAACAACGGGGTATATGCCTTAATTTTTGTTAATCAATTAAATAATGGGCTATTATTTTTAGACTGCTTGTTGAAAATGTGTGGTGTTACGGAAAGCAACAAATTTCAATCAACTGGTCTCATTTTAACATTCTGCTGACAACCAGTCATCTAGTCGTATCATTTACTTTGATTAAACATCTCAGTAATGATGATTTGACCCATTACAAGGGGTGTGGGGTGTGGTTAGAGAATACGCCTATTGAATTATTACAAGTGTACAACTGGTCAAGGTGGTCGTTAACTTGTTATCTTAGCTTTAAAGACTTCTCCAGTATTATTTTTTCATAGTAAAGTTCCATATACAGATAAAGAGAAGACTATTTTTGATGTTGTACTGCAATGACTGGTTCAATAAGTGAGCCAGTCATTCCGGTGACAAAATTTCAAAAATAGCCTTCTCTTGGTCAGCAAAAAACTTTCATAAAGAGACTCACTACCAGCAGATACATAGATGATAGATGCTTACAGTTTACAAGGCGAAATTACATCACTGGTCAAGGTGGTCGTTAACTTGTTATCTTAGCTTTAAAGACTTCTCTAAACATGAGGTGGGTTACTTAGCTTTGTTGTGACACTCCGTTACTCGGAAATACAGCAACAACAAACTTGTTTATTTTGAATCTTAATTGCTACAATTTAAAAAATCCCTCAGAACTCGCGATGCGGGATACCTGTTTAAATTTGCGGAAGGTTTGACCAATTAGTCTTAGATCTAGGTAATCATGTGCTTTTACAGAATTGTGATAAGTGAATTATTCACACAGCCCGAGTCTCATCCATTAGCCTACAAGCTCAACAAGCGTCAATTTTGCACACAATAAGTAATTATCGCATATGATTAAATATTTCAGAACTAATTTGACTGCGATTTGGTGCTACAAACAACAGCAGCATCTTGCAGTCACATTAGTTTCAAAATATTGGAAAGTTTACAGACAGAATGCCATTCATCATAAGCAATTTAGTGGGTATAGAAAACAACAGAAATGTTGACGTTTGTTTGTTCAAATAGGCCTATGTTTTAACCCTTTAATGGACAAATGTGTGGTTAGTTAAATTATAATTTTATCATGGAAAATGTCAATTTGCAGACTAAGGAAAATCAGTGTGGAAAATTTACCGCTGGAATGTCAGCCATTTCCATGGTAATTTTTCAAAAATCTACTTGTTTAGGTCTGCAAATAGACAGTTCACAAGACCACTTGCAGAGGCCGACTTAACAGCAATATTTATAATTAAATACGGATTACTGGTAATCAGTTTTGGCTAAACTGAACATTTAATTACTCGGTTTTTGGGTTTGAGCATGATTACGGCGGTTTGCAAACCCATCACCATATTGAACCGGTTTATGATGTGAGATCAATATATCGTGTAGCTCTACTTGACCCCAAAGTAGAGCTGGGCGGTCTGACGGTAGTACCGTTAGGACCGCGGTATACCGTGAACCGATACCGTGACCGTTGACATTTCCAAATACCGTGAATACCATCCATAATGTTTGAGCAATATTTGAGAAATATATTCATAAAATCTGACTTGACCAAGGGTAAATAAGTGCTGATAGTGCCAAAAATACAGGCATCCCTAACTATTAGCCGAGTTGAGGTGAAAGGGTCGTTGTAAAAACACACACCAAGACGTCAATTACAAAATAATGACAGGCAGAATTGTATGTCAAACGTACGTCTTGAAAGTCTCACGGTAAAATTGCTTTATTTCAAACATCTAAACTCATTCTCTGGCCGTCCACCGGTAGTAATTACACTATAATATATTCCCTATTCCCGTTTCTATTATTTGTAATTTATTACTCCAAGCATTTTGTCACCGAACAAACACGCTAGAATAACAAAATAACATACAAACTGCGTGCTATTCAAACACAACAGCAATATCGCAGACGTATCTGATTGGTTGTTCATGAACTAGACCGTGGGAAAATACATTACTATGCTGAATTTATCAATGAAAATTTACTAAAACGTAGTATTTGCTACCGCCGTTTTGATCACGTGCTAATTTATTAACAACGAGCAGCGTTGAAGTCGTTATTTTTTATTTTTCTGGCTTGTTTTAAGAAATTTCTTTAAGGATTAAATCCAGTTTAAGTAACAACACATAAAAATTATAGTGTCTTAGTTTTTGAAATTCATTTTTCAACTGGCTACACGTCGGAAATCGCCGAAATAGCTTTTTACACGCATTGCCCACGTGAAGCATGGTGAGTAACGAGTCTGCACATCGTGTACTCGGTAATTATTCGCGAGTAATAGAATATACGACTCCAACAGAAATAAAAGAGTACAACACTCAACCCGTTTAAATACTCGTGGATTTTGTCTGGACACTGTTTATCAAAGCGCTCGACTGCCAAAATAAAATTTACCGTTTGCTGGTCGCACGCATTAATAGCAAGAACAATCCAGATTGAAAATAGTGCACCCCAATGTCTCAAACAGCGAGTTATAGTTAGCGAGTCGACCACACCCTTTGACCGATATTCCCGTGAATGATATTACGTCAATAAAAATAGTGACCTAATAAAATTGTGAAACTAAACAGTCGCAACAGCCATGTTTTTCTTCTCTAAATCAGGAAGCTGATTTATTTATTTTACCTATATTTACCGTTGATTGGCGATGGAAGTGAAAAGGAAATGGAAAAAATTGTTCTAATTTTGTGGCATGCCTCAAGCTCAGATGACGGTATACCGTGGTACCGCGGTATTTTTTCATGGTACCGATACAGTCATGTAAATATCAATACCGCCCAGCTCTACCCCAAAGTAAGGTACCATTATTATCCATTTCCTTTGTGTCTGAGAGGCACACAGGTGTGAACTCAGTTTTGCCTTCGTGACAGGTTTGTGGCTTTCAACTGTTTTACTGTTATTGGAAGCAGTTAATCAAGATCATTTACTTCACGGCTGAAATCAATATCATCTGTATACTCCATCACTAGCAGCATGATCAGTTTGGAGTTTGATCATGTCGAATGTTCTCGAACAGATGTTAGAGCTGCAGTAAGGTAGCAGGTGAAGCGGACTGACACATTGTTCTTGTGGTGGTTCTATGAGGAGCAAAAACTAGTTCATTATATCATCTGAAACACGGGCGTAGCATTGATTTGACAAGAACAGTTAACCATTTAATTCTCGAACTTGTTAAAGAAAATTTCAATTTAATCTTAGAAAATGTCCATTTGCAGATCAGAACACTATTTTTGAAAATTTACCACTGGAATGACTGGCTCGGTTATCGAGGCAGTCATTCCAGTGATAAATTTTCAAAAATAGTCTTCTCTTGGCTTGCAAATGGACATTTCTCAAGACCTCTGCAGAAGCCGGTCTTGGCCGGCTTCATCATCATGAAAGGGTTAATCCTCGAATTTGTTCAAGCAACTTTCAATTTAATCTTAGAAAATGTCCATTTGCAGACCAAGAAGTATTTTTGAAAATTTAGCACTGGAATGACTGGCTTTGTCATCGAGCCAGTAATTCCAGTGGTAAATTTTCAAAAATACTCTTCCATTAGTCTGCAAATGGACATTTCTCAAGACCACTGCAGAAACTATTTTTAGCTGATATGAGTGGTTAATTTTGTGTTTATCAGTAAGCCAGAGTATCACTATGCGTACTTCGTTATCGTCACAGTCAGCTTGATAGAGAATTGGATAATCTGTGGTGTCTTGATGGTATCAAATGCATGTGACATGTTGATTCCCATCTTGTAGATATCTCAATGTTTTGATAGAAATACCGATGTTAACATATGTTGTGCCCAGGATAATAACAACATACTGGGTCAGTCCATGTGGTGCAAGTTAGTAGATAGACGACAGCAACTGCGTCCAATTTTAAAGCAAGGGGCTCTCCCAGTTTCCTGTAAATCTGTCAATTTTATCGACAAGATTTCATCATGCAAGATACAGTCATATTTGATAAAACAGTTCTAATGGCGTTCAAGAGCATGATTGGCCTCAAATTAGAGAGTTCCAAGGCATTTCTTGGGATTGGCAGTGCGAGGAGTATTTAATGAACATAAAAATTGTTCCAATTAATTAGTTCTCTGACAAACTACGCCCGTGTTTCAGATGATATAATGAATTAGTTACATATATATGATACTTACACAGTACCACCAAACACGCCTGAGTGGAGATCTTTAGCAGCACACTCAACTTCGATGAAGAAGTAGGAGCAACCCCTGCAATACAATCCATCCATATCATGTTAATCTACATTTCAAATCGCCATCATAACTAAACATGATGATATTTACTCTTTGTGTTACAAAATTAAGAAATGAAGATACATATAACTTCAATAGCAGGTGGCAGCATGTTCCCGTAGGTATAAACTATGACTGATATATTTCCATAAATGTTGGTCACGAATTCGTGACCATCTAGGTCAATTCTCAGAACTAACTGACCATTTCTGTCTACATCACTCTGGTCAGTTCTTGTGGAGTCATGTGACAGACAGCATTGATTGGGAGACTGTTGGTATATGGTAGCCCTCGTCACGGTTCATGGTTGTTTAGTGTTTATAAATTTTAAAAGCCTCCTTGACTTTCCGTTTGAACAAATTGGTCTCAGTGTTAATGACTGCAAATGGACATTTAATAAGCAAATATTTTAATTTTCATGACCAAATTGAGCTATTAAAGGGTTAATGATAAAATCTACTTGACATTAATAAGTGGCCACAGGGTCATGTATCGATCACCTGAAACACCAGTATTTGAACTAGCAACATAAAAATATGAATTCTGGCTGGAAATACAAACATTCCTGTACTAAGCATCAAAATATAACTTCCAAATGTGAGTTTGAGTATGAGTATTTAGACCAGAATTGAAGACATTTTGGGGCATCTTCAGACCTGATCAACCAATCAGATTAAAGCATCAAATAATTTTTCGGCAAGACTATGAATGGATATATTACCCTTTTTAACGTCAAAATCTCAAAGCAAATCTCAATCTTTATACACAAGTAGCATACGTCAGTATGCCAAAAAAAATTTACAGTTTCGGCAAAGCTGCTTATGTCATAACTATTGTGACTATCGCATGTTTACATTTGTTATCAGGATATTGGGCAATGCATGGTGGACATGTCATGTTATACATCACCTTCCCTTAAACAAACTTGAATGGCACTTTGTCCCTAATTAAATGTCAATATTCGGTGTAATCCATTCAGTGGTTCCAGGAAAGAAGTTGACTATGTGAAAACTAGCTCATCTAAGATGGTTGCCAGGAAAATCGAACAATCATCTCTTAATCAAACTTGTTTCAGCTTTTTGCTTAAGACATGTTAAATGATGCTTCAAGAGTTTCCCGTAAATCAGCCAAACAATTTCGGACATAATTAACATTTATAGCTTTCTGAAAATAGCACAAAAGTGAAGATAAGTCATCATTTGAACAATCATGGAACTCTAGATGCCCTAAGGATGCTTCCTGTTAAATTTACTTGAAATTGGCACAGACCTTCCTAAAAAGAAGTTGCTTAACGAAATATTCGATAGACGATGGATGGAGTGATGACAGACAGACAGACACCACAGTGTAAGCTCAGTTGCCATTCAGGCAAAGTGAGCTAATAATATCCAGTATCTCAGCATGCCTGACACACCACACCTCTCATAGTGTTTTATAATATTCAGTCAGCTTATAGAATGCTCCTTTCCAGAGTAATGATGTCATAATCAGCTAAGCGGTGTGTAGGATGATGTCATAATCATTACATCATAAATGATTCTATATGGCCCGTCTTTAACTCTTGATATTTTGACACATTGTACAAATTGTATGGAGATCGATCGATCCCAACACGAGCAAGGTGTGGGTGGAGCTTAGATAAACTGTTAAAGAATGAAAAGTTCTCACTCATGTGCCAGCATAAAAAGAATTTTGTTGATGATTTATTCAAATCTATAGTCTAACTATGCTGTCTAGACAGCTTCAGATCACAGCAACATTGCTTTCAAAATGGATACGGTTTATTTTTCACCAGTTCCTGTAAATCGTCCAGCAGGATAAATGATAACAATCTAATATTTTGTCCCCCTATAGACAATCAACCTCTGTATAAAGCTTACTTTTGCCTGTTCCCCTGACAATAATAACTGTTTGGACATTGTTTGTTCATACAAGGCTGTATACTCGGCAAAACATGTGTCTAACAAAGTTATTACGCAAAGTCAAAAATAATTACTAATATTAAGCTCACTCAAAGTGAGGTATGCTTCATTAGAAAGCAAAAATACTGATTTGCAAACAATGTCCTTTTTTTTTACATATTTGTCAAATATGTCAATCAACACATCTGATTTGAAATGGATTCACCATGGCCTTGAGACTTTCTAATTTACTTTCAGTTTGCACTTTTAATTGCATATATGAAATACTGACAATGATTTATTTATTAATTTCTGCCTCCTTAAGACATTAAAGCAAGTTGTTTATACATAATCTTACTAACAAACATGACAAACTATCTGTTATTATATTTGGAGAGCAGATTATAACTAACTGATGTGTTTTATGAAGTTAATAGTGCTTAAATATGTTGCCCCAGGTCGTCAAGTTTTCCTCGATAACTATGCATGCAAAAATGAGCATCTGATATTGCCCTTGTAGCCAATCGTCAAATTTTACTTTACAATTGCGCAAGCAATAGTGTCTTGATATTGCTCTTGTAGAGCTTGGTGGTTAAATATTTAAACAAGCAAAATGAACCCGAGGACAATACTGCAATGTGACTGAATCGTGGACTAATAACAGACTTTCGTCTACAGATTCTGTAACAAGAGGCCCAAGGGCCTGTGATGCTCACCTGGACCATTAGCATTTGAAGCATTTGAATTTAAATATACATGATTCTTTACAATAAACAAGATCGGGAAAAATTTTTTTATAGGAAAAAATCTACCAATCAAAATTCTTTATGGATGTTCTGGCATCTATGATCATAGGATCATTTTATCCAAGTTTGGTTGAAATTGCTCAAAGTAGTACGGAGAAGAAGGAATTTGGCAATTTCCAGTAAGTTTTTAATACAATATAAGATTTTTACCCAAAAAAATGAACAAATCAAAATTCTGAATATGGAGCTTCTAGAGCCCATCACCACCAGCTCCTTTCAGCCAAATTTGGTTGAAATCGCTCAGAATGGTACGGAGAAGAAGCAATTTGACAATTTCCAGTATATTTTTCATAAAATCTAAGATTTTCACTAAAAAAATTGATGAATCAAAATTCCGAATGGATGTTCTGGAGCCTACCACCATAGAATCCATTTGACCAAATTTGATTGAAATATGTCAAGCAGCTATGGAGGAGTAGCATTTTGACCATTTCCAGTAAATTTGTCATAAAATCTGATTTTCACCAAAAAAAATGATCAATCAAAATTCTGAATAGAGGTTTTAGAACATATCATGGTAGAATCCATCTAGCCAAATTTGTTGAAATATATCAAGCGGCTATGGAAGAGTAGTATTTTGGCCATTTGCAGCAGATTTTTCATAAAATCTCAGATTTTCAACCAAAACATTGATCAATCAAAATTCTGAATAAAAGTTCTAAAACCTATCACTGTAGAATCTATCGCCAAATTTGTTTGAAATATGTCAAGCGGCTATGGAGCCGTACATTTTCCTCAAATCAGATATGTAGTTTTTGAAATACAGCTCTACACACATATGCATACATACGCATACACATGTGTATGCAATACCATTTTCCCCTTACAGGGTATAATAGGTAATAAGGATGCTTTGACTCACCTCAGGCCATATGTAATACAAGGCTTACTCTTTCCCAGCCAGTAGTTATCAGATATACATACATAATCAACATCCTAAGAAAGAATAAACACAACATTTATTTAACAAACGGCCCAAGGGCCTGTGGCTCTCACTTAGACCATTGGCATTTAAACCACTATAATTTAAATAGACATGATGGATGATTTTCGTAAAATCTGAGATGGCCACCAAAAGATTGACCAATCAAAATTCTGTATGCAATTTCTGAAACCTACCACCCTAGGCTCATTTCAGCCAGTCTGGTTGAAATTGCCCAAGCAGTTAATGATTCGTTTAATATGGTGAAGTCTACTGTCATAGGATCATTCCACCAAAGTTTTGTTGAAATCAGGCTATTGATTGAAGGAGAATGGTTCTGGAACTCAGAAAATCAGAGATTGCTGCCAAAACACTGACCTATCAAAATTCTGAATAGTATTTCTAGAGGCTACGACAATAGGATGCTTCCAGGCAAATTTGGTTGAAATTGCCCAAGAGATTAATGAGTAGCATTTTATACAAATTCCCATTTTTGGAAAATCCAAGATCGCCACCACCAAAATCAAATCGTCAAAATTCTGTATACCAGTTCTGTAGCATACCAGCCTAGGGTTCTTCCAGATGAGTTTGGTTAAGATCGGCCTAGGGTTTTTCCAGCTGAGTTTGGTCGAAATCGGCCAAGCAGTTAATGATTAACTGATTTCCAAATATGTTCAGAAAATCTAAGATGGCCACAGGTAAAAATGGACCAATCAAAATGCTGTATGCAACTTCTGAAGCCTACCACCCTAGGCTCATTCCAGCCAGTCTTGTTGAATTTGCCAAGCAGTTAATGATTAGACGATTTTCAGCCATTTTTCAGAAAATTCAAGATGGCCACCGAACAAATTGATCAATCAAAATTCTGTATACAAGCTCTGAAGCATACAACTTTAGGATCTTCCAGCCGAGTTTGCTTGAACTGGTTCAAGCGGTTAATGAGAAGTAGTCTTTCAACTGATTTCCAGTTTTTCAGAAAATCTAACATTGCCACCGGAAATATTGACCAATTAAAATTCTATATACAAGTTCTGAAACCTACCAGCCTAGTATCCTTCCAGCCAAATCTGGTTGAAATTGCTCAAGAAGTTAATGAGGAGTAGCGTTTTAAACGATTTCCCGCCATTTTTTGGAAAATTCAAGATGGCCACCAAAAAAATGACCAATCAAAATTCTGTATACAGGTTCCGAAGCATACGACGCTAAGGTTCCTCCATACATGTTTGATTGAAATCGGCCCAGTGGTTATCGAGGAGTCAGCTTTTAAGTGATTTCCAGAAATTTTCAGTAAATCCAAGCTGGTTGCCGAAAAAATTGACCAATCAAAATTCTGTATACAAGTTCTGAAACATACCAGTGTACTATCATCCCAGCTAAGTCTTCTTAAAATTGCACAAGCAGTTAACGAGGAGTAGCGCTTTAAACGATTTTACCACCATTTTTTTTGATAATTCAAGATGGGTGCTAAAAGAATTGACCAATCTAAATTCTGTATAAATGTTCTAAACCCTAGCCCCATAAGATCATGCATGCCAAATTAAACTTGAATCCATTAAGCAGTTAATGAGAAGTAGAGTTTTTATGCAAAGGTTGACGGATGGATGGACGGATGGATGGTCGCCATGGCATAAGCATTAGACAAGTAATTTTCACAATATTCAACAGAGTACATGTACTTCTGAAATCACAAAATATTTACAATATTTTTCCTAGATATGTTGGGATGTAGTATGCTCCTTATCCATTATCCAAACAAGTTAATGTATTTCAATCTCTCTCTCTACAAGGAGGATTATTTTAGTGTTGATTTCAGGGTTGACAGAATAATAAGCAGGAGGTTAACCCTTTAACACTCAAGGCAGGCAAAAATGACATATGAAGTGGTCAAGAGAAATAGTCATTTACAGAACAAGATTTTTTTTAATTTAGCACTGGAATGAATGGCTCAATAAACGAGCCAGCAATACCAGTGTTACATTTTTGAAAATAATGTCTTGGTCTGTAAATGGACATAAATTTTCTATGAGAAAATAGAAATTTTCTGGATCAAATTTTAGGGTTAAGAGGCTAAACCTAAACAACCTCTTATCAACAAAAGGCAGAGCAAAATAAACACAATCTGGGGTTATAATCCCAATTTTACCCCTCTAACCATTATAGCTAGCTACCTTTGGCCAAGAATATTGAGATATTTGCTTATTACATGCCCATTCGCATGTCAAAGGAACCCTATTTTTTAACATTTAACACTGGACTAGTTTGCACTGTTATGAGCCAGTCATTCGTGGTAAATTAAACAAGAGGCCCAAGGGCCTGTGACGCTCACCTGGACCATAATAGTATTTGAAACATTTGCATTTAAAGACACATGTTTCTTTACATTAAACACGGTGGCGACTGGAAAAATTGACCAATCAAAATTCGGAATGGAAGTTCTGGAGCTTACCATTATAGTTATTCCAAACAAATTTGGTGGAAATCCATGAAGCGGTTAAGGATGATATGCGTTTTGGCCATTTCCGGTAAATTTTTCATAAAATCTCAGATTTTCACACAAAAAATTGATCAATCAAAATTCTGAATAGAAGATCTAGAGCCTACCATCATAGACTGTATCTAGTTAAATTTGGTTGAAATATGTCAAGCAGCCAGGGAAGAGTAGCATTTTGACTATTTCAGGTTGATTTTTCATAAAATCTCTGATTTTCACCCAAAAAATTGACCAATCAAAATTCTGAAAAGACGTTTTAGAGCATACCACCATAGAATGCCTCTAATCAAATCTGGTTGAAATATGTTAAGCAGCTAAGGAGGAGTGGCATTTTGACCATTTCCGGTAGATTTTTCATAAAGTCTCAGATTTTCAACCAAAAAATTGATAAACCAAAATTCTGAAAAGTAGTTTTAGAGCCTACCACCATAGAATGCATCTAGTCAAATTTGGTTGAAATATGTCGAATAGCTAAGGAGGAATAGCATTTTGACCATTTTCGGTAGATTTTTCATAAAATCTCAGATTTCACCCAAAAAATTGATAAACCAAAATTCTGAAAAGATTTTCTAGAGCCTACTACCATAGAATGCATCTAGTCAAATTGGGTTGAAATATGTCAAATAGCTAAGGAGTAGTAGCATTTTGACCATTTCCGGTAGATTTTTCATAAAATCTAAGATTTTCACCCAAAAAATTGATCAATCAAAATTCAGAAAAAAAGGCCCGAGGGTACCAGCTTAGAATCATTCCAGCCAAATTTGGTTGAAATCAGTCAAAAGGTTAAGAAGACACAATTTGACGGACAGACAGACGGACGGAGAGACGACGGACGGATGACAGATGCCATGGCATAAGCTCACTTGGCCTTTCAGTGGTGAGCTAATAATTGAAATCGGCCTAGTAGTTCTTGAGAAGAGAAATTAAATTTCCCATTGCTTTAGCATGGGAGCTTTCGATGAGAAAACTATCCAAGATGGCCGCCAAACTGTTTATCCGACAGTTTCGAAAATTGCAAATTTGAGCTCAGAAAACATATATAGAACCAATTTTGGCCTCAAAAGCCATCGAATAAAAAAAATCAAATTTGGCCGCCAAACACGCTACATTTTGAATGGCCCACAGCAGCGATCTTTTTTGACGGAGCAACTTCCCTTGAACAAACTTTAATGGCCCTTATTCGATCCCTTCAGCGGTTCTGAAGAAGTCATTTTTGGGCAAACTAGGTCATCCAAGATGGCCGCCGAACCATTCGGTCAATTAAGTTGTCTTGAACAAACTTGGCTTACATCTTTCCCTAGATGAGGTTTCATAAGTTTTGAATCAATTCCCCAAGCAGTTCTGGAGATTTTTAAGGACATTTTCTAAAATCGGCCAAAATCGAACATGGCCGCTGGCCAAATTAGCCAATCGGCTTCATTTGTACAAACTTTGATCCCTATGCCCTAAGGATGCTTCCTGCCACATATAATTGAAATCGGCCTAGTAGTTCTCCAGAAGAAGACATTTTAAATTTCCCATTGCTTTAGTAAGGGTGCATTTGGCTGAAAAATAATCCAAGATGGCCACCAAAACCGTTTATCTGACAGTTTCGAAAATGGCAAATTTGAGCTCAGAATACCCAATAACATATATAGAACCAATGTTAGCCTCAAAGTCCATCAAATAAAAAAATCCAATATGGCCACCAAACACGCTATATTTTGATTGGACCACGGCGGACATGTTTTTTGATGGATCAACTTCCCTTGTACAAACTTTAATGGCCCTTAGTCCCTAATCATATCTCCCAAATTTCAGCCCGATCCCTTGAGTGGTTCTGGAGAAGTCGTTTTCGGGAAAACTAGGTCATCCAAGATGGCCACCGAACCATCTGGTCAATCACGTCTTCTGGAACAAACTTGACTTACCTCTTTCCCTAGATGATGTTTCATGAGTTTTGAATCGATTCCCCAAGCGGTTTCGGAGATTTTTAAAGACGTTTCCTAAAATCAGCCAAAATCCAAGATGGCCATCGGCCAAATTGGCTCCACTTGAACAAACTTGGATCCCTAGGATGCTTCCTGCCAAATATAATTGAAATCGGCCTAGTGGTTGTTGAGAAGTCATTTAAAGGAAAAGTTGATGGACGGATGGACGACGGACGGACACACGACGGACGGTCGTGACGGTATAAGCTCACGTGGCCTTTCAGGCCAGGTGAGCTAAAAAATAGTCTACTCTTAGCCTGCAAATGTACATTCCTTAAGACCACTGCAGATGTTGTTTTGGGGGCGAATGAATGGTTAATGAGTACCATCCCACAGCTTCTAAGGTAACATGTGCAATAATTTGAAACTAATTTGATTGGTAATGGTCTTTACACTGTAAGCAATGTGCGTGCATGCGCGCGTGCGTGCATGGGCGCGTGCGTGCAAGTGTCTGTATCTGTGCACTGCAGTGAGTGTGAGAATAATATACATACAACAGATGCTTTACTTGCCTTAAGGAATGTGTCTTTCTTGGAAAGCACCAGTTCATCCAGACCTTCAGACCCAGACTCCTCCATGCCCTCAAAGATAAACTGAAAAAAGCAAAGCACAATATATAAACATGTGTACATGTGATTGGCTAGAAATTAACAATTAATTAGCATATGCCCTTACTTGTCAGATTCTGCAATAACATTTAGCCATTATACCACAGGACTTTGAGCTTGTATCAAGCAAATCCCTGATGAAGAGAAATGGTGTAAAATTAAAAATAATCTAGGTATATATGGTAGCTACATCATTTAGAAAACTGTTTTCAATATTGTAAGTTTCCTCCTAATGGATTAATCCAATCTGTCAATATGTCATAATCAATGGAGGAATCCAGTTTTAGCTTTGCCCTGCCAATCTCTAGCTAAGCTACACCCACGCTTCACCCGTGTTGGGATCGACCGATCCATGCCCTCTCTAGATATCAATTTCCAGAAAACTATACATGTAAGTTGTTGAATATTTTTCAAGTTCTAATTTAACTGGGCGCTGTTGCGTATATACAACAACGCTTAGTCCGTCATCAATTAGGAATTCGTGATGGACTAACTTATCTACGCCATTCATGACATCATTGATTGGTGTCATCCTACACACCAAGTAATTGATTATCTTGTCATATGATGGATAGATAAACTGAAACGGTCCATTCATTACATCACATGTAGGCTGATGTTACAATAATTGAGTCATAAGCAGTAGTGCATTAACCCTTTAACCCTCGAGTTTATTAAACAAAATTTCAATTTTCTCATAGAAAATGTCCATTTGTAGACCAAGAGAAGACTATTTTTGAAAATTTACCACTGGAATGACTGGCTCAATTATGGTCAATTTTCAAAAATAGTCTTATTTTGGTCTGCAAATGGACATTTCTCAAGACCACTGCAGAGACCATTTTTGGCTGATATGAGTGTTAAAGGGGAATACAAGAAGGGTCATCATCGTTTGCATAAAACACGCAGTTCTGTCGTAGAGCCCTTATATAAGCTACTGGTAAAACTTTCCTGCAACATATATAAATCCGATTAAAATGGTGTTAAATAACGCTATTGTACTATCATTTTCTGCGAGTTAATTAAACCTATGATGTCATAGATTGAATCCCATCCGACAAGAACCATGCATTTGGATGGTGACATCTCTATCGGTGATAATGCTATCGACATCATTTATATATGAACAGATTAAGATGTTTATCACACTCGCAAATTTATGGAATATATTTGTTATTTTCATACATTAGTTGCCGAACCTTAAGACGGCCATTTTCTATGAACATGCTTGCCAATTACATGAATATTACAATATCTCAGGAAGGTTTGAGGCTAGTATGAAAACATAAGTACCCATTACTGTACCTACAGATGGAGTGGATGTATGGACAAGCTATTTAAACTCATATTAATAGATGAAACTTTAATAACATTATCTGCCCAGTGAGTGTTGATTCAAAAGTCACAATTATATTGATATGCTTATACTACCTCATCTTTCATTTATCTCAAGATCAAAACTAGATGTCAAAATCAGCACCATCAGAGAAATCAGACAAAGGACTGTTATTATATATTCTTCAACATTTCCGCAAATATAGTTTATATATTCCTAGAACTGCTGAAGAGAACCCACTTATAAAAAAATAAAGTCATACGCCTCACATGGGAATAGAAATTTAACTAATGTATCACATATTTAAATAACGAAGATATATATTTCTAATTTGAGCACAGAGCTTACAATTATATTTTTGAAAATGTTACGGTCTATAGATTCATTTTATGCACAGTAGTATAGAGGGTCTACGTTACGGTCCGTAGATTCATTTTATGCACAGTAGTATAGAGGGTCTACGTTACAATCTCTAGATTCATTTTATGCACAGTAGTATAGAGGGTCTATGTTACGGTCTGTAGATTCATTTTATGCACAGTAGTATAGATCCATTTTATGCACAGTAGTATAGAGGGTCTACGTTATGGTCTGTAGATTCATTTTATGCACAGTAGCATGGAGGGTCTACGTTACGGTCTGTAGATTCATTTTATACACAGTAGTATAGAGGGTCTACGTTATGGTCTGTAGATTCATTTTATGCACAGTAGCATGGAGGGTCTACGTTACGGTCTGTAGATTCATTTTATACACAGTAGTATAGATCCATTTTATGCACAGTAGTATAGAGGGTCTACGTTCCGGTCTGTAGATTCATTTTATACACAGTAGTATAGAAGGTCTGGTGTTTCCCTTTAAAGGGGTAAGCAGCAATAGAGCATCATGAAGCTGGAACAGTCCGTCAAGTTCACGAATTGTATGTCTTTTAGGGATTTACAATCTAATAAACATTATGTTGAATATTTGAAACTAATTTGACTGGGACCCTGTTAAATTAGTTTCAAAATATTCAACCAGCTTACCTGGATAGTTACATCGAAATTCTGATTCTGGGAATTAATTAAGGGTTCAAAGTATATAAATCAATCCTAACATTGAATCTTTCAAGAACCACAGATTCTATTATTTAAAAAGGATTAACAATTCAATTTGCCCTCTAAAGTACTTGTCGAAAAACAGCTTCCACAATGATCTATAGAAATGTCCAGCCCAAGAGCGCTTCTGAAAATTTTACTAATGGATCGATTGGCTCGGTAATTGAGCCAGTCATTCCAGCAGTAAATTTTCAAAAATAATCTCTTGGATTGCACATAGACATTTTCTATGATAAAACTAGATTGTTCGGTCAATGATGTGTCATCGCAAATCCCCACTTTCACCTCTTTGACCTTTTGAACCCCTGGAGATGGACACATCTACGTGTCCTCTTTCACTCCACAATCAAATGGGTAGTTCACATGCTAAATTTGGTTAATTCCGTCCAACTGTTTCAGAGTTGTGCTGCAATCGATTTTTAAGGGTTTTGACGGACAGTTTCTAGGCTATTTGAAATTTGAACACACCTCACGCACCGGGCACACAGACAAATTTAAATGTCATCCTGCAAAGTGCAATTATATGGTTAACCCAAACATTAAATTTGGTTGAATTCCACCCAACGGTTTGGGAGGCGATAGCGTGATGGATAGATGGACAGGGAGATGGGGGTGATTATAATATCCCTGACAGACTTTTTAACCGTGGTGATAGATACACCTGACAGTAGTAGTAGTAGTAGTAGTAGTAGTAGTAGTAGTAGTAGTAGTAGTAGTAGTAGTAGTAGTAGTAGTAGTAGTAGTAGAAGCAGAAACAGCAGTAGTCTACTAAGCAGATACATACCTTCAAATTGGCAGGCAATTTCTGGTCAAGTTCTTGCATGGCCTCAACACAAATCATCCAGCCAAGAACTGGTGCCTTAGACAAATATATATATACTAATAGCCTTTATATATATATATATATATATATATATATATATATATATATATATATATATATATATATATATATATACTAATAGCCTTTATATATATATATATATATATATATATATATATATATATATATATATATATATTAATAGCCTTATATATATATATATATATATATATATATATATATATATATATATATATATATATATATATATATACTAATATGCCAATAAAACAAAAACAGGTCAATTACCAACTAGTACGGGAGCGCCTGTGTAGCCTAAATAAGTTCTGTGGAAATTTTGGGTATATTAGGCAGGCAACCGTGATATATTTATGCCTCATGTTCTTGTAAATCAGAACAAGAGGCCCAAGAGCCTGTGACGCTCACCTGGACCATTAGTATTTGAAGCATTTGCATTAAAATACACATGATTCGTTACAAGATTGAGAAAAAAACCAGTTTCACGGGAAAAATCTACCAATCAAAATTCTGAATGGAAATTCTGCCGTCTATGATCAGATGATCATTTTAGCCAAGTTTGGTTGAAATTGCTCAAAGTGAGAAGAAGCAATCTGACAATTTCCAGTAAATTTGTAACTAGAACCTACCACCATAGAACCATTAGTGAAATTTGGTTGAAATATGTCAAGCAGGTGAGGAGTTGCAATTTGAGAATTTCCGGTACATTTTTCATAAAATCTCAGATTAACACCCAAACAAAATGATGGATAAGTTTCGGAAGATCCACGATGGCTACCAAGAAAATTCTCATTGTATTTCTTGAAGCCTATCATCACAGGACCCATAGGGTCCTTACAGCCAAACTAGATTGAAATCGGCCAAGCGGTCAATGACGAGTAGCGTTTGACAAATTCCAGTAAATTTTTCATAAAATCTAACAGTTTAACCAAAAAAAGTGAACATTAAAAATTCTGTATACAAGTTCAGAAGCCCACACCCAGAGTCCTTTCAGCCAAATTAGGTTAAAATCTGCCAAGCAGTTAATGAGGATATATTTTGACACTTTCCAGTAATCTTTTTCAATAAAACACGATTTTCAGCAAAAATATTTATCAATCAAAAATCTTAATAGATGTTCTAGCCCCTACCTCCATAGGATCCTTCCAGCCAAATTTTGGTGAAATCTAAGGAGATATGGTTTGACACTTCATGGTAATTTCTTTCATAAAATCTACGATTTTCACCACAAAAATTGACCAATCCCAAAAATCTAAATAGACTTTCTAGAGCCTACCACTATATGATCCTTCCAGGAGAATTTTGTTGAAATCCATCAAGAAGCTAAGGATCAGAAGCATTTTGACGCTTTCGAGTAGATTTTTTTTACATAATCTAAGATTTTAACCCAAAAAATTGACCAATCAAAAATTTGAAGAGAAGATCTAGAACCTACGTCGACAGAATGCTTCAAGCCAAATTTGGCTGAAATCTCTCAAGAAGCTAAGGAGATGCGTTTTGACAATTTCCGGTAGATTTTTTACAAAATCTAAGATTTTCACCCAAAAAACCGAACAATTAAAAATCTGAATAGAAGATCTAGATCCATAGACTGATATGATCCTTCCAGGAAAATTTAGTTGAAATCTGTCAAGAAGCTGAGGAGATGCGTTTTGACACTTTCCGGTAAATTCTATACAAAATCTAAGATTTTCACCCAATAAATCGACCAATCAAAAATCTGAATACAGTATCTAGAACCTATGTCCATAGAATGTTTCAGCCAAATTTGGCTGAAATCTCTCCAGAAACTAAGATGTGTTTTGACACTTTCCGGTGGATTTTTTGTACAAGATCTCAGATTTTCACCCAAAAAATTGATCAAACAAAAATTTTAATAGATCTTCTAGAGCCTACCTGTATAAGATCCTTCAAACTAAATTTGGCTGAAATCCATCAAGAAGGTAAGGAGGAGATGCATTTTGATACTTTACGGTAAATTTTTATAAAATCTAAGATTTTTTACCCAAAAATTGAAAAACCAAAAATTGGAATAGAAGCTTAGAGCCTCCCTTGATAGGATCATTCTAACCAAATTTGACTAAAATCTGCCAAGCGATTTAGGAGATACATTTCAAAGCAAAAGTTGACGGATGGACAGATGGACGAACGACGGATGGGCGCCACAGCATAAGCTCACTTGGCCAGTCTAGCCAGGTGAGCTAATAACCATGTTGCCATTTATTGATGGGTAGTTTACTGTATTTTATTTGGTTTCAACCTCTGGATTTTTATTTTAAAAATGTGTCTAATTTATATAGCCAAGCCTTGGCGTATACACAGGTAACATTAATTTGGACCATCATATCATACCTATTTGACTCTAAGCTTATGTATATTTTATCTACTATATACACAGACGTAGAAATACTCATTCTGGCAAAACATTAATGGTAATTTGCTTTGACCTTTTAATGCTAAATCCCAAGTAACTAATTTTTTATTAAACCATACTGGTACCGTAAGCTGCTAAATGTTTTAAAAGAATTTGACTGGAAGCAGTTGCTGTCTTAGTCAACAACAGCTCCCAGCCAAATAAAATTTGATTGAAATATGTCAAGCAACCAAGGAGAAGCAGTGTTTTGACAATTTCTGGTAAATTTTTCATAAAATCTAAGGTTTTCACGCAAAAAATTCATGAATCAAAATTCTGAATATAAGTACTTAGAGCCTATTACAACAGAATCCTTTCAGTCCAATTTGGTTGAAATCTGTTAAAATAGTAAGGAGAAGAAGCAAGTTGACAATTTCCGGTAATTTTGTAATAAAATCTAAGTTTTTCACCCAAAATATTTACGAATAAAAATTCTGAATGCATGTTGTGTAACCTATGACGATAGGATCCTTTCAGCCAAATTTGATTGAAATCGGTCAAATGGGTAAGGAGAAGAAGCAATTTGACAATTTCCGGTAAATTTTTTAATAAAATCTAGGATTTTCACTCAAAATAGTTATGCAACAAAATTCTGAATGGAAGTTCTAGAGCCTATGACGATAGGATTCTTTCAGCCCAATTTGGTTGAAATTGGTCAAAATGGTAAGAAGCAATTTGACAATTTCCGTTTTTCACCCAAAATATTTACGAATCAAAATTCTGAATGCAAGTTTTATAACCTATGACCATAGGTCAAACGGGTATAACAGAAAGCAATTTGACAATTTCCGGTAAATTTAAAATAAAATCTAAGATTTTCACTCAAAATATTTACGCAACAAAATTCTGAATGGAAGTTCTAGAGCTTATGACCATAGGATTATTTCAGCCCAATTTGGCTGAAATTGGTCAAAATTCTAAGGAGAAGCAATTTGACAATTTCCGGTAAATTTTTTAATAAAATCTCAGTTTTTCATACAAAATATTTACAAGTCAAAATTCTGAATGGAAATTCTATAACCTATGACCATAGGTCAAACGGGTATAACAAACAGAAAGCAATTTGACAATTTCCGGTAAATTTTTAATCAAATCTAGGATTTTCACTCAAAATATTTATGCAACAAAATTCTGAATGGAAGTTCTAGAGCCTATGACGATAGGATTCTTTCAGCCCAATTTGGTTGAAATCGGTCAAAATGGTAAGAAGCAATTTGACAATTTCCGTTTTTCACCCAAAATATTTACAAATCGAAATTCTGAATGCAAGTTCTATAACCTATGCCCATAGGTTAAACGGGTATAACAAACAGAAAGCAATTTGACAATTTCCGGTAAATTTTTAATAAAATCTAGGATTTTCACTCAAAATATTTACGCAACAAAATTCTGAATGGAAGTTCTAGAGCTTATGACCATAGGTTTCTTTCAGCCCAATTTGGCTGAAATTGGTCAAAATTCTAAGGAGAAGAAGCAATTTGACAATTTCCGGTAAATTTTTAATAAAATCTCAGTTTTTCATACAAAATATTTACAAGTCAAAATTCTGAATGGAAATTCTATAACCTATGACGATAGGATCCTTTCAGCCAAATTTGATTGAGATCGGTCATATGGGTAAGGAGAAGCAGCAATTTAAGAATTTCCGGTAAATTTTTAATAAAATCTAAGACTAACCCAAAAAATCTATGAATCAAAATTCCAAATGGAAGTTCCGGATCCGAGCACAATAGCATCCTTTGACCACAATTTAGTTAAAATTTGGCTATTGGCAGGCCTGGGGTCAGTTACATTTAAATTTAACTAGTTACAGTTACAGTTACATTGGACTATGTCAGTTACAGTTACAGTTAAAGTTACATTGGTTGAGCAATGTAACTAGTTACATTTCAGTTACTTTGCATAATGTAACTAAAGTTACATTTCAGTTACATTAGTTACGTTGTCTGATAATTACTATGAATGACTACGTGGACATGAGAAATCATAAAAAGTGTAATGTAGTCAACCAATTTGAGACATAGTAGAAACAAAATACCACTATAACCACTGATATACACAACTGTATTTATTTCAGATATAAAATATAATAACCTGCTGAAAATTGTTCAATGAATTTGACTGAATTTTATTGCTGCCATATGCAATAAAAAATTTCATTCAACTTGTTTCCAAAATAATAAGATGTTTTCATTGTAAAAATGTATATATATTTCTTCCTAACCCTTTCAACCATGCAGGCCAGATAACAACCATAATTTTATTGTAAGAAATATTTGGTTGAATGTTTTGAAACTAATTTGACTGAAAGGATTGCTGTCATAGGTATCAACATGTTTCAGTGAAATTAGTTTCAAAATGTTCAACATATTTCCTTAGAGCATGTACTCTCTACAGTAAGATAATCCAGCATTTACCATGCGCCAATATAACAGCTTACAGTGAAATTAGCTTCAAAATCTCCATCAGCTTTATTGTGTGCGTAATTTAAAGCAGCAATTTAAATATTTCTGCTGAGTACTTTAGACAAATTTTACTTTCGAAAGATGTTGCTTCATATGACAGAAACAGCTTTTTTCAGGTCAAATTAGATTCAAAATATTCAACTGTGAACAGCTTTCCAGTACACTAGTTTAATTCAACAGCCTTTATAAATTTGTCTGCTATACCAAAATGGTTGATGGCTTGACTTTTATCAATGGCATTGTCCATTGATCTTTATCAGCACACTTATGTATTGACCCCAGCTTGAGTATAATTGCTGAGCAATGATGTCCTAAACTGGCTTAATCAATAGCATATAAAGAAAAGAACAGGACATGCTGTTAACACATACTGTGGCAGATTTTAACTTTCTTTATAATTCAATATTTGGCGTTTTTAATCCTTTTAACCCTTTAACACTAAATCTGGATAAACAACTTTTGCAGTGGTGTGGAGAAATGTCCATTTCCAGACAAATATAGGCTTGCTTTTGAAAATTTACCACTGGAATGACTGGCTCAATAACCAAACCAGTCATTCCAGGGTTAAATTTTCTAAAATAATCTCATGGTCTACAAATGGATATTTACTATGAGAAAACTTAAATTTTCTTTAACAAATTCGAGCCTTAAAAGGTAACTTAATTCTCTAATAATTTAGTACACAACCTGTTTCTATGGTAACTTAATGTAAAATCTGTATAAGAATTTGATCAAAGTTATCGCTGCCTGGTGTAGTAATACCATTCAGTCAGATTATCATTGACAACAAGCATATTTTGAGAATAGCATGTTGTAAATATCACATGCAGATATAGAATAACCATTTAATGGTCAAGATTGGTCAAGAAAATCAAACCTTTGGTCTGGCAAATCTATTTCGCAAGCTACAGGATTACTATTTGAAAATTTTCCACTGGAATGACTGGCCAATTATTCCAATGGTAAATTAATATCACTGATACCTGGAAATAAAGTTGCTGCCCATGGCATCAACATCCTCCAGTCAAATTGCCTTCAATATATTCACCAGCTTACCTGAATGATTACATTGAAATTGTGATATTGGAGTGGCACATGTATAAGAGTACCTATGCTGCAAATTGAGAAATTGTAATAAATCTATTAGAAAACTTTGAATTGTAACTGAATTGTAACTGAAAAGTAACTCAAATTTCAGTTACTTTTACAATGTACATGTAACTGGTTACATTTCAGTTACTGTAACTGAAAAAATTCTTCAGTTACAAGTTACTTCAGTTACATGAAAAATGTAACTAAGTTACAGTCAGTTACAGTTACCCCAGCCCTGGCTATTGGTTAAGGAGAAGTAGAGTTTTAAAGCAAATGTTGATGGACGATGGACGGACGGATGATGGACGGTCGCCACGGCATAAGCTCACTTGGCCTTTCAGGCCAGATGAGCTAATAATGTTCCCTCTTAGTTATTTTCAGATTTCTAGCACATCCTTAGTGTGACAGTATAAACATGGCTCCCAGTTGTAGTAACGCGAAGAAACCACAATTGAGTACAGCCTTTAACTTTTGCTTGTCTTGTCAAAAATCTGGCAGTAAGTCTGTAATTGAGCACACTAGTTTCGAGGAATTTAGATAACTTCTTAGACTATGTTCACAAGTGTGCTAAATATGGTGATAGAGAGTTAAGGTGTGGACTTGAAAACATACCACATAGTGCCTTAGCTACTAACAAAGCCATATAACATTGTGCAGCTATAATTATGTATGCCACAAGAGACACTTATAATGTGCAAAGACTCTCTATCAAAAGGCATAGTATTTACAGTTTGTATCTTGTGAAGTTTTCGGTTTTCATAAGGGTCGTCCCTCCATAGACCTGATTGTGAGTGAGTATTCCACGCATAGCTCAAATGATCGACAATACATATGATCTTCCAGCGGAGAACCTTTCCATAAAGACTAGTGGCTCCTTTGCCAGACCAAAATCACAGCTCCATTGCATGAAGCTTCATCATTGGGAGGGGTGGGGACCTGGAAAATGCTGTTGAACCAACAGCCAATGCCAAATGGAAGGTCCAGCTAAATTCTGTTCTTGATTCTAGCAATGCAAACAATTGATGCTAAACATCACTACAACCGTTGGTCGCAGATTAGAATATCAACTAATAGCACCTGCTCGTTGAAACAAATCTGTCCCGGTGTATTCCAAACAAAGATGAGACTTAACATTAAACACAGTTAGTAAGAACTCGCTAGGTACTGACAAAGATGTGAGAACAGTGTTTGAATGCGCGAATCCTCTGAGAATGGTTGTCGGGCAGTTTAGTGGTTCATTTCGTCAGGCAGATGCCATTAAACATGTTCCAAAACAGTTATATATTTTTCTGTGTTGGTTTCTGCATGGTCAAGGAGGATACCTTCAAACATCTAGATGTAACAAATTACATAACAATTCTCTGTCAATTGCATAAGATATTATATCTTATAAATGCCTATAAACACGAGCGCCAGATTATGTATAACCCAAAGCATGAGCGTTCCCAATTCAAAAACAAGCATAAATTCACTCAATCGAAATGAAAGGGCGGTCATGTCTGACACTAGCCCCTGCCACTATAATGAAATACCAATTACCACGATGACTGCAGAGCAGTAAAGCATAAGTGTCCCAAACAAGAGGCCCAAGTGGCCTGTATCGCTCACCTGGACCATAGGCATTTAAACTAGAATGGTCATTAACAATAAGTAGAACTCTAATGAGTTGAGCAGACTTGTAACAAGAAAACAGAGGCCATGTTTCTAATATCATATCTCCCAAATTTCGGTCCAATCCGTTCAGCGGCTCTGGAGACAAAGTTGCTTTCATGAAAACCAGGCCAAAATCCATGATGGCCGCCAGCTAAATTGGCCGATCGGCTTCGTTTGAACAAACTTGAATCTCTATGCCCTAAGGATGCTTCCTGCCACATATAATTGAAATTGGCCCAGTAGTTCTCGAGAAGACATTTTAAGTTTTCTATTGCTTTAGTATGGGAGCTTTTGGCAGGAAAACAATCCAAGATGGCCACCAAACTGTTTATCCGACAGTTTCGACAATTGCAAATTTGGGATTAGAATATCCCAAAACACATAAAACCAATTTCGGCGTCAAAATTCATTAAATAAAGAAATCCAATATGGATGCCAAACACACTATATTTTGATTGACCCATGGTGGCCATGTTTTTTGACGGATCAACTTCCCTTGAACAAACCTTAACCCTTAGTCCCTAATCATAACTATCAAATTTTGGCCCGAACCCTTCAGCGGTTCTGGAGAAGTTGTTTTCGCTACAACTAGGTCAACTAAGATGGCCACCGAACCATTTGGCCAATCAAGTTCACTTGAACAAACTTGGTTCAGGTCTTGGCCTATGTCCTATTTCATGAGGTTTGCATCACTCCCCCAAGCGGTTTCACAGATTTGTAGATGTTTCTAAAAATCGGCCGAAATCCAATATGGCCACCGTCCTAATTGGCCGATCGGCTTCATTTGAACAAATTTCAATCTCTATGCCCTAAGAATGCTTCCTGCCAAATATAATTGAAATCGACTATGTAGTTCCCAAGAAGAAAACATTTTAAATTTCCCATTGCATTAGTATGGGAGCTTTTGGTGAGAAAACGAGCCAAGATGGCTGCCAAACCGTTTATTGTTCAGTTTCAAAAATTGCAAATTTGAGTTCAAATACCAAAAACACATAAAACCAATTTCGGCCTCAAAAGCCATCAAATAAAAAAAATCCAATATGGCCGCCAAACACGCTATATTTTGATTGGCGTTCGGCGGCCATGTTTTTTGACGGATCGATTTCCCTTGAACAAACTTTAATGGCGCTTAGTCACTAATCATACCTGTCAAATTTCGGTCTGATTCCTTCAGCCATTCTGGAGAAGATTTTTAAAGACGTTTCTAAAAATCGGCCAAAATCTAAGCTGGCCACCTGCCAAATTGGCCGATCGACTTCGTTTAAACAAACTTGAATCCCTATGCCCTAAGGATGTTTCCTGCCAAATATAATTGAAATGGCTCAGCGGTTCTTGAGAAGAAGTTGCTTAAAGAAAGAAAAATCTGACTTTCACCCCAAAACTTGGCCAAGCAAAATTATAATAGCAAATTCTGTTGAAATCTGTCAAGCAGCTAAGGAGAAACATTTTGATAATTTCCAGTAAATTTTTAATAAAATCTGAGATTTTCACCCAAAAAATTGACGAATCAAAAGTCTGAATAGATGTTCTAGAGACTACCCTGATATGGTCTGTCCAGCCAACTAGAGTTGAAATCCGTCATGCGGTTAATGATGAGTAGAGTTCTGACAATTTCCAGTAAATTTTTCATAAAATCTTTGATTTTCACCAAAGCAATTGACCAATCAAAATTATGTATGCAAGTTCTGAAACCTAGGCCCATAGGGTCCTTCCAGCCAAATTAAGTTAAACTCTGCCGAACAGTTAATGAGCATCGTTTTGACAATTTCCAGTAAATTTTTCATACAATCTAAGATTTTCACCAAAAAAATTGACCAATCAAAATTCTGTATACATTTTCTGAAGTTAACAGCCATAGGGTCCTTCAAGCTTTATTAGTTTGAAATCTGCACCGCCGTTAATGACAAGCAGCATTTTGACAATTTTCGGTACATTTTTCATAAAATCTAAGATTTTCACCCAAAAAATTGACCAATCAAATGCTGTGTACACGTTCTGAAGCGTACCAATGGATAGGGTCCTTCCACCTTGATATCCGCTCAGCGGTTAATGAGGAGTACCATTTTGACAATTTATGGTAACTTTTTCACAAAAGTCTAAGATTTTCACACAAAAAATTGAACAATCAAAATTCAGTATACAAGTTCTGAAGCCTACCAATAGGGTCCTTACAGCCACATTCGGTTGAAATCTGCCAAGCGGTTAATGAGTAGTGTTTTGACAATTTCCGGTAAATTTTTCATAAAATCACAGATTTTCATCCAAAATATTGACCAATCAAATTCTGTATAGAAATTCTGAAGCCTACCCTCATAGGGGCCTTCCAGCCAATTTAAGTTGAAATCTGCCAAGCGGTTAATGAGCAGCGTTAAAACTGAACGGACAGATGACCGATGGATGACCGCCATGACATATGCTCTCTTGGTCTTTCAGACCAGGCAACCTAACAAGTAATATACCAGAATGGAAGTAACAAGAATTTCATGGAATAATAGTTGATGAATATCGGAATTTAGATATATCAATGTCATTTGGCAGAATAACTAGATAGCTTAGTCTCGTTACATTATGGTATGCTACACATAATGAACCCATAGAAAACAAGACATGATCTTGACTTTTGAATCAGACGTACCATTCATCTCCTCAAAGATAATATGAGTGATAATTAGTGTGACCAGAGAACTTGACGATCAGAAACAAATGGACCTTTCCAGAGTAATGACGTCATAATCAGCTAAGCTAAATATTACGTCATAAATGATTCTATATGGCCTGTCTTTAACTCTGACACATTGTACGAATTGTATGACTCTACCATTTAATAAACATACTGTTGAAATTTTGAAACAAATTTGATTGGACGCTGTTGCTGCCATAGGCAGCAACACCGCCCAGTCAAATTGGTTTCAAAATATTCAATAGCCTACCTGTATAGTTTTCTGGAAATTGATTATCAGGGAGGTCCATTCTTCTAACAAGTTCAACATGATATTGACCTTTGACCTTGATGATGAAATCAGTAAATGTCCATTTCATCTCTTCTTTTGTGCAACAATGTGCTAAGTTTAATTCCATAAACATTCACCAAATGTTGAGAGAGGATGAGGTACAGAGGCAAACATAAAAACCTCATGTTGACAAACCAAACAATTTGTTCCAAGGTCAGCGACCTGAACCTATGATCTTGAGACCTCAATGCCATCACAGTATTCAGATTCAATATAGGTAACCAGCCAACCATACATCCAAGATTAGTTTCGAAAGGCTCACTTTTACCTACTCCTGCAATATAAGTCAACATGATTTGTAAGAAATTGTAACTATGTATCCAAGCTTACTTCCAACTTTATTTAGGCCTAGTCAATCCTGAAACATAAACTGAGAAGCTCAATTATGCAAAAACTTAATGCTTTGTTCTAAAGTCATAGCGCCTTTTACCTCTGACCTTGTGACCTCAATGTCAACTGGTTTCTAACAGCACAAGCAACCAGGTATCCAAGGTTAATTCTGATAGGCTTAACCCTTTAACACTCAAGGCGGCCAAAACGGCTTCTGCATTGGTCTTGAGAAACGTCTATTTGCAGACCAAAAGAAGAGTACTTTTGAAAATCTTCAAAAATCTCTCCTCTTGATCTGCAAATTGGCCTTTTCTTTGAGAAAACTGAACTTTTCTTGAACAAATTTGAGGATTCAAATGCTAACCAATCCTGAAATGTATGCCAAAGTTATTTACCAAACACAATTTAATGCTGTCATCGTCATCGGAAAATGGATTAGCTGTAAATCTCACTTCCATAAACTCATGCCATTTAAGTAAAATTGTTCTAAAATATGCATAATTATGTACATGTATGTGTAAATTATGTAATACACTGCAGCTAAGCCTTACCTTGTCATCACTGGAGCCACGCCCATACAGCTTTCCATCTACCTCAGTCAACACAAATGGCTCAGTGTCCCAGCCATCTTCCTAAAATATGTATGTACATACTGATAATAGATATATTTCTAGACATCCTAATTTTTGTAAGAAAATAATGAGACTTCATAGCACTGAATAGTTTTCTCGTCTCCTCACTTGGCCCTAAATGTCTAGGGATTGGCTTCATCATTTCAATACCCTCATAGACTGACTAATACACTTTCAGGATTAATAAGCAAAGCATAATTTGGCCTGTATCACACAACTGTTGAAGGAATAATCAAATTGACTTGAAAAGTATATTGTTTGTTAATGTCTGAAGAAACCAACATGACAAATATCGACCAGACGACCCATAGGGTCTGGTCTTATGTTTTACTAATTACATATACCTACCTCCCTGCATTACTATTGCTCTTTCCTTCTCTGAAGGGAAGCGTAGTAGGATGAAATTTTTACAGCCAATGTTTGCTGTGCATTGTGGCTACAGAGTGACCGAAGGCTTCTTCAGGAATCTCCATACTTTCTCCAATGATGAGATCCATAGCAATTCGCTTGAATGCTATATCTCAGAATGAAGCAGGAAGAGGGTTAATACATAACCCAGAGCCATTGAGTGAGTCATAAGGCATAATGACAATCTCATTGGCCGACAGCCATCACATGACTTTGTTGTAGCAACCAAGTCTTCATTCCTTAACGAATCCAGCCATATAATCCAGCTTTGTGCAGATTCATGAAGAGGCAGATGATCCTATCACTACTTGACTCTGAATCCAACTAAAGCTGAAACTTACGAATTTACCTAAATACTTAATATTATATGACTGAAAAAATCTTTAATAAATACCCAAATATGTCAAAAACTGACATATCCGGGTA
This sequence comes from Chaetoderma sp. LZ-2023a, assembly GCA_034401795.1. Lineage (NCBI taxonomy): Eukaryota > Metazoa > Mollusca > Caudofoveata > Chaetodermatida > Chaetodermatidae > Chaetoderma > Chaetoderma sp. LZ-2023a. The sequence goes on along the minus strand of CM067370.1, from coordinate 102,451,974 downwards.
TACTCTAAGGCTGAGCGATATAGTGAATACCCTATGCTGAATATAACTATTCTAACAAGATATGACCAAAGAACGAAGCCTCAAGAACCACCACCCTCCCCCCCCCCCACCCCGCCAAAAGAATTTGACAGAGGGGAAGCTTGAGGTGGGCCGTAATGCAAGGAGGTAGGTATATGTAATTAGTAAAATGTAGGACCAGACCCTACAGCTCGTCTGGTCATTATTACTACATTACAAAGATAAGGCAGGCCAAAAATGACCACTAGGAGGCAAAAAACAGATGAACATGCAAGAAAGAGATGAATAATAATAGGGGTGATAAGAGAGATATGAAAAAAGGGGTGAAATACACACATAAGAATTAACTAATGAATTCCCACTAACCCCAACTAGAGACTAAAGCGAATGAAGATGGAGAAGTAAGAGAAGATGATGAATGAGGAATAACAGTCACGGTCACTAAAGTTACCTTATGAATATTTTTATAGAAAAAGGAAGGACCAGAATCTATAAAATAGAGGTTAATAAAGGTGTTCTCTGACTTCCAGTTAGTAACTAGCATGATGTAATCTAATGAAGATCCATTAAAAAGGGAGAGCAAGATGGAGCAAGGCTCTTAACACAATGGGCCTTGACTCCCGCCAGAGGATTATCTCCTGGAGAAGCTAATTTAAAGCGACCTTTAATAGTATCCACGATCCAACGGGAAATAGTGATTAAGGAGGCAGGACGATTTATACCGTCTGCAAATGTAACCCAAAGATGTCTATTGTCGGATCGTTTAGAATCAGTACGAAGTTTATACATACTAAGAGTCCTGACTGGGAACCATACAGAATCATCTGGCAACAAAGAAGAAAGTCTATGAATTATCAACGGTTTACCCAAGAGTTTAACTGAGTCTTGGACAAGAATTCTGCCCTGGGATAGAGAATAAGGCTATTACCCGTAACTTGAAATCTAACTAATTCAGCCGAAAGAGCATGGATTTCAGATCAATGGCTAGCTGATGCTACTACTAGAAGAAAACTGTTTCTAGAGTAAGATGTTTCAAGTACACAGAAACCAAAGGTTCGAAATGTATCCCCGCTAGAACCTGTAATATAAGCTAAAGGTTCCAGGAAGAAATGTGTTTCTTAAACGGAGGACAAGAATTACCCAAACCTTTATTGAGATAACGAAATGTTTCTGAAATTGGACTGAAGGATCGATTAGACACATGACAAAGGAATTCAGGCCAAAAGGATTGGATCTAATAATGTTAACTGAATTCTTCCTCTGATCAGAGGAAAAACACAAAATCAGTGACCTGAGCTACATAGGCCTCAAAGGGTAAGATAAAATTTGTTGAAAAATTCAAATCTAGCTTTATAGATGTCTCAAGAGGAAGATCTGAAAAATTTCTCCAATAGTTCTTGAGATCTGACTGAAAGATTGACGAAGACGAGGGCAACACGAGTTTCCAGACTGACAGGCAAAATATTTCCGGGTTCTGATGGAGAATCCTGCCTACGATCTGGGATAATGGATCGTGGGAGACAGGGATGCAGAGAGAGAGAGATCTACAAGAAGATTCAGAAGATCTGGAAACCACGATTTTGTCGACAAAACAGGGCTAATAACAGGACTATGCAGGGATGCTGCCTGATCATTCTGAGAACCAGAGGAATGAGACTCGTAGGGGGAAAAAGCGTATGAGAATATGATGTCCCACGATTGCGTTAGAGACTACTGAAAGAGCCAGAGCTTCCGGGAAAGGAGATATGAAAGTGGATATCATTCTGTTCTTGAGAGAAGCAGACAGATCTACATGGGGGGTGACAGAACTGAGGAAAAAAGACTGGACTACAGCCTCTTTCAATTCCTACTCTGTTTCTGGTATCTTTGAAGGGCAAGATAATGGGTTAGCCAGAAAATCAGTTTGCCGGGGCATGAGATGCTTGAAGAGAAATGTAGCGAGATCTGCACCAATAGAGAATGATCATGATCTCTCGACCCAGAGAAACTGGCCTGGACGCACCCCCCCCCCCCAGCTTTGATGATAGATGAAGACTACTGTGAAATTGACTGGCCTGATGAGGATTGACGTACTGAGAATCATGGGTTCCCATGAGCGAGGGCATGAAACAGTCCACAGTTCTAAAAGATTGGTGTGGTAAGAAGATTCTATGAGGAACCAGGTTCCTGAATCTTTATTGAATTCCAAATGACTACCCATCCTTCCAGAGATGTATCTGTGAAGAAGATAGCCTGAAGAGTTGAAGGATGGAGAGGAACGCTAACAAAAGGGATTGACTGTCTAGCCAAAACTGGCAATGAGCCATGACAGAAACTTGATGCGGATCCAATGATTCAGAGAATCTAGAGATTGATTCCATTGTGCCTTAAGATAAAACTGGAAAGGTGTTCTCAACAAAGGAACCCAAGGCATCACCTTCTCTACTGAAACCATGAGGTCTATTATTCTGTAGGGACCTAGCCGACACTAATTTGCTTACCATGAGAGATTGAATTATGGATATCAGTGTTTGAACATTTGGAAGGGATGGAGGATAACTTCCCATGAGAGGACGAAAGAGATAAAACATGAATCAGAGGAACCTCTCATAATAAGATATCATGTATAACGACCCTTGCAATGAACGAGACAAAAAAAAGGAAAGACCACCAATAAGGATGATTATAAATCAAACGTAAATAGCAGAATGAAATATTGAGGGATCTACACCAGTGAAGAATTATCAAGGACTCTTGGAAACAGACACCAAACTGATCCCACCACCATGATTGAAGAACTAGACAACAGTGAAGTGTCCAAGAGGATAAGAATTGACCCACCGCGTAAAAAGGGATCTCAGAGGACTAGATAAAGATTAAACAAGAAGACCTAATAACCAAGAGAATAAGAAGCCTATCAACTGAAGCCATACTTGTATGATACCTAATATCTGAATAAAGAAAGATATAAATGAAGAATAAAGCTAAAAAGTCTCAAATTCCTATTAGGGCTAGGCTGATAATAGTTAGGATGTTAGCTAGTTAAGATATTTCTTGAGTTAGGTCAGAATTATATCAGTGTTCATTAATCTGACAAATAATTTACAATAATACAATGAGATCAGACAGACTTCCAAGCATTAATTTATATCAGGGACCAATCAGCCAAATCATATCAGCCAATCATATATCAGCCAATCAGCCAAATGCTAGTAAGAACGAAGTCTGACTAACCAAAGGCAGAATTGGAAAAATCCTTGGCTAAAGAATAAAAATAATTTAACTTTCTTGACTGGATGAATCCTGAACAACTCCAGTGTAACAAGATGTAAAACAAAAATTCATGTTTACATAGTTGAACATATTGAAACAATATGCCCAAAAAACAACTTTTAAACATATGAAATTCAAATAATCAATACATTTCTTATATACATGTAGTAAGGCCGTATTGAATCTGGACTGTGAAATTAAAGTAGGCTATTAATTGATGAGGACTTACTGCAAACATGATCCTAAGTGAAATTAAAGAAAGATGTGGCTAAAGTATATACTATTTGGCTAGAAAAGAAAAATATTTGGTTAATCTACTAGCTAAAACATAGCAAATATCAGATCTGTCCCAGTATACTATTGGACAGTAAGGTCTGCTGAGTCAAGAGAAAGCGATATTTCTTAGTTAAGAGTTATATCCTTATTCTTACCCTCTCCTGAGACGTAACTGCGATTAATCCCGCTATTTAATCTTCACCACTATGTTCGTGTGAAGAACTAAATATCATAGAAGTATACCATACTAATTAAAGGTGTAGATATTGAAATAAAGATAAAACTATTTATCGTGGATTATCAGATTAAATGGCAAATAGAAATCCCATAGAAACTTATGCGAGGGTAGCGAGTCCCGCTATGCCAAGAAAAAATTAGCTAAAATAGAACTGATCTAAGACAAGAACTAATAATAATCAAAAGAATTACTCCATGTAAACAAAAGGGGAACGAAATATATACGGGACGAATTGACAACAACCTATATACACGGTGATGACAAATCTGACAGTTACCGGAAGTAGAAAAAAAGGGATTGAAAAGGATAAATTTCGGGCCCAAAATCACCAGTCCAAAGATGGTGGGAAAGAACATGACTCTAAATAACATGTTTTAGCTAAAAAAATAAGAAAAAACCTTGAAAAATGGGTATATAGAAGAGAAAAAAGCGATAATGTCACCGTGACGAAATGAGACTAGAACGAATAGACTGCCAAATAAATAGGTCTATGTGTTTCGATGATAATAACTGGGTCACTTTTAAGAATAGCGAAATACGGGAAAGAAACCTGTAATAAAGAAATGATAAAACACCAAGAGCGCAAATCTAATCTACCTTTAGGTAATGAATATTCTACAATAAAAGGAGGGGGGGGGGGGTGATAAAAAGGGGAAATTAGTCTTAAAAGAATGAAATATTCACGATAAATGTAGCATAACAGGTAAATTCTCCTAACATCTAGAATGTATGACCACCCGCCAACTTAGAAGGGAGAAGGAGTACTATACAAAAAGATGAACGACCCAAATAGAACTGCGCCTCTAACTCGGGGCGAAAAAATGACGAAACAAAGCTAATTAGAATTGCGTAGTAAACTGGCAGATCAAAAAATGAGCAAGAGGACGGAATCAGAAATTGGAATCGTAAGGAAAAAATGAGAAATAGACAGTAAACTACCAGGAGAACCGCAGACCTAGGTCCACTAGGGACCCGGGCGTGGATCTAATAATCCTGGATGCGACCCCGAACCCTCTCTGGGATTACTAATAATTATCATTAAGATAATAAAAATACAAAAGTCATGTGATAAAGCAAAACTGAACAACATGATGCATACAGTGAACGTGATGGCATTAGTGTTATTGATTGATTTTAATAATGCGTATGTTTGTATATTTCTATTTTGTTGACATTGTAAACCTGACTGTAAATGTATGCTTATCAGCCAATTGGCATAAAAAGCAATTAAACTTTACTATACTAATAGAATCCCAGACAGAACTCGCCGACCGTCCAGAAATCATTTGACAGTTAAATAGAGGATGACTAAGAATTTTAGAACTAACCCGGCTCTGGAGCCCAACTAGGCATCGAAACTGGGGAAACATGTGAAAGTCATAAGAGGAATGACCAAAATTAGAAGCAATTTCAATACTAATATGACATGCCGGAATGACCGGTACCGACTTGGGCCGGAGCGGGAAAACCAGTAGAAATTTTCAATTTTAATTCTGACACGCCGGAATAACCGGTCCCGATTCCGGTCAGGGCCGGAGCCAGGGCGGGAGAACCGGGAGAAATTTAAAAAAAAAATTTCAATTTCTAATTCTGACACGCAGGAAATAGATAGACTAGAAAGGAAATTAGGACCCAAAGAATCCCTAGAAGTCGGAGCCGGAGCCGGATAAAAATCTGGGTCGGACCCCAAGAAGAAATCGGTAACTTAAGTTGGCCAGCTTCCCGACCCGAGTCCGGGACAAAACCCGGACCCGGGGCCGGAACCGATACCAACAATACTACCTTAGTTTCCTCAGAGGCCAAACCCGGATCGAAGTCCAGGTCGGGCTCCAAGGAAGAAATCGGTAACCTAGACAGGTCCATCGCATCACATCTCTGGTCAGGAAATCCTTCTATCCGGCTAGTGAAGAAGTAGTAGTGATAGGATATGAAGACCCGGACCGACTTACAACCCGCTCAGACGCAGGTTGCGGAATGTTGACTGTAGCTGTTGAAGAATCCTGGATATGAAGAGCCGACTTACAACCCGCTCGGGCCCGAGAAAGGATGAACCTGACTCGGTCCTCATGGGCATAGGATGCGGAATGTTGAGAGTCTTGTGAAGAAATGACTGGCTTCTGAAGTAATGAACGAGACGAAACCCGAAACCTTTACATACTCTTGTTCTTTTGAATCTCTGAAACAATGAAGGTCAGTAAGATGTAAATACTTATGGACTTGAATAAACGTTTCCATGGAAGTCAGGTCCGATGTTTCCCCCTCAACAATATCAGGAGATGAAACGTTGGAAGGTGACTGGTCCCGGATCATTTCATTAATTCTACTGTCAATCGACGCATTTATATTGTTCACTTGTTTCTGAAGACATTCCATCGATAATACAATCATTTCAAGGATGGATGAATCAAATGTTGGCTCGGGTTTGGCCTGTATTAGGTTTGAAAAAACCAAGTCTGGATGTCTGAGACCGTGAGCTCCAAATAAAACAGGCCGAATTTAGAGCGCACCAAGTGCATTAGAGGCATACATGGCCAGAATGGTCTGTCTTAATAAAACTGTGGCAGCTGATATTAGGACATCTAATACAAGAGGCCCAAGGGGCCTGTGTCGCTCATCTGGAGCACCATCAATTTTTGTCAAAATTGTAGGTGGGTGGATTAGCAGTTTTTTAAATGAGTTTGTGGACATTTTTGCAAGTGCAATATGGCCGCCAAACACTACATTTTGATTGGCCAACGGCGTCTATGTTTTTTTGATGGATCAACTTCCTTTGAACAGATTTTAATGGCCCAAATTTCGCCATTTTCATGAAAACCAGGTCATCCAAGATGGTCGCCGAACCATTTGGTCAATCAAGTCCTCTTGAACAAACTTGGCTTACCTCTTGGCCTATATGAAGATTCCCCAAGTGGTTTTGGAGATTTTTAGACATTTCCTGAAATCGGCCAAAATCCAAAATGGCCGCTGGCCAAATTGGCCGATCGGGTTCATTTGAACAAACTTGGATCCTTATGCCCTAAGGATGCTTCCTGCCAAATATAATTGAAATCGGCCTGGGAGTTCTCAAGAAGATATTTTTAATTTCCCATTGCATTAGCATGGGAGCTTTTGACGAGAAAATTATCCAAGATGGCCACCAAACCCTTTATCCGACAGTTTTTAAGATTGCAAATTTGAGCTCAGAATACCCCAAAACATATATAAAACCAATTTTGGCCTCAAAATCCATCAAATAAAAAGATCCAATATGTCCACCAAACACGCTACATTTTGATTGGCCCACAGCAGCCATGTTTTTTGATGGAGCAACTTCCCTTGAACAAACTTTAATGGCCCTTAGTCCCTAATCATATCTCCCAAATTTTGGCCTGATCCATTCAGCGGTTCTGGAGAAGTCGTTTTCGGGAAAACTAGGTCATTCAAGATGGCTGCCAAACCATTTGGTCAATCAAGTAGTCTTAGACAAGCTTGGGTTACCTCTTTGCCTAGATGAGGTTTCATACGTTTTGAATCGATTCCCCAAGCCGTTTCGGACGAGATTTTTAGACATTTCCAAAAATTGGCCGAAATCCAAGATGGCCAACGGGCAAATTGGCCGATCGGCTTCGTTTGAACCAAATGAAATCTCTATGCCATAAGATTGCTTCCTGCCAAATATAATTCAAATCGGCCCAGTAGTTCTCGAGAAGACATTTTAAACATCCCATTGCTTTAGTATGGGAGCTTTTGGCAGGAAAATGATCCAAGATGGCTGCCAAACCATTTATTCGACAGTTTCGAAAAATGCAAATTTGAGATCAGAATACCCAAAAACCTATATAAAACGAATTTCGGCCTCAAAATCCATCAAATAAAAAAATCCAATATGGCTGCCAAACACACTATATTTTGATTGGTCCACCGCGGCCATGTTTTTTGGTGAATCAACTTCTCTTGAACAAACATTAATCGCTCTTAGTTCCTAATTATATATCACAAATTTCGGCCTGATCGCTTCAGCGGTTCTGGGGAAGAAGTTGTTTTTGTGAAAACAAGGTCATCCAAGATGGCCGCTGAACCATTTGGTCAATCAAGTTCCCTTGAACAAACTTGATTCAGCACTTACCCTAGATCATATTTCGTGAGTTTTGAATCAATCCCTCAAATAGTTTGGGAGAATATTTTTTAAAACATTTATAAAAATCGGCCGAAATCCAAGATGGTCACCGGCCAAATTGGCCGATCGGGTTCGTTTGAACAAACTTGAATCTCTATGCCTTAAGGATGCTTCATGTCAAATATAATTGAAATCGGCCCAGTAGTTCTCGAGAAGATATTTTTAATTTCCCATTGCTTTAGTATGGGAGCTTTTGGGGGGAAAATGATCCAAGATGGCTGCCAAACCATTTATTCGACAGTTTCGAAAAATGCAAATTTGAGATCAGAATACCCAAAAACCTATATAAAACGAATTTCGGCCTCAAAATCCATCAAATAAAAAAATCCAATATGGCTGCCAAACACACTATATTTTGATTGGTCCACCGCGGCCATGTTTTTTGGTGAATCAACTTCTCTTGAACAAACATTAATCGCTCTTAGTTCCTAATTATATATCACAAATTTCGGCCTGATCGCTTCAGCGGTTCTGGGGAAGAAGTTGTTTTTGTGAAAACAAGGTCATCCAAGATGGCCGCTGAACCATTTGGTCAATCAAGTTCCCTTGAACAAACTTGATTCAGCACTTACCCTAGATCATATTTCGTGAGTTTTGAATCAATCCCTCAAATAGTTTGGGAGAATATTTTTTAAAACATTTATAAAAATCGGCCGAAATCCAAGATGGTCGCCGGCCAAATTGGCCGATCGGGTTCGTTTGAACAAACTTGAATCTCTATGCCTTAAGGATGCTTCATGTCAAATATAATTGAAATCGGCCCAATAGTTCTCGAGAAGATATTTTTAATTTCCCATTGCTTTAGTATGGGAGCTTTTGGGGGGAAAATGATCCAAGATGGCCGCCAAACCGTTTATCCGACAGTTTCGAAAATTGTAAATTTGAGATCAGAATACCCAAAAACATACATAAAACCAATTTCGGCCTCAAAATCCATCAAATAAAAAAATCCAATATGGCCGCCAAACATGCTATATTTTGATTGGCGCACGGCGGCCATGTTTTTGACGGATCTCTTGAACAAACTTTACTGGCCCTTAGTCCCTAATCATATCTGCCACATTTCGGCCTGATCCCTTCAGCGGTTCTGGAGAAGTTATTTTCGCTAAAACTAGGTCAACCAAGATGGCTGCCAAACTATTTGACCAATTAAGTTCCCTTGAACAAATTTGGTTGAGCTCTTGCCCTAGATCATATTTCATGAGGTTTCCTTCAATCCCTCAAGCGGTTTCGGAGATTTTTAAAGACGTTTCTAAAAATCGGCCAAAATCCAAGATGGCCACCGGCCTAATTGGCCGATCGGCTTCATTTGAACAAACTTGGATCCGTATGCCCTAAGGATGCTTCCTGCCAAATATAATTGAAATTGGTCCAGCGGTTCTTGAGAAGTCGTTTAAAGGAAAAGTTGATGGACGGACGACGGACGGTCACCGCGACATATTGTTTGCGACATTCGTTACAGGTAAGTAGGTAGATAACATTCTGTCACACAATGAATGTTATCTACCTACTTACCTGTAACGAATGTCGCAAACAATATGTAGGTGAAACCAAATGAGAATTCCAAGTTCGCATCAAAGAACACATGAGGGATATCAAAAATAACAAAGACACGCCTGTAGCACAACATTTTAATCTCCCCAACCACGGACCCACAGATGTCAACCACAGAATCATCGAAGTGTTATGTCACGATCCTGATAGCACGGAAGCCACAGCTTTCCGCAAGGACCGTGAAAAATTCTGGATCCATCAACTACATTGTATGGACCCAATCGGCATCAATCACGCTGATTGGTAACCATCATCTACCTTTGGTAGTAAAACTTATAATTGATTATTTGGTTACCAAGATTCCCTACTCTTGGTTATGCTTATGACGCCTTAACTCGTCGTCACACCTGGAATTACGTCACAAGCACGTATTAACGTTGCGCTACACCAACGTCTCTCTACACACACACATTCAATTTAGTCATTTACAAGTTATGGACAGATTCATCTGTCCACTCTGCACGGCCTCGTTTGCTCACAGGACTTCCCGCCGACGCCATATCAGAACCATCCACGAAAAGAAAGACTTCTGGTTCTGCGAGGTCTGTAACCACTTCTACACTAGAACAGAGGACTGTCGCAGACACTTGGGCAACATTCATCATATCTTCCCATCAGCAGGAGAACACATCCTTACTACATACAACATTGACCGTATCATCAACCAAGCGACAATCTATTCAGCTCTCCATCAAAGCCCACACCGCTCACCAAGACAGCATTCTACTCCTGTTACCTCACCATCAAACAACGACATCCAACCGATCGAGATTCTACCACTAGAAAACCCGCCCAACTACTCCTCACCACTTTCAAGTTGTAGAGACCCCCAACTCGGATCTCATAAACGGCGCCACACCACCTGAGTTTTTCAATCCGGGTCATAACAGTCCTGATAGCGGGGTCTCAGGACCAACACTGGAAGAGAACCTCCTTACCGACCAACACACCATCTCCTCAGAAGACCCTTTCCTCCCGCTTTCGAACAATTTCGAAGATCTTGATTTTCTAATTCCAACGGAAGAAGACGATCAACAAGAGGACGCCTTATCCGCAGACAACTTACTCCTCATTCTTAACGAATTGGACTAAAGGTAAGAATATAACGTTTTACACCTTTTTTTCTGACTAAAATTAACCATCCAAAAATATGGATGATAAGATATATCACCTATATATTATGTCTCCTCTGATGAGTATAACCAAACTTGGTACGAAACGCTACGAGTCAGGATCTCACTGGAACTTTAACCAGTATCCACTTACCAATTCTACTCCAATTATACCTTTCCATTATACTATGACCAAACTAAATTTATAATGATAGCCACAAATAGACATAATGACCACCCGTTAGTAGCCATGATAAACAGGAAATTTTCCACCTCATAAAATTCCCTGACCATGGATGCACCAACACGGCTGCAACCGGCTACTTTAGAAAACAAAATCGGCTACAATGTCTTATTTATTCAAACCAAGCCGGCTACGGTAGCTACCCCTCCCGGCTACACCACATACACGAATCCGGCTACACTTTCAACTTTCAATGAAATCGACCACTGTAGCTACACCTACCGGCTACATACAAAGCCAATCCGGCTACGGGACAACCTAATCCCGGCCACATAACTTGATCAAGCGGCTACACGAGCCACAAATCCGGCTACCAAATGTCTAATCCGGCTACAAGAATCAAATCCGGTCACACCCCTGCGTGTAGCCGCTTTTTGGAAAGTATAAAAGGAAGACACAAACTGTGTATTGGTATCCAGACTCAAACTTGCACACAAGTTCGCGTCAGGACAAACTAAGCACAACCAAGCTTCTCTAAGATAGACAAGAGCAATGTCTAAAACACTCTGGGCGTAAAAAAACAAACCGGGTAACACGCCTACCACGAAAATAGAAATAATCAATAAAATCATTATTGATCATAGACCTACAACCACTTACCTTAGGTCTTTTCTGTTTATCCGACATGTTGTTGATCCTTAAACGTCCATAAACTGTTCCACAGCAGATTGAAAAGTTTAAATAAACTTTTAAAACTGGCTATAAAAATTGTATGCCCCTCTCCTTCATACAGTAGGAAAGGAATGAAGACTTGGTTGCTACAACAAAGTTATGTGATGGCTGTCGGCCAATGAGATTGTCATTTTGCCTTATGACTCACTCAATGGCTCTGGGTTATGTATTAACCCTTTTCCTGCCTCATTCTGTGATATAGCATTCAAGCGAATTGCTATGGATCTCATCATTGGAGAAAGTATGGAGATTCCTGAAGAAGCCTTCAGTCACTCTGTAGCCACAATGCACAGCAAACATTGGCTGTACAAATTTCATCCTACTACGCTTCCCTTCAGAGAAGGAAAGAGCAATAGTAATGCAAGGAGGTAGGTTGTAATGTAGTAATAACAAGGGCGTAATGCCTAAGCCTTCTTATTCATAAGAATTTGTCTGTTAATCTTGTACTAAGTTTCTTATTGGATTTCGTGGGGGAGGGGGGCCTTCTCACACAGCATTCATGTATCAACTGAGTTGAATAACATTTTGGCAGTATTAATCTTGAGTGCCCATAACTATAGGTTCGCAGGTTCAATTCGCCGCCAGTCCTCAGTATTCTGTCCTTGAGAAAGTCACCGAACCCTGCGTTGCTCCAGTCGACCTAGCAATAAATAGGTATCTGTGATGAAATAACTTGCTGTGTGCTGTATGTGACTGCATTGCCGGGCTTGGAATGGCAAACGAACCGGAGGTATATTGCTTAGAGCATATGATCGCATGGAATTCAGCGCAATATAAATGCGCTATCTTAATCTTAATCTATCCAAGAAGAAACATAGTTTTTTTAAGTCCCAGGAGATATGTCTCTCTGAAATTAAGGAACTTTGCTAAGCAAAATTATGACCCTGCATATCCCCATAACATATCAACCCTTTAATGGTCATACCGGCCAAAACTGGCCTCTGTAGTGGTCTCAGGGAATGTCCATTTGCAGGAAAATAGAAGACTATTTCTGAAAATTTACCACTGGAATGACTGGCTCGATAACTGAGCCAGTCATTCCAGCGGTAAATTTTCTAAAATAGACTTCTATTGTCCTGCAAATGACCATTTAATAAGCAAATATTTTGATTTTCTTGACCAAATATGACCATTAAAGGGTTAACTAAAAAAAGCAAGTGTAGTATCAAACCTTTTTTAACTCTGATCCAGATATATTTTCTATGAACTGTTAAGCTTGTCAGTGGAGATACATGTAATACTACTAAAACATAATAGCACCTATAATACATCCCACTTAGCAGTGTGAGCATATGAAAACATACAACAGGTTTAATTCACTTTCCAGAGTATCCGTCGATGATTTGACATCATATGACTTCATAATCACCTAAGCAGCATGTATGATGACATCATAATCATTACGTTATAAATGATTCTATTAGGCCCATCCTTAACTCTTAATAGTTCAACACGTTGTAGGAATTGTATCTCTACTATTTAATAAACATGCTCTTGAATATTTTGAAACTAATTTGACTGGGCGCAGCAGTTTTCAGCCTTCAGCACTCAGTTAAATTAGTTTCAAGATATTCAACAGCTTACCTGTATAGTTTTCAGGAAATTGTTAGTCCAGGAGTTCAGAGATCGATCGATCCCAACATGAGCGAGGTGTGGGTGGAGCCTAGCAAGAGATGGGTGGGGCATAGCTAAAAATGGAAAGGTTCATCGGCTTAATAGCAGAGCAAGTTATTTAAGTACCAAATTCTCAAAAATGTCTATTGTTCAACAAATTGGCATTCGCCATGAGAAAATCTTTAGTTTCCTGATTAAACTCGCCCATTAAACCCTTAATGGTCAAGATGTCCAAAACCAGCCACTGTAGTGGGCTTGACAAATCTCCATTTACAGGCCATGGGTTAGATTATTTTTGAAATTTTACCACTCAAGATCCTTCCAGTGGTAAATCTTCAAAAATACATATAGTCCTTTCTGGGCCTGTAAATGCACATTCACTCTGCAAAAATCTTTTTAAAATATTTACAATCTTGACTATTAAAGTGTTAATGAGTTAATCAATTGCTAAGAATTATAAAACGATATAAAATTTAACTAGACTGATCAGTCGATGACGCATCATCGCAAATTCCCACGTTAACAGCTTCAAACTCTTGACACACCCCACAACCCACCCACCTGGAGGGAGGGGGGGGCCCCAAATGTAAATGTCCTTTCGAACTCCGCAATCATATGTGTAACTCACATACCAAATTTGCTTGAATTTTGTCCAATAGTGTCAGAAGAGCATTACAATCAATCTCATGACCTTTTGACCCATCCCACAACCCCTGAAGGCGGGGGCCAAATGTACATGTGGTCATCCACTCGACATTGATATGGGTAACTGACATACTAAATTTGGTTGTATTCTGTCCAACAGTGTCAGAGGAGTTGCATTACAATCAATTTCATGACCTTTTGACCCCACCCACCACCTCTGTGAGCGGGGCCAAATGTAAATGTGCTCACCATTCAACATTGATATGGGCAGCTCACATACCAAATTGGGTTGAATTCCGTCCAATGGTTTCGGAGATGCATTACAATCAATTTCTGCTGGTTAAAAATTTTACCTTTTGACCCCTCTCTCCCTCCCGATGGGGCCGGCGCTAAATTTAACTGACCTCTTGCACTCCACAATCATAGAAGTAATTCAGATATCAAATTTGGTTGAATTCTGTACAACAGTTTCCGAGGAGATGCATTACAATCAGTTTCCGCAGGTTAAAATTTGACCTTTTGATCACTCCCCACACCCTGGGGGCGGATCCAAATCTAAATGGCCTCTTGCATTCCACAATCATATGGGTAAGTCAGATATCAAATTTAGTTGAGTTCTGTCTAACGATTTTAGAGGAGTTGTGTCACAACTAATTTGACCTTTTGACCTCTGCCACACACACACCCACCCTGGGGCGGAGCCAGATCTAAATATCGTCTTGCAAAGCGGAATCATATAAGTAACCCACATACCAAATTTGATTTAATTGCACCCAATGGTTTGGGAGGAGATAGCGTGACAGATGGACAGACAGACGGATGGAGGCGATTACAATATCCCCCACGTTTCTTTAAAACATGGGGGGATAATTAAAACGATCAACTCTAATGTAGTCTTAAATTCAAAATGGCTATGCATATGACTGGACTGAAGTGTGGAATGAAGGGGAAATAGTAGAGCATTACCTTGTCCGCAGGCTGTACATCTAAATGGCCATAAACAAGAACCGTCTTTTTCTTTGGATCATTACCAATGTTACCAACAAGTACTGGCGGCAAAGGTAGCACTTTGCCATCTGGAAGCGTTTGATTACCAATGTCCTCGAGCTCGCACGTCGCTCCTAATCTGAGCATTTCCTAGTAAAATTATAAGACATAGTCTACATGTATTTCAATATTTGTATTTTACTACATGCATGATAACTTATAGGCTTATTAAACATGAATTTCAGTTGCTTTAAGTTGCAATTTTTATGATGCAAGTAAGGAAAATTCATCAAAATTTCCATGTTTACTCAAGATCTGAGAAGAGTCTACTTCATCGTCCTGAATATGAAACCTCCATCCAAAGGTAACATGTCTGGCTGGTAAAACCTTTGATGCAAGCTAGGGTGCCCTATATGAAAGTCATTTTCCCAGATGTCCTCCGGACATATATAACATTTCATTTGCATTACAGAAATGACAATTTTTTAATAATTTTGGGTAACTATCTAGACAGGGTGTCCCATAATCCTTGTCACACATGTAAATCAGGTGATATAGCGCACATATGAGTCTGGATTTATGGGACACCATGTATACAGGTAATTGTTCAAATACTTAGTAGTATAACTAGCCACTAGACACTAATGGAATATTTTGAAAGCAATTTGAGTGAAAGTTGCTGGTGACTTAGCCACCAAAGATTTTCCCTCAAATTGTTTTCAAAATATTCAGCATATCCAGAGTTAAACCCCATAGAAAATTTAGTCTGCAGAAATTCAGCAGACGGACAGTTAAACTACTTACTGTTTTTGCCCACTCCATCATGCGCTTACACTCGCCACGTTTTTCTGGTAGCGCTGACACACTCTGGATGGCAACAACCTCAGCAAGTCTTTTGATATATTTCTCAGCATTCTTATCAATATGTCTAGACAGAAAAACAAACCCAATTTTAGCTTTACATAAAAGATATAGTCAGCAACAGCTAAGCTCCAACAACACTTCGCCCATGTTGGGATCGATCGATCCCTGAACTCACTGACCATCAATTTCCAGGAAACATACATATGGCAGCAACAGCGCACAATCAAATTAATTTCAAAATATTCAAGAGTATACTTTAAATAGTAAAGCCATACAATTCGTACAACAATGCTTAGTGTGTCATCAGTTACTCATTCGTGATGAACTTAGCTACGTCCTTTATGGCGTAATTGATTATAACATCATCCTACACGCCACATAGTTGATTATAACGTCATATGACTGACTGAGAAACTGAATTCCTCCATTGAGATCAACTGTAAAAATCTTGAACACTTTTATATGGCATTTCATCTGACAACCAACCATGCATATATACACCTGTGCAAAAGTTAAGCACCAGCAAAAACAATAGAACGTAGAAACATGATGGTACAACTAGGCTGCCATACTTTTTGTCCCCGCGTTAGCTGACATAATTCCAAGTACGAAATGCACATGCATGCATGACTTCACGCCGCTTGATGTCCGTGCGTGGCGGGAAACAGCACACGTGTTCAGTTATGTAAAAGTCCAGTTTGAGGTGTAGAACATTACATACAGATTTAGGCGACAAGATTAGGAATTTTGTGTTCATGACCGTGGTTTATTTGTACAGAGAGAATTAGCTCTTGATTGTGAACCGCTATGGCAAGACGAAGGTTAAGTGATCGTGTGAAATGGCAAATCATAGGCATGCATACCACTGGTATGTCATGCAGAGAGATTGGCAGACAGCTGAACATTAACCATACTTTAATCAGTCGTTTGATTGCAAAACATGGGCAAACTAACGATGTGAAGGACAGGCCTAGATCTGGAAGACCGAAGAAGACTACTGCCCGTGATGATCGAGCCCTAGTACGCCTTGTTAGGAGATCTCCATTCACCAACAGCAGAGTGCTCAGCCAGCAATGGGAAACGCGCAATAGAGTGTCAATGTCTACCGTCAAAAGGAGACTGTATGCTGCTGGCATGAAAGCTAGGAGACCTGTCAGACGTCCTCTCCTCACTGCACACCACAAAGAGGAGCGTCTGAGGTGGTGCAACGAAAGAAGACACTGGAACATGAGATCCTGGAGACGGGTACACTGGTCCGATGAAAGTCGGTTCCTGCTTCATGCCACAGATGGTCGAACTCGTGTATGGAGGTCCAGACGCACGGCGTACGACCAATGTAACATCATGGAAGAAGTTCCATTTGGTGGAGGTTCCGTTATGATATGGGGGTGCATCTCATTTGATTGTAAGCTGGATCTGTTGACTGTACCTGGAACACTAAATGGACAAAGATATCAAGATTCCATACTGGATAGAGTTGTGGTCCCTCATTTTGTAAATCATGCACCTGGAACCCACCCTATATTCATGGATGACAACGCCCGACCACATCGTGCTAGAGCTGTGCATGAATACCTCCGCCAGAATGCCATCGAAACCCTACCATGGCCAGCAAGGAGCCCTGACATGAACCCTATTGAGCATATCTGGGACATTCTGGGAAACATGGTGAGAAGGAGGGATCCTCCTGTGCAGAACCTACAGGAATTAACAGACGCACTCCATCTTGCATGGCAACGAATACCACAATGGCATATCAGTCGGTTGGTGACCAGCATGAGACGTCGTGTCCAGGCCGTCATCCAGGCACAAGGTGGATATACCCGGTATTAATAATGACAGTCTCAAACTCGTGCACAGATGTTAAACTTCGTTTTCAGACACCATTAATGACAATCTAGCCACGTGTGTCAACTGTAGGGCAATAGTTGTCAGTTATGTCAACGTAACCATATTCAGGCCTCGTTTTCAAGTTCAAACAAAAACATACAGTGTTTCCCCACCATCATAATCAGCATTCCTCTAGTTGCATTATTACCTCTTGCACTAAGATGGATGGGTACATAAATGTTTATGCTATTGCTTTCTTCATAGCACATGAATATACCCTTGCATGTGCGTAAAAATAGGGTGGTGCTTAACTTTTGCACAGGTGTATATATGTGTAAGTTTGAAACTTCATTTAATTTTGATTCTTTCCATTGGCAATATTTAGCTTAGATATTCTGTAATGTAGGTTAACTCTTTAAGCCTTGAATTTGTTAAAGAAAATTTAAATCTATTTTCTCATAGAAAATGTCAATTTGCAGACCAAGAGCCTATTTTTGGAAATTTACCATTGGAATGACTGGCTCGGTTATCGAGCCAGTCATTCCAGTGGTAAATTTTCAAAAATTGTCTTCTCTTGGTCTGCAAATTGACATTTTTCAAGACTACTGGAGAAGCCGTTTTTGGCTGATATGAGGGTTAAAGGGTTATATTCATCAAGAGCAACTAATGAACCACACATGAATTAACAACGCACTGACTAAATAAACAAGACATCAGTGTTACACTGATGGGATATTGGCATTATGTATTTCCAAAAGCAAATCTAGATCAATGACCTTGACCTCAGAAGTCTGAATGTCTTTGCGCTGCACCGAGGTAACTGAATGCCCATGCTTAGTTGCAATAATTTGGCCAATTCCGAAATAAAGGCATAATAAGCTAAGCAGAAGAATACCGTTAGTCTCTATTTTATACAAGTCAAATGGTGCACTGACCATGACCTTTGACCTCAATATCATTGTGCTTTATCGTATTGATACTAGGAAGCAGGTGTCCAAGTTTAGTCCCAATAGAGTGAAGCCATGCCGAGATATAACACAGTAGGTTGACCTAAAACAAAATCTTAACCCATGGTTTGTACACCATTCTGTGTTGATCAAGAACTGACTTCACCTATTTACTGTTTGACTGACAATTTGCCATTCAGTGAACTTTGCCTTTGCTGATAAAGCTGCAGCTGCACAAGATTTGTGCTCACTGGTCGATTCATGGCATTCAACATTACTCAGCCTTAAACTATAACATCCAGTATGAAATTAATTTTTTCCTGCCTAGGCTACTATGATTGACACAGTATTGGCAGAGCATTACACACTTCTTTATTAAATACTAGCCATTCTCTGCTATTATGCCACGATGCCTGAAAGTTACACTGGTTTTTAATCTTTTTAACTGAGGCCAAATTATCCAGGGGCGAATTTTCAGCAATTGTGCTTTCCGCAGGTTGGCTGCTTTCTGATGCTGATTCGGCAATATTTTGTGATTATGACATTGATGCATCATCATCTGGTCTTTTAAAGAATGTTTCTAATGTTTGTCGACACTTCATTTTACCCTTCAAAGTCACAAATATTTCACAGTAATGCACTGTGTATGCGATATTCAATGGTCTAATAAGTACGAATGATTTACTAGCGAAAAAATCTACCTGCACCCTGTGCACAACCTGGTTGAATTCCGTCCAACAGTGTCAGAGAAGTTGCATTACCAAATTTTTACCTTTTGACCCCCACCCCTGGGGCGGGGCCAAATGTCAATGTGCTCATGTACTCCACACTGATATGGGTAACCCACAGACCGAATTTGGTTGAATTCTGTCCAACAGCTTCGGAAATGCATTAATCAAATTCCACAGGCTAAAATTCGACCTTTTGACCCTTCCCCACCCCCTGGGGGAGGAGGCAAATCCAAATGGGTAACTCAGATATCAAATTTGGTTGAGTTCTGTCTAATGATTTCAGAGGAGTTGCATTACAACTAATTTAACCTTTTGACCTCTGCCACATCCCCACCCAAACAGCGCCCCAACCACATCACCCTTGGGGGGCAGAGCTAAATCTAAATATTGTATTGTAAAGCGGAATCATATGGGTAACCCACACACAAAATTTGATTTAATTCCACCCAAAAGTTTGGGAGGAGATAGCGTGATGGATGGACGGAGAGACACTGATGGAGGCGATTACAATATCCGACATTTTTTTTAGAACATGGGGATAATAACAAGAGGCCCAAGGGGCCTGTGTCGCTCACCTGGAGCACTATGCATTTTTGTCAAAATTGTTGGTGGGTGGTTTAGCAGTAGACTTTTAAATGAGTTTGAGTCCAATATGGTCGCCAAAAAAGCTACATTTTGATTGGTCCACTGCAGCCATGTTTCTGACGTAACTCCTTCCCTTGAAAAAACTTTAATGGCACTCGGTGTCTAATCATATCTCCTAAATTTCGGCCCAATCCGCTGTGGTTCTACATTTGGCCAAATAAATTTCTCTTGAACAAACTTGGTGCCACTCTTGCCCTAGATGATATTTCATGCGTTTTGAATTGATCCCCCAAGCGGTTTTGGAGATTTTTAAAGCGATTTCTAAAAATCGACCAAAATCCAGTGCCGCGAGAATACATTGTGAATTTCGCATTGCTTTAGCATGGGAGATTTTGGCGGGTAAATGATCCAAGATAGCCGCTAAACCGTTTAGTCTCGAAAATGGCAAATTTGAAAGCACAATAAACAAAAACATATATAAATCCAATTTCGGCCTCAAAATCCATCAAATAAAAAAATACAATATGGCCGCCAAACACGTTATTTATTGATTGGCCCACAGCGGCCAGGTGTTTTGACAGATCAACTTCTCTTGAACAAACTTTAGTTGGCCCTTAGTTCTTAATCATATATCACAAATTTCGGCATGATCGCTTCCGCGGCTGATCGGCTTCATTTGAACAAAATGGAATCTCTATGCCCTAAGGATGCTTCCTGCCAAATATAATTGAAATCGGCCCAGTAGTTCTCAAGAAGACATTTTAGATTTCCCATTGCTTTAGAATGGGAGCTTTTGGCGGGAAAATGATCCAAGATGGCCGCCATGCCATTTATCCGACAGTTTCGAAACTTGCAAATTTGAGATCAGAGAATACACAAAAACCTACATAAAACCAATTTCAGCCTCAAAATCCATCAAATAAAAAAAATCCAATATGGCCACCAAACGCTATATTTTGATTGGCCCAGGAGTGGCCATGTTTTTGACGGATCAACTTCTCTTGAAAAAGCTTTAATTGCACTTGGTCCCTAATCATATCTGTAAAATTTCGGCCTGATGCCTTCAGCCGTTCTGGAGAAGACGCCATTTTCACTAAAACTAGGTCAACCAAGATGGCCGCCAAACCATTTGACCAATAAAGTTCCATTTAACAAACTTGGTTCAGCTCTTATCCTAGATCATATTTCCCTTCTTGGTTCAGCTCTTTTCCTACATCATATTTCATGAGGTTTGTTCCAATCCCTCAAGCGGTTTCCGAGAAGATTTTTAAAGACATTTCTAAAAATCCGGCAAAATCCAAGATGGCCACCGGCCAAATGGCTGATCGTCTTCGTTTTACCAAACTTGGATCTCTATGCCCTAAGGATACGTCAGGCCAGGTGGGCTAATAATAAGTGTTATTAATTATGTTAATGATCACAATAATACTAATGTTATTTATAGCATAAGGCCATACCAATTTGTTTTTTGCTTTACAAACCCTCCTAACTTAATTGCCACCAAACAAGAGAAAACTATGGCTTGCCTCCGTGGGGCTGGGAGGCTGGGTCCGTAACAGAATGGTGAGTATTGTTAGATCTCGGAGAAAGGGAAATTGACATTTCCTTCATTCTCCTTCGAACAATACTCACCATTCTGTTACTTCTGATATACACCAGATTTGATCAGTAACCTGGTGGGAAGGGGCAAGCCATAAATGCTAATTTTGGCCCTTGGAGAAAGATTTTAGACTTCAAACTTGACTAACGGAGACCTAAAAGGACCATCAAGTTCACGGAACCGAATCACATTCGCATCACCGCCCCCTTCCCCCCACCTTTTTCCTCCTAAGAAAAGAGAGAGAACTCACGAACATGTATCTCGCCTGAAACACAAATATGCCAAGAGGGTTAACTGCTCCCTGCATATTCCATGTATTAGCCTGGGAATGAGCATGAATATATAAGATGAATGAACATGATACACATCCATGATACAAAAAACTCTCACTATTGAATTACCTTATGATAATTGGACTCCAGACGTACCGCCTCCAACCATTCACTGGTCTGGCCATCAGTGACACAATCTGGTTGTCATCCTCTCGCTTGACCATGCCTGCTTTAGGTTCTTTTCTTACCAAAGTGAAAAAAGGGTGAAGAGCAGTGTGGTCACTAACTATCGTTTCAAAACAGCTAAAGCGAGTGGATTGGCTGAGTCTGACACATCCCTCATATAGTAATCCGTAAATGAGGACTCACAGTGCCATTGTGCAACGGCCATGATGTCCTCTAACGGAACACCATTGTAAAGGGCGGTCGAGGCGGCTATTCCTCTGACATCGTGTGCCCTTACACCTTGCACCTGGTGCCCAGTCGCCATCTCGTGAGTAGTCTGAATGCAATCGACCACCCAACGAGAGATAGTATCCATGGATGCGGCGCCATAAGGCTTTTTAGGGCAGATCCATAGATGTCTATCGTTCGACCGTAACGAGTCAGTCCGTTTCTTGTACTTAGTCAAAGTACGGACCGGGCACCAGACACTGGCATCACGATCAAACCTAGTTAACTTCGGTATAATGATCGGTTTGCTGGGATATCTCAAAGATTGGTTCTTTGACATAAACTCTGCTCTTGGCAGAAGACGCAGACCCTCTCCAGAAACAATAAATCGGTCCCTCTCTGCCGAAAGCGCATGGATCTCACTGCGCCTTCTAGCTGAGGAAGCTGCCAATAGAAAGACCGCCTTTAGAGTCAAATGCTTTAGACTAGCCGAACGCAACGGTTCGAAAGGGTGCTTGGCCAGTACATTAAGCACTAAAGATAGACTCCAGGCTGGAATGACCACCGGTTGTCTCGGTCGGAGATTGCTCATTCCCTTCAACATCACATTTAACTGGGCCACCTCTGGACTATCCCTGTTGGCTAGACAAGGGATAACTGATGCCAAAGCTGACTTGTATCCAGCAACTGTGACGGGAGCTAGTCCTGAAAAGAACAGCTTACAGAGAAAGTCTGCTATTTGCTGAATAGTGGATTGAAAGGTATCAATACACTTTTCTTCACACCAGTCTGCAAATCTGTTAACCTTGTTGTTATATGACTTGAAGGTTGACCTCCTTCTCGCAGCCGCGATGAAATCAGCAGCCTGTCGAGAAAAGCCTTCCGACGTGGAATGTTGTTTGATAACATCCACGCAGTCAATTTGAACATTTCGGGACGCTCGTGTAGGAAGCGTCCCTTGGCCTGGGAGATTATGTTCGGAATCTCGGGCAACTGCACAGGATTTTCCACCAGCAGATCTAGAAGATCCGTGAACCACGCCCTGCTCGGCCAATACGGCGCTATTAGCAGGACCAGACCTGGTTCCTCCCTGACCTTCACCAATACCTTCGGTAGAAGAATGGTGGGTGGGTACGCGTAAGCGTGCATCCCTCTCCAGCTTATCGCCAGAGCGTCTGTATCGCCGGCATTTGGATCTGGAATCGGCGAGACATACGTCATGAGTTGAGCATTTTTCTTTGTGGCGAACAAGTCCACGTTGGGTTTGCCCCAATGCTCGAAGATCCGTCGCAGAACTGGAGCGTTGAGGGACCATTCTGTTGGCAGAATTCTCTGTCTGCGAGACAAAGCATCCGCCAGAATGTTCAATCGGCCAGGAATGTGAGCTGCTTTCAAAACAACCGAGTAATTCCTGCACCATTGAATCAAGTGCCACACTCTGATACACAGAGTGGGCGACCTGGTCCCGCCTTGGCGATTTATATATGATACTACTGTCGAATTGTCCGACCGTATCAATATCACCTTGCCCCTGATCATCGGAAGGAACTCTTCCAACGCCAGTTCCACTGCCATTATTTCCAACAGATTGATATGCAGCTGACTCTCCGGGAGAGTCCATGTGCCCGAGACCTGGTGTTCTCCCAGGCAGGCACCTCACCCCTCCAGCGATGCATCCGTGTACACGGACAGCTGGGGGTGGGGTAGGTGCAGCGAAACCCCTACTAGGAGATTCTGACGCTCCTTCCACCATACAAGATGCGACATTATCGGCTTCAAAACTGGTAACAGTTTTGACAGGGGTTCTGTTCTCTGTTTCCACAGAGACATCAGATACAACTGGATAGGCCTTCGCATTAGAGCAGCGTACGGGATAACCTGCTCCATGGAGACCATCATGCCCCGCATCTGAAGGAACCGCCTCGCCTGAATGCGGTTTCCCACTCGAAAACTCTTGAGGATGGCTAACAGATACACCACTCTGGGCTCTGACGGGTACACCCTGCCCTCCTCGAGATCGAATCGCTTCCCCAAATAAACGAAATGTTGAGTGGGCGTCAACTCGGATTTCTCCTCGTTGACTATCCAGCCTTGATCTGAAAGTAACCTCAGAGTCAGAGCAGTATCCACGTTCAACCTGGCTGCCGAGTCTGCCTTGATCAGCCAGTCGTCTATGTAGGTGTGTAGCGCCACGTTCTCTTTTCTGAGAAACGCTGTCACCGCAAGGACCACTCTTGTGAAAACCCTCGGAGCTGTCGACAGGCCAAATGGGAGAACAATAAACTCCCATACTTGATTCTGAAACGCAAATCTCAGAAACCTGTGACAACTCCTGTTCATCGGAATGTGGAAATATGCATCTTTCAGATCGATCGATACACACCACATTCCTTTCCTCAATCCCGCCATTACCGACCTCGGCGTTTCCATCTGGAACCGAGGCGTATGGATAAACCAATTTAATGGCCTGAGATTGAGTATGGGTCTCCATCCCCCTGTGCTCTTGGGGACAAGGAACATGTTTGAATAGAAGCCTGGAGTGTTTCGGTTTGCTGGTTTTATTGCTCCCTTCAGAAGCAAACCCGACACTTCCTTTTGAACGGCTTCTAACGTGTCTGGCTCCCTTGGTACGGGTGTCAAGACAGGTGCCAAAGACAGATTTTGTGGTGGAAAGTCCCACT
Source organism: Chaetoderma sp. LZ-2023a (assembly GCA_034401795.1). Lineage (NCBI taxonomy): Eukaryota > Metazoa > Mollusca > Caudofoveata > Chaetodermatida > Chaetodermatidae > Chaetoderma > Chaetoderma sp. LZ-2023a. Next base: position 102,427,303 of record CM067370.1, on the reverse strand, counting down.
ACTCCGGCATGGAACCCTGGGATAACCATCCCAGGACCAGACTGTCTGACGTCACACCTCGCCAGGCCTTGACGAAACGCATGAGCCTTCCACCCACCATAGACGCCTCGACGTCTAACGGGGTTGTCCGGCTCGTAGTCCGCTCCCCCCTCTTTCTTAACGAGAGAGAGAGAGAACCATTTCGTTCTAGGCACGACGGGTATAACTGGCACCGCTGTTCCTGTCGCACAGGCGCGGTCCAGACGGATATGAAGGGAGCTCTCGCACCCTCAGGTACGATCCGGCCCCTTCCGTCCGCCCTTTGAGGACTTACCCGTACCCTTGCCCTTCCCGCCTCTAGGGCGGTCAGGAGCAACCGTGGGGAGGATAGGCGCCTCTACAACCTTCCTGGCTTTCTTCGCCGGCAGCGGCTGAGAAAAACCAGCTGAAGCAGAAGTCGCAACAGGCTTAGCTTTCGCCATGCCCTTATGCTTCTTCTGCTTCTTTGAAGGTTGTCCCGCTAGCGGTTTCCCCATAGCCCCTAGTGCGTGCGCTTGCCGCACTAGCTCTAGCTGCAAGTTGACCGCTAACCGATTCTGCGCGATACTGGCTGTATCCTCTAAGATGGCCCGCGCTTGGCCACCGAAGATGCTAGGCCCTGTCAGGGGCGTCCCAAGAAGACGCTCCCTGACTGTCGTAGCCGGACGCATATGGTCAATGACCATTTGCCTCCTGGATTTAGTCACCTGCGCTTGCACCCTTGCCAATGCATCCATAGACAGCACCAGGCCGTCATTTACGCACGAAAGCGCCACAGGTGGCACAGGGTGGCCTGCCCCCGCTTCAGCCCACACCGACTGAAGGAGACGATACGAGTGGTTGACAGCGCTCATAGCTGCCCTCACACCCTCATCGCATAGGGACAGGACTTCCTCTTGGTGTACCTGAGCCGTGTCCACAAGTGCCGGACCGGGGCCACCCGCCCCGGCACTCTGAACGCCCAGTACCCATCAGTCATCCTCGGTGACCGACGGGACTACACCATATCTGTCGTATTCCCCCCGCGGAATACGACATCATGCCCGCACCTCCCTGGAGGCCGCAGGGAGCTGACCCTTGGTCATAGGTTGTTTGCTATAAATAGCCTCCACCAACTCTATGAACCGTGGATCCAGTCCCACTGACTGGATCCGGGCCGCGGGCAAAATCCCCGTCCTGATCGACGCAACCGACGGACGGGGCGCATCTTCATCGGCCATGGCCGAAACCACAGACGGGTCAACCCTGGCTAGCCACGCCAGAGCCTCTGACCAATCTATCTCCGATGAAGACACACCCGCAAACACGTCACCCGTTGACGTGTTCACGGGCCTGCCAGCCACGGCCTCCCGGCAAGGAGCCACGGCTGACACGCCAGGCACTCCGGTACCACACGGTTCCGCCGCCACCCCATGAAACACTCCGATCCATGGGGTAGGTCCGCACGGAAAACCGTACGGACCCGTAGCAGTCACGGAACCGTAGCCAGACACGGGCGCCAACGGCACCCCACGTCCGACTGCCGGACCAGGCGAGATAGGTGAGTACCACGCCCGGCCCGGCCGACCCGTTACCGTGTCGGCTGGTGCCAAACCAACCGTCACGGAACCGGTGCCCAGTACCAGATTGGCCTTAGCCACAGGCGGAGCCGCTGCCCTAGCTTGCGCCAAGCCAGACAAATGGAGGCCGGTTCCGACCAATCAAAATTCTGTATACACGTTCTGAAGCCTACCACAATAGGTTGAAATGCACCAAGCAGTTAATATGAGTAGTACTTCCCTAGTATCCTTCAAGACAAGTCTGTTTGAAATTGCTCAAGCAACTAATTAGAAATAGTCTTTTAACTGATTTCCCAAGAATTTTCAGAAAATTCAAGGCCGTCGAAAAAATTACAATCAAAATTCTGTATACAAGTTCTGAAACGTAACCGGCTACCCCAATATGTTGAAATGCAGCAAGCGGTTAATGAGTAGTATTTTGACAATAAAATCTAACGCAGATCTTAACTTTCAGTAACGGTCCAGTAAGCTGCGTTATCAGAGAAGAGCACCATCGGCTCATTCCAGCCAAATTAGTTTGAAATCTGCCTAGCTGTTAATGAGGAATAGTGTTTTAGATGAAAGGTTGACAGATGGCAGAAGAACAGTCATAAGCTAGGGCTGTAGGAACGTACTTGGAGCTGGGGTGGAGCTGAGGTATTGGTGGGGTGGGACTAGGGCTGGGCAGTATACCGGTTTCACACCGTCTCACGGTTTTTTATGGCGACGGTTTAAAAACCATTACGAAAATATAAAAAACGAAAAACTGTCTGTAAGATCGCCATTGCACAAAATCTGGCGACTGTCCTAAACTAGTTTGTTCTTGACTTGCAGTTATTATCTAGTGTAACCATTTGCTACTAGAGACATAAAACACAGTCATCTATAATTATTAGCCATGGGAAAGCAAGGGTGTTGGTGAAATCCCAACAAATCGGCCGAGGATGACCCTTGGCAAATATGATTTGATTTGCCAGCACAATGTAAGATTGAAATTTGAAAATCTAAATTTCTTCTTTGCAACAAATAATCCTTTCAATTCGAGTTTGTACTATGTTTAATTAGGATTCCAAATGTGATATGATACAAAAAAAAAAATCAAGAAATGCGCTGCGAAAACAACGACGCTATACAATGAACTCCCAGTCCAAACAAATCATTATTTCCCTTAGATTTCGACAAACATAAAATCACGGACTAAGACATACGGGACAAATTGCTTGAATGCCCGAGAAATGAAAACGATTACGTCGCTTCTTACGTTGGCGGAGTAGTTACAAGTAAAATAAACCTCTTAGCCTCTCAAATACAAGCAGACGTAATGTGATTGGTTGTTAACAAATTCTTCTGCTGGGATATTCACTACTATCGATTTTATGAATGAAATTCGTAGTATTTTTTATCACATGACTTTTCTGCTCAATAGGTGTTAGAATCACATCGTTTTGTTTTACGGCCCAGTCTTTTTCGTCTTCGTATATCTTCAAGTACGGAGTGTTGATTTAAGTAGATTTAAGTTAGATTCACGAATCATTGCGTTTATGTTGTTAAATTATCATAATCTCTTTATTATATAACATATGAACCTCGAAAAATAGTCAAACATTTTTTGTGAGAATTCTTGAAATGACTACTCTTTAGCTATGTGCTGAATGACATTCACCCGCTTGAACGACAGTTTATTGAGGAGTATTACTAAACACAGAGTACCCGACTACAAACACATGACTTACTACACTAGATCATACTGTAGGTGGTTATACAAACTCTAACCATATGTGCGGTACTCTACTAGGAGCCTAAACTCGCTCTCATATCCAGGTTCCTACTTACACGCGTTAGATTTTACTACGCTTTCGAAAATAGTTACCTAATAACAGTGTTGAAAATCAACATTTTAGTAGTTAAGAGTGTTATTTTCACGACATCACATGAACCAGACTTTATTTATTTTATTTATTTTAACTACTATTTTGAGATAGATAGCGTCGAAGTGAGCAGTCGTACGTAGTTACCATTCTAATTTCGTGGCAATTTACGTCGGTTGTCAAATCGCAAACTACATGTACCGTAGCTAATGAAAACGGCATATTTTCATATTTCAAATTATTTTCGATCATTCTGACCCCTTAAACCAGTATTTCGTTAATACCGGTTTAATTAGTGATACTGTCACCGGTTTTCTTTTAGACCAAACCGCCCAGTCCTAGGTGGGGCCAAAAACCTATGGTCGCTATGTGGATACCCTATGGAAAATACAACCCTGCTACACAAACTCCCGCCCCCCCCCCACCCCCAGCCTGTTCCTACACCTATGTAAATTTGCTTGGCGTTTCAGCTAATGATAATTTATTGGTGCGCCTAATGAAAAGGCAAGATTTACACTATAGAATACAATACAGCGACGGCTACCGGCACCAGTGCTCTTATACGATTATGATATTACCTCAACCGATATGGCTACATAAATTTAAAACTCACACTTATAGAACCGGTGACCGGTTACTCAACAATGAAAATTTACATACAGGAACCGGTTTCCGGCCACCGAATGATCGTTTTACTACACGGTAACCGGTGAAATAGTGCTTTCCTTTCTAAATATAGTTCTCCTATTTCCTGGAAATTGCTGACTTCCTCATTACTGGGATATCCCCTAGCACATATCATCTGCAAAATGAAACTGAACTGAAACCTTGAAAAGCTGACTGCCTCATTTCTGGGAAACCCCTACCACATAGTCTGCATGCTGTTCAATACACAGTCAAACCTGTGTATAGCGCACCCTTATTTTGAGGGCCATTAAGATGTGGTTCTTTGATATAGGTGGAATTCATTACAAATTAACGCATATTCCGTTGAATATTTTGAAAATAATATGACTGGGAGCTGTTGCTGCCTTAGGGGCTTCTAGTCACAACGAACCAGTCATTAGTGGTAAATTTTCAAAAATAGTTTTCCATGAGACCATTTTTTGAAAATTTCATCACTGGAATGACAGGTTTGATTAACGACTGTCAGTCCAGTGTTTAAATGTTAAAAAATAACATTTCCAGGTCTATAAATCGACATTATTTAACATTTACAAGTTATTTAACTCAGAAATATTTGTTATTTACACAAACTGCAGAAATTTGGATGCGACTTCTATTAGATACATTTGCTGTTTTAAAACTGCTAAGAAATTAGGATGTCTCAGCCTCGAAAATTGGCATGCGACTTTTATTAAAGATGCGGTTATTATTAGGTGATATACACTATATGATTTTCTTGAATAAATTTAAGGATGAAAACATGGTGGCGATGTGGGGAGTGTTGCTCAACTAGTTACGATACAACAATGTAAGATATTAAAAAAAATTTCGTTGGGTGGGGTGGTAGGTTATTCATAAATATTATGTCATTCATTATGCACTAATTAATAGTCACGGGTTGGTCTGGAATTTTGAAATATGTCTGTAAAAAGTATGGAATTCTGGGCTACCAAATCTCAGGGTTGGCTAACAAGAACTAAGTTCGGTAGCCCGCCTGGCTAGTAGGATTTGATACTAATTTCTAGCCCTGGTTAACACGTTTATAAGTTCCTTCATGTACAATGGTTTTATTATGTTTGGCTGGGTTTATTGTATGGTGATTATTCTTGAGAATGCTGTTTGGTTGCGTAATTATTTGTTTGTGTGGATCTGGCAGAAATAGGTTGTATGCTTTACCTGTTGTATTGATAGGTATACATACATCGGTTAACGGGTGATATCGGTTCGCTAATTCAATTGGTTTGGGCCATGTTCTGCTTGGCATATGTTTAACTAGAATGCGCAGTCAATGGCATGCCATCGCAAATCCCCACGCATTCACCACTTCAAGCTTTACCCTCACTTTGACCCAAAACACAATAGATGGCCAACTTGCCCATTTGACCCTTGGCCACTGGCCTCAGATTGACTCAAGAACAAAATAATAATTTGTTTTACTGTAGTCTACTAACTACAAGCTTCAAAATGATATGTGACATGACCATACTTGATCAAATTTATTTTTTGCCCATTTCCCCCCCACCCCTGGGGGTGATATCAAAATCCCAATGAGTCATGCACATTCTTGCCCATAGGTGTAATTATGCCCAAAGGTTCAAATTTCTATCTGAAATGTTGTGCGAAGAGTTGCGTTACAATGGATTGGTGTCCAATTTTGACCATTTGACCCCGCCCCTACACTCAGTTTGACCCAAGATCAAAATAATTCCTTGTACTGTAGTCTACTACCCATGGACTTCAAAATGGTATGTGACATGACCACCTTTGGATAAATTTAATTTTTTACCGACAGTCCCCATCCCCTGATTCCCTCCCCTGGGGGTCATAACAAAATTTCAAAAGTGACATGCACATCCCTGGCCATATGTGTACACATACCCAAGGTTTAAAGTTTCTATGCGAAATGGTCTAGGAGGAGTTGCATTACAATCGATTGGTGCTAGGCTTGCGCGATTTTTCGATTTAATCGTGAAGTTCGATTTATTTTTAAAATCGCGGTTTTTACGATGTAATTGAGGAAAAATCGGAAAATCATAAAAAAATTCATGTTTTTTAAAATCTGAAGTGTGTACTTTTCCATCGCATTTTATCAGTTATAATCGATTCACGCCTGTGTTCATTGTGTTTATATCCCGCCGCGTCGAATAATTACTAATCACAACACAAAGCGCCACAATAAATAAGCTAACAATAGCAAGGTAACACCATTATCATTGAGAAAACCAGCTAGTTACTCCGTCAAATCGCCATATAATTTTCTTTCTTTCGCTGCAGACCCCGATTCTGTCGTGAAATGCCAAGTATATACTTAGTTGCAGAGTGTTAGGCAATCAGTGAACATAATTCTTTTTAATTCTAGGCGTAGCAATTTCAGGCGGTGTAATAATCTTTCCTTTTTGATTCGGTTGTCATGTCAAATTAAAGAAAATAAAGCAACAGCATTCCAGTTTGTTTGATTTTGAACTGTGCGTTCTGTTGATTACTCTTAAATGTAAATCGTACATTCTCAAAGCAACTATAAACTGCTCTATAGGACGAGTTTACGCCATTACACTCGTACCTACTCAAAGCTCCCGTCCTATGTATGTGGATTGCCCAGTATCTCCCCGGGTACTAATATTAACATCTTCGCGTTACTCCGATAATGACCTAAACTCATCCTACAAAGGGAGGCTATAAGCGGAAGCTGATACATTGTGTAATTTATATTTTTTTCTCTGCGACATTTTATCTAAAATTTTGATAACATCAATGTTTATTAAACTATGCGCAATATTTAGGCGGTCCCAATTAATAATTTCACTCCCGCAATGATGGATATAAGGTATATATTAAGCATAGACGCAGGATGGTAAGAATTCGGCGCATGAAAATGTGTTCTAATTTTGTGCTATTTTTGTATCATTTATTTAAACTTTCTAGAAACAAGTCACGTTACCCCGGTTTATACTTTGGAATTTGGATCTACGATTTAATCTTTAATTTTAATTTTTTTTATAAAATCGATCGCTATGTTTCAAAGCAAAAATCGTGCAAGCCTAATTGGTGCCCACTTTTGACCCCGCACCCTACCCTCAGTTTGACCCAAAATAGAAATAATTCCTTGTACTGTAGTCCACTCATCATTGGCTTGAAAATGATATGCGACATGAAAAACTTTGGAAAATTTTTCTTTTTCACCCCACATTTCCCACCCCAGGGCCCTGCCCATGGGGATTATGCTAAAATTCCAAAAGTGCCATGCACATCCCTATCCATATGTGCAACCATCCCCAAAGTTTCAAGTTTCTATCTGAAATGGTCTAGGAGTTACATTGCAATCAAATGGTGTCCACTTTTGACCCCGCCCCTACCCTCAGTTTAACCCAAGATCAAAATAATTCCCTGTACTGTTACTGTAGACCACTAATCATTAGCTTGAAAATGATATGCGACATGACCATTGGAAAAATTTGTATAATATTCATAATACATACTAGTGGGTAGAGCTGGACGGTATTGATATTTACATGACGGTATCGGTACCATGAAAAAATACTGCGGTACCACGGTATACCGTCATCTGAGCTTGAGGCATGCCATGAAATTAGAACAATTTTTTCCATTTCCTTTTCACTTCCACCTCCAATCAACGGTAAATATAGGTAAATGAAGGAAATTAGAATTTCCCTTTCTCCGAGATCTAACAATACTCACCATTCTATTACTTGTGATATACAGCTGGCTCAAGGACTATAGACTTAGATAGCTTTACCGACTCCTTGGAACCGGGTACTCGGCTCTCAACTGCCGAGTACCCATCTACCATGAAGCTCATATTGTTTGCATAGCCACCAAACAAGAGAAACCCATGGCTTGCCTCCATGGGGCTGGGAGGCTGGGTCCGTAATAGAATGGTGAGTATTGTTAGATCTCGGAGAAAGGGAAATTGAAATTTCCTTCATTCTCCTTCGATCAATACTCACCATTCTATTACTTCTGATATACACCAGATTTGGTCAGTAACCTGGTGGGAAGGGGCAAGCCATAACTGCTACTTTTGCCCCTTGGAGAAAGAGCTAGCTAGACTTAAACTTGACTAATGGAGACCTAAAGGGATCATCAAGTTAACGGAACCGAACCACATTCGCATCACTGCACACACACACACACACCCCACTTTTTTCTCCTAAGAAAAGGCAGAGAACTCACTAACATGCATCTCGCCTGAAAACACAAATATGCCAAGAGGGTTAACTGCTCTTTGCATATACATATATATATTAGCCTGGGAATGAGCATGAATATATAAGATGAATGAACATGATATATAGACATAATACAAAAAACTCTCACTAATGAATTACCTTATGATAATTGGACTTCAGACGTACCGCCTCCAACCATTCACTTGTCCGGCCATCAGTGACACAATCTGGTTGTCATCCTCTCGCTCGACCATGTCTGCTTCTAAATTCTTTCTTATAAATGCCCAAAAAGTGAGAAGAGCAGTGTGGTCGCATAACTATCGTTTCAAAACAGCTAAAGCGAATGGATTGGCACAGTCTGACACATCCCTCATATAGTAATCCGTGAAAGAGGACTCACGATTTATGTATGATACTACCGTCGAATTGTCCGACCGTATCAATTATCACCGTGCCCCTGATCATCGGAAGAAACTCTTCCAACGCCAGTTCCACTGCCATCATTTCCAACAGATTGATATGCAGCTGACTCTCCAGGAGAGTCCATGTGCCCGAGACCTGGTGTTCTCCCAGGCAGGCACCCCACCCTTCCAGCGACGCATCCGTGTACACGGACAGCTGGGGGCGAGGTAGGTGCAGCGAAACCCCTACTAGGAGATTCTGACGCTGTTTCCACCATACAAGATGCGATATTATCGGCTCCAAAACTGGCACCAGTTTTGACAGGGGTTCTGTTCTCTATTTCCACAGAGACATCAGATACAACTGGATAGGTCTTCTCATTAGAGTAGCGAACGGGATCACTTGCTCCATGGAGACCATCATGCCCAGCATCTGAAGAACCCGCCTCGCCTGAATGTGGTTTCCCACTCGAAAACTCTTGAGGATGGCTAACAGAGACACCACTCTGGGCTCTGACGGGTAAACCCTGCCCTCCTCGAGATCGAATCGCATCCCCAAATAAACGAAATGTTGAGTGGGTGTCAACTCGGATTTCTCATCGTTGACTATCCAGCCTAGATCTGAAAGTAACTTCAGAGTCAGAGCAGTATCCACGTTCAACCTGGCTGCCGAGTCTGCCTTGAGCAGCCCGTCGTCTATGTAGGTGTGTAGCGCCACGTTCTCTTTTCTGAGAAATGCTGTCACCGCAAGGACCACTCTTGTGAAAACCCTCGGAGCTGTCGACAGGCCAAACGGGAGAACAGTAAACTCCCATACTTGATTCTGTAACGCAAATCTCAGAAACCTGTGCCAACTCCGGTTCATAGGAATGTGGAAGTATGCATCTTTCAGATCGATCGACACACACCACTTTCCCTTCCTCAATCCTGCCATTACCGATCTCGGTGTTTCCATCTGGAACCGAGGCGTATGGATAAACCAATTTAATGGCCTGAGATTGAGTATGGGTCTCCATCCGCCCGTGCTCTTGGGGACAAGGAACATGTTTGAATAGAAGCCTGGAGTGTTCCGGTTTGCTGGTTTTATTGCTCCCTTCAGAAGCAAACCCGACACTTCCTTTTGAGCGGCTTCTAACGTGTCTGGCTCCCTTGGTACGGGTGTCCAGACAGGTGCCAAAGACAGATTTTGTGGTGGAAAGTCCCACCACTCCGGCATGTAACCCTGGGATAACCATCCCAGGACCAGACTGTCTGACGTCACACCTCGCCAGGCCTCGACGAAACGCATGAGCCTTCCACCCACCATAGACGCCTCAACGTCTAATGGGGTTGTCCGGCTCGCAGTCCGCTCCCCCCCCCCCCCCCTTTCTTAACGAGAGAGAACCATTTCGGTCTCGGCACGGCGGGTATAACTGGCACCGCTGTTCCTGTCGCACAGGTGCGGTCCAGGCGGATATGAAGGGAGCTCTCGTACCCTCAGGTACGATCCGCTCCCTTCTGTCCGCACTTTGAGGACTTACCCTTACACTTCCCCTTGCGCTTCCCGCCTCTAGGGCTGTCAGGAGCAACCTTGGGGAGGGTAGGAGCCTCTACAACCTTCCTGGCTTTCTTAGCCGGCGGCGGCTGAGAAAATCCAGCTGAAGCAGAAGTCTCAGCAGGCTTAGCTTTCCGCTTGCCCCTATGCTTCTTCTGCTTCTTTGGAGGTTGTCCAGCTAGCGGTTTCCCCACGTTTGCCGCACTAGCTCCAGCTGTAGGTTGACCGCCAACCGATTCTGTGCGATGCTGGCCGTATCCTCTAGGATGGCCCGCGCTTGACCACCGAAGATGCTAGGCCCTGTCAGGGGCGTCCCAAGAAGACGCTCCCTGACTGCCGTAGCCGGACGCATATGGTCAATAACCATTTGCCTCCTGGATTTGGTCACACGCGCCTGCACCCTTGCCAGTGCGTCCATAGACAGCACCAAGCCGTCATTCACGCACGAAAGCGCCACAGGGTGGCCTGCCCCCGCTTCAGCCCACACCGACTGAAGAAGACGATAAGAGTGGTTGACAGCTCTCATAGCTGCCCTCACACCCTCATCGCATAGGGACAGGACTTCCTCTTGGTGTGCCTGGGACTTGTCCACAAGTGCCGGGCCGGGGCCACCCGCCCCGGCACTCTGAAAGCCCTGCACCCATCAGTCATCCTCGGTGGCCGACGGTACCACACCATATCTGTCGTATTCCCCCCGCGGAATACGACACCTTGCCCGCACCTCCCTGGAGGCCGCAGGGAGCTGACCTTTAGTCATAAGCTGCTTGCTATAAATAGCATCCAACAACTCGATGAACCGTGGATCCAGTCCAACCGACTGGATCCGGGCTGCGGGCAAGATCCCCATCCTAAGCGACGCAACCGACGGACGGGGCGCATCCTCCTCGGCCGTGGCCGAAACCACAGATGGGTCAACCCTGGCTAGCCAAGCCAGAGCCTCTGACCAGTCTACTTCCGAGGAGGACACACCCGCAAACACATCACCCGTTGACGTGTTCACGGGCCTGCCAGCCACGGCCTCCCGGCAAGGAGCCGCTGCTGACACGCCAGGCACTCCGGTACCAAACGGTTCCGACGCCACCGCATGAAACACACCAGTCCATGGGGTAAGGCCGCACGGAAAACCGTACGGACCCGTAGCAGACGCGGAACCGTAGCCAGACACGGGCGCCAACAGCACCACATGTCTGACCGCCGGACCAGGCGAGATAGGTGAGTACCACGCCCGGCCCGGCACACCCGTCACCGTGTCAGCTGGCATCAAACCAACCATCACGGGACCGGTGCCTGGTACCAGATTGGCCTCAACCACAGGCGGAGCCGCTGCCCTGGCTTGCGCCAAGCCAGACAAATGGAGGACGGTTCCGTCCAGGACGGAATCGACCTCCATATTCTCCACCCGTGGTATCACAGGCCGCAGCAACCTCTCCTCCTCGTCTTCAGACCCCGAAGTCGTCACTAGACGAGAAGACAGTGGAGCCGTCCTGGCGGACGGCTCCCACCCACACCTGACGGACCGGCACTACTACTGGACCACCTCTGGGTGGTCACAGAGAGACAGAACCCGTCAAGCCGGAGCCAGGCGGGACTGCCAGGGGGCCGTACGAGACGGCCCCCTCGGTAACCAGTCCAGAACCCTGTCCACGGACAGGGTCCGTACCAGGCATGGGGAGAAACTGCCCCCCAACCTTCGGTAGCAGTGACGACACCAGCGTGGGCAGAACGCTATGCAGAAAACCCTGCATAGCCGGAACGAACCACGCCGGCGGTGCCATCTCCACCACCTCCAGCTGGGAATGTGGAGCGCCCCCACCGGCCGAACCGGACCCTCCATGATTAACATCGGACTGCCTGACGCCACGTCAGACCCAGCCACATCCTTCTGGGCAAGGAACATTACCATCATATCGACGGACCACACTGCGCACACATTACATCTATGATCTAGGTTACAGGGTGTACACCTAAAACAGACATGGTCCTTAAACACGACGCGTACAAACTTATGGCACTCGTCACATGATGGCGGGGCTGGCTTGGCCTATAAAATAAGCACAAACCTACAATTACAAGCGGAACGAGACCCTGATGGAAGGCAGACAATTAATTTTCAAATAATTTGACTCATAAATTAACCGTATCCCTCCCGCACCCCACCCCGCCACGTTACAACAAAGATCGCATTGATTATGACAAGAACGAAGCGGGCATAAAACACACCCATATTAGATCCTCCAGTATGTGTAACGGCTCCAGGAATCATATCGCATAGCATTCGGGGTATATTTACCAATCAATATAAATTATACTCGCTAATGAAAGCCAAATGATATGTGAAGAAAACAACAAAATGTATAACAAACTGCTGTATCACACGGTAAAACCGCAGACCACGCATCTACTCAAGAATTTTGAAACCACCGATCATTGCAAACCGATCGTGATCGCACGTAAACTTGAACATTTCCGGTACCATTTTTAGTACACAGCACCCAGAACGAGATGCGTGAATTAATGAAAATTTTTCTTCACATAAACATCCGAGCGACCGGGTGTGACGTCACCTGCTCGGACCCTACGGAGAACGACGTCAGCCGATATTCGTGTTAGAAATACCGTAGCAAACACCTATTTTCATATCTGCCGATCGCCTGTTGGGGTTTAAAGAAGGCGATTGTCTGGCATATCTTGTTGTTAGCACACGTCCCAGATTCTTGGGGGTCAGAAATTGGAACATGCGACACAACGAAATTTAGAGACCTAAGTCTTTTAACTATGGATAATAAGGAATTATACAACCTGGTTATCATCGGCGGTATTCTCCATTTTATCCAGTTATATCCTTTCAAGAACGCAGAAACTATCAAATCACAGACAAAAGACTTAGATTTCTTTTCAAAAAACTTTAAATCTCTCCCTGCAAAAAGCATGTATAGCTCTTGTTGCTATGCAAACAAGAATGAGCTCTATGGTAGACGGGTACTCGGCAGTTGGGAGCCGAGTACCCGGTTCCAAGGAGTCGGTAAAGCTTACTAAGTCTATAGTCCTAGAGAAGGCCAGCTGTATATCAGAAGTAACAGAATGGTGAGTATTGATCGAAGGAGAAATATGCATCTTTCAGATCGATCGACACACACCACATTCCCTTCCTCAATCCTGCCATTACCGACCTCGGAGTTTCCATCTGGAACCGAGGCGTATGGATAAACAAATTTAATGGCCTGAGATTGAGTACGGGTCTCCATCCCCCTGTGCTTTTGGGGACACGGAACATGTTTGAATAGAAGCCTGGAGTGTTCCGGTTTGCTGGTTTTATTGCTCCCTTCAGAAGCAAACCTGACACTTCGTTTTGAATGGCTTCTAACTTGTCTCGTTCCCTTGGTACGGGTGTCCAGACAGGGGCCAAAGACAGATTCTGTGGTGGAAAGTCCCACCACTCCGGCATGTATCCCTGGGATAACCATCCCAGGAACAGCCTGTCTGACGTCACACCTAGTCAAGCCTCGGCGAAACGCATGAGCCTTCCACCCACTATAAATGCCTCATGGGGTTGTCTGGCTCGCGATCCGCTCCCCCCCCCCTCTCTTGATGAGAGAGAGAGAGAACCATCTTGGCCTTGGCTCAGCTGGTCTAACTGGCACCGCTGTTCCTGTCGCACAGGTGCGGTCCAGGCTGATACGAAGGGAGTTCTCATACCCTCAGGTACGATCCGCTCCCTTCTTTCCGCCCTTTGAGGACTTACCCTTCCCCTTGCCCTTTCCGCCTCTCGGGCGATCAGGAGCAACATTGGGGAGGGTAGGAGCCTCCACAACCTTCTTGGCTTTCTTCACCGGAGGCGGCTGAGAAAAGCCAGACGAAGCAGAAGCAGCACCAGGCTTAGCTTTCGCCTTGCCTTTATGCTTCTTCTACTTCTTAGAAGGTTGCATGGTCAGCGGCTTCGCTACAGCCCCTAGTGCGTGCAGTTGACGCACCAGCTCTAGCTGTAGATTCACCGCCAACCGATTCTGCGCAATGCTAGCCGTGTCTTCTAAGATGGCCCGTGCTTGGCCACTGAACATGCTAGGGCCTGTCAGGGCCGTCCCAAGAAGACGCTCCCTGACAGCCGTAGCTGGACGCATATGGTCAAGAACCATCTGCCTCCTAGACTTTGTAACACGCGCCTGCACCCTTGCCAATGCGTCCATAGACAGCACCAGGCCGTCATTGACGCACGAAAGCGCCACAGGTGGCACAGGGTGGCCTGTCCCCGCTTCAGCCCACACTGACTGAAGAAGGCGATAAGAGTGGTTGACAGAACTCATAGCTGCCCTCACACCCTCATCACAAAGGGACAGGACTTCATCGTGGTGTCCCTGGGATTTGTCCACCAGTGCCGGGGCAGGTACAACACCATACCTGTCGTATTCCCCCCGTGGAATATGATACCTCGCCCGCACATCCCTGGAGGCCGCAGGGAGCTGGCCCTTGGTCATGAGCTGCTTGTTATAAATAGCCTCCAGCAACTCAACAAATCCATTGGACTGGATCCGGGCTGCGGGCAAGATCCCCGTCCTGGTCGATGCCACCGATGGACGGGGTGCATCCTCCTCGGCCGTGGTCGAAACCACAGAGGGGTCTACCCTGGCTAGCCAAGCCAGAGCCTCAGACCAGTCCGTCTCTGAGGACACACCCGTGAACACGTCACCCGTTGACATGCTCACGGACCTACCAGCAACGGCCTCCCAGCTAGGAGCCGTCGCTGACACGCCAGGAACTCCGGTACCATACGGTTCCGCCGCCACCCCATGGAACACACCAGTCCATGGAGTAGGCCCGCACGGAAAACCGTGCGGACCCGTAGCAGTCACAGAACAGTGGCCAAACACAGGCGCCAACGGCACCCCATGTCTGGCCAGGCGAGATAGGTGAGTACCACGCCTGGCCCGGCACACCCGTCACTGTGTCGGTTGGCGGCAAACCAACCATCACGGGACCGGTGCCCGGTACCAGATTGGCCTCAACCACGGGCAGAGCCGCTGCCCCGGCTTGCGCCAAGCCAGACAGATGGAGGGACGTTCCGTCCAGGATGGAATCGACCTCCATATGCTCCACCCGCGGCATTACAGGCCGCAGCAACCTCTCCTCCTCATCTTCAGACCCCGAAGAGTCGTCACTAGATGAGGAAACCGTGGGGCTGTCCTGGTGGACGGCTCCCATGCCTGACAGACCGGCCACCGCTACTGGACCACCCGGAGGTGGCTGCAGAGACAGAACCCATCAGGCCGGAGCCCGACGGGACTGCCAGGGAGCCGTACGAGACGGCTCCCTCGGTGGCCAGTCCAGAACCCTGTCCAAGAACAGAGGCCGAACCAAGCATGGGGAGAGACTGCCCTACAGCTTTCGGCAGCAGGGATGACACCAGCGTGGGCAGAACACTACGCAGGAAGCCCTGCATAGTCGGATCAAACCACGCCGGCGGTGCCATCTCCGCCGCCTCCAGCTGCAGACGTACGTAGAGCGCCCCCAAGGGCCGAAACGGACGCTCAACGATTTGCTTTCGGTCCGCCTGCCCCCGCGTCAGACCACGCCAAGTCCTTCTGGGCAAGGAACTTTAACATCATGTCAACCGACCACACTGCACATACATTACACCTATCATCAAGGTTACATTTGGTACACCGAAAGCAGACATGGTCCTTAAACAAGACCCGGACAAACTTGTGGCACTCGTCACAAGATGGCAGGGCTGGCTTGGCCTATAAATAAGCATAAACCTACAATAAGCAAGCGGAACGAAACAGAGATGGAAGGCAGACAATTAATTTTCAAATACACTGACCATAAATTAACTGAAACCCTCCCGCACCCCACCCCGCAATGTTACAGCAAAGATCGCATTGATTATGACGACAAGAACGAAGCGGGCAATAATACACCCATAAACTGATCCTCAAGGATGTATCAAGGAACCAGGAATCATATCGCATAGCATTCGGGGTATATTTACTAATAAATATAAATTATACTCCTAATGAAAGCCGAAACAATATGTGAAGAAACAACAAAATGTATAACAAACTGCTGTAGCACACTGTAAAACCGCAGACCACACATCTTAATCAAGAATTTTGAAACCACCGATCATTGCAAACAGATCGTGATAACACGCAAAACTTGAAAATTCCAGTTTTCTGGTACCATTTAGTACGCAGCACCCAGAATCAGATGCGCGAATTAATGAAAAAAATTTCTTCACATAAATCTCCGAGACACCCGGGTGTGACATCATCCGCTCAGATCTTACGGAGAACGACGTCAGCCGATATTCGTGTTCAAAATACCGTAGCTAACACCTATTTTCATATCTGCCGATCGCCTGTTGGGGTTTAAAGAAGGCGATGATCCGGCATATTTCGTTGTTAACACACGTCCCAGATTCCTTGGGGTTAGAAATTGGAACATGCGACACAGACGAAATTTTAGAGACCTAAGTCTTTTAACTATGGAATAATAAGGAAATATAAGACCTGGTTATCATCGGCGGCATCCATATTAATCCAAATATCCTTTGAGAACGCACAAGCTATCACAATAAATTACAGGCAAAAAGACTTAGGCTAAAACTCTTAAGATCTTTCCAACTGCAAAAAGCATGTAACTCTTGTTGCTATGCAAACAAGAATGAGCTTCATGGTAGACGGGTACTCGACAGTTGGGAGCCGCGTACCCGGTTCCAAGGAGTCGGTAAAGCTTTCTAAGTCTATAGTCCTAGAGCCAGCTGTCAGGGCCAGCTGTATATCAGGAGTAATAGAATGGTGAGTATTGATCGAAGGAGAAATAAATAATCGGCTTCTTGATTTAGAGAAGAAAAACATGGCTATTGCGACTGTTTAGTTTCACGATTTTATTAGGTCACTATTTTTATTGAGGTAATGTCATTCACGGCAGGGTTGGCTTGATTTAAATCAATTGATTTATATCATGATTTAAATCATGATTTAAATCACTCGATTTTTATCGAAAAAATCGTGATTTAAATCAGTTTTGCAAAAATAGAGGAATTTTCAAGTAATTAATACAATTAACAGTAATTTTGTTAAATTAAAGTAACATAATTATTTTACTGCTTCCATGGCACTTGAACATCAACACAAAATAGAATTATACACTTAATTGCTCATATTTGTCATCAGCAAGACTAGACCCAGTGCACGAGTCCACATCTACAATCTACATACTTGAGGTTCATGTACACAGTACATCACACATGTGTACAAAGTATGATCATTAAGTATGTGTAAGCTGTAAAGAAGAGGAGAATTCCATGTGCGTACATGTCACTACATGACCATTAAAGCAATAGTGTACATGAAAAGTCATGTATGGGCCAGTATGGCTATTACTATTAGTCTAATTCCAAAAGCACACTCTTTTAAAGCAAGACACTGTCTCTTTTTTCAGCTATGACATGCGTCTGGAGTCACTCTGGAGTGTCATTGAGTGTCTCGATTACTATTGGCTAGTGCTTATCAAGTTGGACTTTTGGGCTCCATTTTATTTAACACTAAAACAATAAAGATTGAAATGTTATTAAATTAAGTAGTTTACTACAACTTCAAAAATCAAAATCAGTAATTGCTGAAACTGGCAAGAAACTATATACATTGTAACACGTAAACACATCATTACATTACATTAACCCTTAGCACACTGATGTAGGAGTTTTAATTTTTCAAAATAAACATAACCCCTAGCACTCTGGAGCATGATAATTTAAATTTTCAAATTAAATTTAAAGATAAACTGGTGTACAATTTGCAACAATTTTTGTGGACGATGCTGCTGTCTGTGACAGCACCATCTTCCACAAAATTTGTTGAAAAACGTACACCAGTTTATCTTTAAATTTAATTTGAAATTTAAAAATTTCGACATCAGTGTGCTAAGGGTTAAAGATAAACTGGTGTACATTTTTCAACAAATTTGGTGGATGATAGAGCTGTCGCAGACAGCAACATCGTCCACCAAAATTGTTGAAAAATGTACACCAGTTTATCAATTTTAATTTGAGCATATTTTTAAAGACAGAAGTTAACAAGGTTGATAGACTTAGACAATGATGACTTTTGCATACCTTCATAGATTTTGTGCATCTAATTAGGGCTAATTCGTTAGATTTATGCATTGCATCATTTCTGTCCTATTGCTACTCACTGTATCTGTGATGCAATTGTGAACAAAATTGAAAAATCGTTGCTAATATGACGTAATATATAAATTTTGAACTCTATATATTATTAGTTCAAACAGTGATAATTAAAGAATAGACATCCCATCATTCGTAACATAATAAACATATTGAATATTTTGAAAGCAATTTCACTGAAAACCGTTGCTGACTTAGGCAGCAACGGCTTCCAGTGAAATTGCTTTCAAAATATTCAATATGTTATGAATGATGGGATGCATATTCTTTAATTATTCACAATTAAGTGATTAACCAGAACACTCGATATATTGACTATTGAGATACCGCAATTTTTTTATAATAACGATATCGATATTCTCTCAAGCAATATCGCGCAAACCTAACTGAGTCACAGATAGATGTGTCTGTCATCACTTTTCACTTTCAGTTTTCAATAATGCTGCAATTGTACTTCACTAGTCTAGTCAACAATCATCATTCAACTGAAACCGGAAGTCATTTTCTTTGTCACAGTTTAGGGACCGAAAAAGAAATACTAGTTTAGCCGCTTTTAAAGTTCCAAGTTTGTTTCTCAACTTACTCTGCACGAGCCCATAGCTGGAGAACATGCGCTCGACACCAGCTGACGCCGCCACAGCTGACATCAGACGCTGAGTGAATTCAAATGCTTCCAGCAGATCATCCTCGAAGTCACGTCTGTGCGACTTCCACCAATGAAGAGAGGTTACTCCATTAACAACTTCGTCGTTAAATTTAAGAATGTGAAATGGTGGTGCCATGGCCTCGAATTTGATTACCAAAGTCATCAAACCAGGGATTTCGGATGCTACGGTGAGTGCAGTTTCACGTTCTTGCTGAGTCAAGTTTCGACCACGGTATTTAGGGTGGAGTAGATTGGCCAGCATGTGGTGAGGTGTCACAGCTTGTTGATAACGCTTATCGGCCGCACGCTTTGTTGAATTATTAGTGTCATTATGCAGGGCCGTTTTTACATCTTTCCATAATTCAACTGCTTCTGCTATTGTGCAATTGTCCGATTGAGCTTTATCGAGAGCGCAAGCTACTGGTTTCAAACAAAGTCGGTATTCATCTGCAGAACGTTTGATTACTACATTACGAACTTTATTGGCAATGGCAACATCTATGCGGTCAGTATGTCCATCACAGATTGTCACAAGTGTCGGCCATGCCTCACAATACGAGTTTAAACAATCGTACATTGTGTTCCACCTTGTATCTGCTGGCATCACTAACTTTCTGCACGATGATTGGCGTATTTGGGCACTAGCAAAGTGGTTATTTCGGAAATACTTCACAACTTGTGTGACATGCTCCTTAACATTACCCATTTCTAAGTCCTTTGAAGTCAGATTTAGAAGATGAGGCGTGCATCCATACGCAATCATGTTGAAACCCAGTCGTTCTTTCAAGAACTCTCGCATCTTTGCTACATTAGCAGCATTGTCTGTGACGATACTACATATAATGCACCCAAAATCATTGTGCGTGTTTTCAATTGTCTGCTTCGCAATGTCATAAAGATATTCCGCTGTGTGAGGATGTCCAGAGGTGTCCGTAGTATCCACTAAGTAAATATCACCTAAGCAGGTCGTCACTGTAGCACATACGATAGGCTCGTTATGAATATTGCTCCAACCGTCTAATGCTAGACAGACAAGTTCACCTTCCAAATTTTTTCTCGCCTTCTCCCGCTCTTCTGTGTAGATAACATCCAAATATTTCCCCCCTATGTCCTTTCTGGATGGTGGTTGATAGCCTGGTCGTAAATCTTTTACAAGGTTTATAAAATGTCTATTTTCTACTAAGCGAAATGGGGAGTTCGTAGCATACACCATCCTAGCTACATCACGATCTAATTCACCACGTTTTTCTGCTGAAGTTCTGATGACATAATTCTGTAGACCATAATTCAGCTTGGGTATCTTAGCGGCCAATGTACCAGCAGCTAATTGACCGTGCACTGGGCGCTTCACTGCCGCTGAAGCAGAACTTGAAGTTGACAGAGGTTCAACTTCCATCACCACCACATCGTTTTGATCAACAACAGTTTCAACGCGCTGCTGCTGCTCAGATTGAGATGAAGTCCCCGTTTCTGTTGCGGCTACAGCTAGACCTTGAAGTGCTGGTGTTGGTGGACCTGTGCAATTGGCTGCATGTTTTTTTAACCGCTCTGGGATACCTTGGAGTTCGTGTCGGCAGACCTTGCAGACAGCCCGGACACCGGCCTTATCTGGGGTCTTCACTTTCTCATAATGAATCCATATTGGATCTTGTTTTCGGCCGGAGTTAGACATTTTGCTAATTATGGAATTGAAAATATTTCATAGCCTTTGTCACTTAAGCAGTTTTGACTGTATTTTTCAAGAATGAAAAAATGCTTTTCTATTGCATCATTTAAAAAAAATGATGCAATAAAAAAATGATGCAATAGAAAAATGATGCAATAAAAAAATGATGCAATAAAAAATGATGCAATAATAATACTGTTAAAACTGCTTAAGCGAACAAAGTTTTTTTGTATTAAGAAACCAGCAAGCTTAAAATTCAGTTAAAAATAAGTCATAAAAATACCACTTTATTCAGTTCCAAAATACAGTTTAGCAATGCATCTGGACCTGTATTAAGAGACCACCTGTCTTAAGAGACCACCTTCTGCGACTCCCACAGCCAGTGTCTTAATACAGGTTTCACTGTATAAGTTTTACGTAATTTCCTGGGATGTCGCGAATAAAAATCGATTTAAATCATTGAAATCGATTTAAATCAAAAAAATCGATTGATTTGATTTTTTTGAAAAAAATCGATTTTTTTCCAACCCTGATTCACGGGAACATCGGTCAAAGGGTGTGGTCGACTCGCTAACTATAACCCGCTGCTTGAGGCATTGGGGTGCACTATTTTCAATCTGGATTGTTCTTGCTATTAATGCGTGCGACCAGCAAACGGTAAATTTTATTTTGGCAGTCAAGCCCTTTGATAAACAGAGTCCAGACAAAATCTTCTGAGTATTTAAATGAGGCGAGTGTTGTACCCTTTTATTTCTGTTGGAGTCATATATTCTGTTACTCGCAAAAACAGGCCTATACACATACATACAACACGACATTGAATATAGCCGATTCCAAAGCTTCTGATAATTACCAAGTACTCGATGTGCAGACTCATTACTCGCCATGCTTCACGTGAACAATGCGTGTAAAAAGCTATTTCCGCGAACTTCCGACGTGTAGCCAGTTGAAAAATGAATTACAAAAACTAACACTATAATTTTTAGGTGTCGTTACTTAAACTGGATTTAATCCTTAAAGAAATTTCTTTAAACAAGCCAGAAAAATAAAATATAACGACTTCAACGCTGCTCGTTGTTAATAAATTAGCATGTGATCAAAACGGCGCGGGCAAATACTATGTTTTAGTAAATTTTCATTGATAAATTCAGCATAGTAATGTATTTTCCCACGGTCTAGTTCATGAACAACCAATCAGATACGTCTTTGCGAGATTGTTGTTGTGTTTGAATAGCACGCAGTTTGTATGTTATTTTGTTATTCTAGCGTGTTTGTTCGGTGACAAAATGCTTGGAGTAATAAATTACAAACAATAGCCCAGGCCTTTGAATATTCGTCCATCCACCCCTCTACCACATATTCTCCCTACTATATATAATATACACAAGGTATGAAACCTTCATCTGTGGGCACCATTGTCAGAAAGCTGATTGGTTGGTTTGTTGTCAAAATCTGCTGACATCACGGTTCTGACCACAATCCAACCAATCAGCTTTCTGACAATGGTGCCCACAGATGAAGGTTTCACACCTTGTGTATATTATATATAGTAGGGGGGATATGTGGTAGAGGGATGGATGGACGAAAATTCAAAGGCCTGTGATAATAGAAACGGGAATAGGGAATATATTATAGTGTAATTACTACCAGCGGACGGCCAGAGAATGAGTTTAGATGTTTGAAATAAAGCAATTTTACTGTGAGACTTTCAAGATGTACGTTTGACATACAATTCTGCCTGTCATTATTTTGTAATTGACGTCTTGATGTGTGTTTTTACAACGACCCTTTCACCTCAACTCGGCTAATAGTTAGGGATGCCTGTATTTTTGGCACTATTAGCACTTATTTACCCTTGGTCAAGTCAGATTTTATGAATATATTTCTCAAATATTGCTCAAACATTATGGACAGTATTTGGAAATGTCAATGGTCACGGTATCGGTTCATGGTATACTGCAGTCCTAACGGTACTACCGTCAGACCGCCCAGCTCTACTAGTGGGATGGATGGAAGAAAATTCAAAGGCCTGTGCTTAAACGGTTTAGAAGGATGCGTTACATACGATAAGAGCAGTCACGGGTCACATCACATAATCCCCACCAAAAAGTGTGCGGATAATGAGGCTACAGTTGTTCTCCCCTCAACCCAACCCCCTCCCCAACCCATTTCACCCTCCTTTATAAAAAATTCTGAGAGAATGAATCTCTCCTGAGTGAATGAGAAGTTGCAACATAATTGGTTTAGATTCAAGATTATTTATTCAGTAGTAAAATATATAGATAAATTATGGATTCAACTAGGTTGTCCGCCGAAGGCAATGCCTACTGTATTGGCGGAAACCTTACACATATACATACATCTATACAAATAAATTAAACAGGACAATAGCATACAAACACAGGACGTAGACAAGTTAAATACAAAATTAATACATGTCTAAGTAGTAGTAGTAGTAGTAGTAGTAGTAGTAGTAGTAGTAGTAGTAGTAGTAGTAGTTGTAATGGTGATTTTACAATACAACACAAACATTAAAAATTTTGGCTGATTTTGGTCATACAGTACATCTCGGAAATAACCAGTTCATCTCAATAGTAAATTATAAACGTTCTGTTGCAACAGGCGGCAATGTCCTCCAATCCACCCACATTCAAAACATACAAGAGAACATTTCTCACACTGATTTTTTAATTATTCTAACAACAAGGTACTGTTTTTGCTTAGAAGTGATAAGATGTTTACAGGATGCTGGCTAGTGGTGAGCATCCTTGGGCAAGGGTGGGGGGGGGGGCATGATGCTCATTCTCCTGCTCATCCAGTAGCTTGGTTTTATGGTTACTGAATATAAAAATTTGATAGTTGTTAGCAGTTGAAAACATCCAGTTGTACTAACTGTAGTGGGTGGATTGATGTGGGAAGGTAGTAGTAGTAGTAGTAGTAGTAGTAGTAGTAGTAGTAGTAGTAGTAGTAGTAGTAGTAGTAGTAGTAGTAGTAGTAGTAGTAGTAGTAGTAGTAGTAAAAGTGGTAGTAGCACTAATGTGTTAATTAAGTAATCCGTTATTATTTTCTTGGATGATTTTGATATCAGTATTTTGTCCCAGGTTTCCTGTTTAGTGTTATTCCATAATTGAGTGGCTGTAATTGGCGTGGTTTTTTTCATGTAATTTGTGTCTGCTTCTAGTGTTATGATGGTGGATGTTAATATTGTTCACGAAGAAAGGGTCTATGGATTTGGGTAGGGTGTTGTGATGGAAATTTTTCGCAATAGTTAACGTTTGGGATTAACCTGTCCTATGTCAGTAGGTTTGAGTACTTTTTCTTTAAACATATCGTGGCCTTCTGCTAGTCGAGAAAATAATTTTTATTTAATGCTCTTTTTTGGAGGCTTTGAATTTTAGATATTTTGTTTTTGTAGGTGTTACTGTTAGTCCAAACAGTTTATTACCCAGCAGTAAAATGGTTACTAATTGATTGCTCATTCAGCATTAAAGTAAAGAGCAATCAGTGCTCATAGTTTTAATTTGTAGAACTTATTTTTAGTACTTACTCGAACAATTTCTTCTGATCCGTTGACGCCATGGTGATGGTTGTAGTACTCAGTGTTCTTTTTCTTAACTGTGTACAGCCGAAACGTGTTAGAGGCACTAGTAAGAGTTTAATAGGGGTACGGCCCACTAGAAAGCGTGATTTATAAAAGAACAGTAGTTGACATGCGCGAGTCATTCCGCACGCAGGGATCGAAGTTCAACGCTGCCATAAACACGCCATAGCGTGACGTCGTACCCTCGGAGTACATAGTACACCGGCCGCCTACGACGCCGGCCGCTATGTATACGAAGCCATTTGCAGGCCAAGAGAAGACTATTTTTTTAGAATTTACCACTGGAATGAACAGAGCCAGTCATTCCAGTGGTAAAATTTCAAAAATAGTCTTCTCTCGGCCTGCAAAGTGGCATTCAATTATTAAAAGTTTAAATATTTTGAACAAATATCGATTAATTTTTACTTTTTTGTTTTCACAGATTCTGGCGTATTTCGGCTTTGTTTTGACTAAAAGGCCGACTAAAACACGTTAAAGTCAGAAAATTGAAGTCATAACTTTTGAAAAATGCCTTGTTCAACTTGTAATTTTGAATAAAGCCTGAAACGATATCGTTAAATATTTCGTTAATTATTAAATATTTGTTAAACTACATGCTATAAACTAATACTATAGGCGGCCGGCATCGTATACATAGCGGCCGGCATCGAATGCGGCCGGCATCGATGGTGACCGTACCCTCTCCTATTTACATATAAGACACCGTTGTTTAAACGGGTACCGAATATGCTACTTCTCAATTACCCGACTACAAAGTTCGCTGTTGTTTATCAAAACCGTGGAGTCGGTAAATGTATAAGTTCTACGTGAAATGATATCGCATTTCTGCCAAGTATTTAATATATTGTGTAATTATAGGCGTGTTATTGACCTAAATTTATGCAGCGTTTGGAAGATGCATGTATCCACTTGAGGTTCAGTTTATTATTTAGTTGATACATATCCATGCTTTTTCGTGATAGGCCGATGATTACAGCCTATGCTAATCGTCCTTTCGCACCTTTCTATATATATGCATAGAGCGTAGTATACGAGTACGACGTCACGCTGAAGGTGCCTATGCTCGTATACTACGCTCCATGCATATATAATATATAGAAAGGTGCGAAAGGACGATTAGTATAGGCTGTAATCATCGGCCTATCACGAAAAAGCATGGATATGTATCAACTAAATAATATACTGAACCTCAAGTGGATACATGCATCTTCCAAACGGTGCATAAATTTAGGTCAACAGCCCGCCTATAATTACACAATATACCAAATACTTGGCAGAAATGTGATATCATTTCACGTAGAACTTATACATTTTACCGACTCCACGGTTTTGATAAACAACAGCGAATCTTGGAGTCGGGTAATTGAGAAATAGCATAAATGGATGTTAGACTAGAACGTGCACTGGTTACAGAGTCACTTTGGTGCCCACTCTCACAACCTGGCTCAACTGCAGCCTCCAGACAACAACGTCAGGTGGCCACCGCTACAACTCAAAATACTATCTCCACGACAGTACACAGCAATATACACCTGGCTTCACATAAGTCGGTGCCCATGATGCACACTGCATCCACAGCACCGTCAACATCCCCCCTCTGCGAAAAGTTGTGACCCCCACAATAACCGCATCTCACAAACCCTCTTTCCTATGTAAAACGGCAGTGGTTTGTTGTAGCACCTCCACTGAGACAATGTTTATACAAGCACCATGACCCACCGCCAAAGGACTTAATGCCTGGTGCCCCTTGGTGGTATGCAACTCACAAGTCCTAACAGCATCACCCACCGCATCCAGCAGCAGTAACAGTGACATGCATAACACCCAGCATTCTGCATCATGGATCCGCAAAAGAAACCATTACAAAAGACAGAACAAACAATGGCAAAGTCACTGTTTGTTTTTGGCATCACCTAATCACCCCTGATGCATTGTCCGAAGTGGCTAGCACACATGGCCCTTATCCTGTCCAGTCTGCTGTATACACCAACTCGCAATACAGCCCACCAGCATCAACAACACCGCCATTGCTACCTCCAGCTCCATCATCGCCTAAGCAATCACATCAGCAGTGATGACGAGTTGGTCCATTGCTCAATCAGGCACCAACTGCACTCACGGAAGCTATCCAGAAGCAAACGGACTACATGCAGGGTGATATTGCACCAAAAGAGATCC
Source organism: Chaetoderma sp. LZ-2023a (assembly GCA_034401795.1). Classification (NCBI taxonomy): domain Eukaryota; kingdom Metazoa; phylum Mollusca; class Caudofoveata; order Chaetodermatida; family Chaetodermatidae; genus Chaetoderma; species Chaetoderma sp. LZ-2023a. The sequence goes on along the minus strand of CM067370.1, from coordinate 102,400,815 downwards.
CTCAGGCAGTATCACTGGAAACTCTTCCACAAGCACACCACAAAGTAATATACCAGTGTGCTTGCCTGTTCAGTGGCGTTTCGACCAGTGCCACAGTAGACACTGGAGCTTCCATCACCGTTTTCAACAAGCACATGTATGAGAGCATCCCACCTCATAAAAAGCCACCCCTTAGGCCTACTAACATATTTTCACAAACAGCTACTGGAGCCGGTGTTCCTGTGGCTGGTACAGTAAACCTCGTGATACAAATAGAGGAAATACAATTCATACAGCGAGTTGTAGTTGCCTCTATTCAAAACGATGCCCTGCTCGGTTCTGATTTCCTCAGTGCCAGTGAAGCCGTCATACCAGGCTCATACAGGTACCGAACCGGAGCATCAGGTTGTAGGTACTCCTCTCCCTTGTTCGCTCCTCTAGAGCTGTGACCAGCAGAGTGTCTGATAGACTCTACCGGCTTCTTCCCGATTAGCCTAGTAACCTCGGCATTGGATCTCTCCACGACAGCAGGCAGCCCTCTCACCCATACTCTAGAATGCTCACTCAGCGTGGCCATTTCCTGGGCGTATTGGTGTGGGAACAGTCTCTCTGCCAGTGTCCAATTCGACCGCTCAATGATAGCCTGGGCACGGTGATGCCCTACCTCGCCTCGCCTAACTGCCACACTGTGTTTCCGCATGAGGGCTGCAGTCTCCCCTCTGAACTCCTTACCCTCATCCACCTGCAACAATTCCGGCCACAGGAGGGGATTTTCCAAAGCCTCGTAGACACCCTGGAATGTCTGGACCACCTGGCCAGCTGATTTGTCTGTGAGCGGTACTGCCACCTCGTACCTGCTGGTGACATCGACGATGGTGATGGCATACTTGTAGGTCTTACAACCAACCGAGTCGTCGGGGAGGAATAGAACATCTGCCAGGTGAACTCTGTTCAGGACAGTTTCCTCGAAATGGGTATGCCTGATGTGCCGTGGACGAGGTCTGTATATCTGCCACATCACCTGGTGACTGGCTAACTGTCCCCAATATGAAGTTGTAGCTGTTGTGACGTGCAGCCTCGAGTAGTTGTGGGGGCTCACGGTAATATCCACCAGGCTGAAAGTAGAGTTCCTCAAGAAAGACGGAACTCCCGGATTTCATCACAGACGTCCACTCTCGTCCTGTCATGCATGGCCTAGGTGATTTTATGACTGACTTTAGTCCCGTTCTATCATGCACCGCCAGGCTTCATTGCGAAAAGAGTGATCAGATCCCCAACTGCTGCCAGCAGCCCGATAGAACCTTTTCGCTCTGTGTACCAGCTTGCGGGATTCAGGCTCTACATCATCATACTCACCCGCGGTCTCCACTACATCATAGTCGTCTGCATCATAATCCTCCTCATCATAGTCCTCTTCATAGTCCTCGTCATCTATATCCTCGACTGGATCAGCCTCTGGTTCATACATCGTGTCGCTGGGGCAGCCATATAGTAGCTTTAAACTGTAGTCTGTAGCATGGCATCTGCAATCTTGAATGCGGGCGCGTTTGCCTTAGCAAACTGGGGACTCAGCTTCGCCGACAAGAAGGCGGCAGAGGTCGAGCATGAGCATCATAACCAGGCAATGGAGAAGCTGTCTAAGGAGAAGTCTGAGTACAGAAAAGCACTCGAGCATATGAACCAGAGGGAGGCACGCCGACGACAACTCCGTGCTCAGGCCAACCAGAGCATCAAAGAGGCAGATGAGAGTCTCGATGAGTACTATGAGGCTGTAAAGATATCTGAGCCAACGCTCGACTATGAAGCATCAACAGGTCAGAAGACAGCAGAGCTTATAGTAGTGGCGGCAGCTGCAGTGGGGACCACAGTGACGACAGGAGGCATGCTCTACACACGCTCAAGCTGAATGGCTGATGTGTTTGACACACATACCTTAGCATAGCCAAAGTAAAGTACCGTCACACCTAATGAGCGAGTCCCAGCTATGAGGTTTCCGATGTTGAAGCTGAGCCGGTTGCCCTGATTAGGTGGGATGTCCCTGCCCCCGAGGTGGTGACGTCCCTCGAGTGCCGACTCGAGATCGTCGCTTCCACTGGTTAGGTGCAGAAGTTTTCTGTCTGTAGAATTGGCAATCAGCCAGCTCGTGTACCTCACCAAGAACATTGGTCCCAGCAACCACAGCTTGAAGTCGTCTAGCTTATCCACCTGCTGGATGGCTCCTCCCTTCTGAACCAGGATTGCAACAGCGACACAGTCCGATGCACCACGATGCAATGTCAGCTCTACCTGTTGGTTAGCTGTGGCTTGGACCTGCTGGTAGTCTCGCTCCACATGCACGATCCGCTGTTTGGAACCTGTTTGCTTCAGCTCCTGGTCATTCTCGTCATGCCAGACAAGAAGTCTTGGAACATTCATCGTCGCATCTGCGAGCTGCTCAGTGTACACCCGGAGGAACAGCCTATCCTGCATGGCAGCCGGTTTCACGTTTGTGTTCTCGAGGACGGTTAAGAGTGGAACTGCCACGGGCTTCTCGACACCTGCCCGTAGTTCGAATTCCCTGAACCCCTCATTGCACCCCACATAGTAGTATCCCTTTCCCTTCGCATAGAAGGTTGGGCCACGAGCCAGTGGGCTGAGGACTCGGTACTCATCGTTCACATAGGTGGTATCCACGGTGCTGTTGCTCTGCATGATCTCCCACCTGTTCAAACCCTGCAGGAGCTCTACCATCTGTTCTGTTGTGCTCTGAAGCTTGAACTCGAGTGTCATGCTCTTGATCTCGTGGATCTGTGCCGAGATTGCAAAGTCAATGTACTTCCCAGCAGTGGACAACGGGTTCTCATCGTGTATACTGGATCGAATGACCATCAGGCAGTCCTTCCGAGGATCAGTGTGGTGTGATGTCATGGGTTCAATGGCCCCATCTGGATATTGCACATACTGCAGCATGTTTAAGGTCTGGGTATATAGAGGTTCTAAACGGCTGCCATGTTTGATAAAGTTCTCCAGCAGATTGTCTATAGGCAGCAGGACAAGTCGGTATGACAGTCACAGCCACGGCATGCACTGTCCAACTGTGACAGGGTCCGAGGATTGCTTCGTGACATCAATATTATCCAAGAGCGAGCCAAGGTCACCCCTCTGTCTGATGCGGAGATACTGGCCTCCATAGAGGAAGGGGCACTGGCTCATAGTACCAAAGAAGTCCTGACTCGGATACGCTACCGGAAGTTTGACAGCACCCAGGGCAAGACACTCGGCCTACCACCTGTGTCCCAAACCAACAGTCCTGTTATTCTAGCTCTCCAATGGGCGAGGATCGACTCCAAAGATCTACTAACGGTCAGGAAGTGGGCTGCCATATTTAGCCTCCATAGCCAGGAAGAGCGAGAGATGCTGGATAGACTCCAGTCTGAAGCAAATAACTACTTCAGGGATGAGGTCAGTGCCATTGTAGCAGAGAGCCACGCCACTGGTCATGCAGAAGGTACTCAGGAGGGGGTCACTGTTGGCCGCAAGGAGGCTGTTGAGCACATCTTCAACGAAAAATGGTGCATGAAATTGTACAGTGATCTGGAAGCCTTTCTGAAATTCCCAGAAAATGACTCAGACTTCCTGGACTACCTCATGAAACGCCCCACTAGCAAGTACGAGATGCACCAGATGTACAAAATCCCAGAGAAGGTCCCTCAGTGGGAAGAGTTTCAGCGAAAGTATCGTCTTAAGGAGAAGCTTCAGGAGACGCTACTTCATCAGCAGGAGAAGCTACTTCGTCAGAAGCTACTTCGTCAGAAGAAGAAGAAGCCACAGGCTTCTGCCAAAATGGCCGATGTAGCAGCTGAGACCGTGGACGATGTAGCTTCTGCCAAAACTGCCTAAGTTGCAGCGGAGACCGCAGACGAAGTAGCTTCTGCCGAAGTAGCATCTGGTCCACAAGCAGCGGAGACTGACAAGGAAGTAACGGAGACTGCAGACAAAGTTCCTCAGCCTTCTGATGAATGAAAAAATGTTGCGGCCGACAGTCTGTCAGCGATGACGTGTAGAGCTGGCTAGTTTCCTGGCTGGATTCAGCTTGTAGGTGAAGGTCTGCGCCTTTTCCAGAGAAGTCTTGAAGTGTGACAGCTCACCTGTCTCCTTGTTGCTGAAGGTGAAGCGGTACAGATCAGCTGTCCTCAGTACACCTGCGATAAAGTCCCCTTTGGTCTCCTTGAGGGTTAGGCTGTCGTATATGGTCTCGAGCAGGGCACGTCTACACTTGGAGCTGAAGTATAGCAACCGGGCATTGTGACGGATGTCCGATGAGATCTCGCGGGTGTAATTCTGAAAGAGGATGAAGATAGTTATCTTTGTGTGGCGGATGTACCTGGTGATGTTGCTGAGGTAGGTGACTGTCTTCTGGTCCATTGCCGGGTCATCGATAACTAGAACAAGTGGATCTGTCAGTCGGGCTGCCATCAGCTTCTCCATCAGTGCTTGCAGGTTCTGTGTCTTGGTGATTGGGCCATTGTTCCATTGATCATTACTGTCAACCGCCCCAGCGGCAGAGTCAGACACCAGAAGGATGTATTAAGAGTGTAGATGTTCGGCCAGGAGAGCCGGCAGCAAGATGTATTTCCCGTGTTCTGACAGGGCAATGATCAGCACCACCTGGCCAGCATCGGCCGGCCTACTGTCGAATGGTACAGACATGCATGTGGAGGATGGTCAGCGCTTGGTCGGCGGTAGCCTCATCTATATCTGGGAGACTAAAAGTCAGTACATCCTGCACCAGCTCTTTCGCCTGCAGAGCGGGGAATCCTGCACCTCCGGCAGATACGAAGGATGCGATGGAGGCATCAAGCATGAAATCTCAGCAGCAGCTGAGAAGATAGCGTAGAGGGCCTGTGTCTGCACCCAGTGTCTATTACATCCAGTATCTGTATGATACATGCACGGGAAGCCATGACCATGCTGGGGGCTTAAACAGCAAACCAAAGAACCCTGACTTCTTCACCTCTGGTAGCTGTGGGCTGGCGGTAGCACCTGTTCTGCCATCGACAGTGATATGACTCAGGCCGAGGGTGCCTATCTCGAGATTCTCTCAATCCTGTCGGAATGAGCTCCGTGGTTTCAGGAGATCCGTAACCAGGTCCTCTGCAAACCTCATCGACTCCGAGCATATCTCGCATCTTCGCCCTCTCCTTGATGCCCATCCCCTTGTATACAGTCTTGGCCTTGTTAATGGCTGATTGTCCTACCGTATCAGTGTTCCCGATCAGATCTTGGGCTGGGATGGTACCTCGGATCTCCCATGGGACTCCCTTCTCATTGGAGTCTAGGAAGGCGATATGGACAACAGTGTCCTCTGAACCGAGGCGTGCCTCACCCAAGTGAGCAAGATCGCCTAGCTCTTTGCTTTCTAGGTCTGTGAGTGACAGAGTCATAGTGCTATATACAGATGGCTTAAACCTACTAGTCATACCCCCAGTGAAATAGTTGGGCATAGGAGGACCACGCAATCGGCCAAGGGAATAGGTAGCAGTGCTCAGGGTACTGGCCCTTTCAGCAGGGGTATGCCTTGTGGGTGGTCCACCATTCCCGGGCATTGGCAATCCTCAGTCCGCATGCTCGACTATGAGCTACACACCGGCCTCCGGCATGCTTTGCCTCATATGCTGCAGGGGTCTCGTGATCCCTCTCTCACTATTCAGAGGTTTTAAACGTAGACGACGATGATCTCAGCCATTGCACTCGTTGCTAGCCCTAGAACCACAGCCTCCATTAGGGTAACACGTTCACCCATGATCTTGGCAGCAACAGTGTAAGAGGCACCACTGAGGGCTATCTTTGGGATGGGTTGAGTTATTCCGAGACAGTGCCCGGCCACCCCCACTCACCACTGTAGCGAGAACAGCCGCAGTGGCAGCAGGAAGAACCTCATTTCCCCCTGTCATCTTCAATATGGCCACATTCGCTGCCACGTTACTGGCGACATGGACTGCCAGAGGTTTTGCTTTGGTCAGTAACTTCTGTGTCTTGGTTCGCAGCAGGTTCTCCACCTTCTGAAGACTTGCCTCGGGCAGTTGCTTCACGATCTGTACCGTTGATGTCATTGTTTAAGCACTGAGTATACAACGCGGTTAAACATCTGCGTCCCCTGTCGAGAGAGCTAATAAGATCTTCCCAGTCTGCGTCTGCCAGGTGGCCAGGTTGGTACTCAGGAATATTCATCTCTCTATTGAGACATCTTAAACATGTCCAGGCTCACGCTATGTGAGAAGTACTATGATGTCTTCTGGAGGGAGTTGAAGGACTACAAGAAGAAGACACCAGATGAGCTCGCTCAGCTCTCCGGTGTTGAGCTGACAAAGGAGCTGACAGCTGTGAAGCTCTATCTAGGATTTGGCAATGGACAGATCTGCTTCCTCGAATACCTTATTGTGGGCGGGAGTATCGTCGAGCAGCTCCTGCGAGCCAAAGGTTTCTACAAGGATCGGGAGTATCTGTCAGATGTGTTCCAGCAGTTGCAGACCGCCATGGCCTCACTGGACTCAGAGCTGAACACGGCTCTGCGATACTACTAGCTGGAAAAAGCATGCACTGCAGAACCCTCCAGCCCTTGGATGTGTATGTTGGCAGCGGGTATAGGGGCTGTAGGGCATGCCAAGCTGCCTTAGTGTCTCACAGTGGTCCCCCATTCTAATTCGGATGCCTTGTGTCGTAACATGTACGCATGCTGTCCTTGGAGGTAGACACTATTCCAAAGTGGCCTACGGGAAGCTGCGCCCATTGGACATCTGTATCTGAAGATAGGTAGGAATCCCTGCCACTTGCGGCTAAAGGTAGTTTCTGTTTCTAATAACTAAATTGTATGTTAGACTGTAGTAGAAGGCCCGCATAAATAAAGCGGCATCTACCAATACAGCATCTTTGGAAACTACATAAGACGGTGACCTGGGAATTCTTCGGAAATCATTCGTCCCGTCTTTGCGCAAACCAGCGTGCAACACCTTAACAGTAGCTTCACTAGGATTTTCAGCACTTAGTATTTTCTGTTGAACAAAAGAGTGGCCTTTTTTTTTCCTTTGACGGAGGCCCATGCGAGGCACTTGCCTCTCGCAACAGCAAGAATTCCTGTGACGGAGGCCCACATGAGGCACCTTCCTCTCGCACCATCATGAAACATTCAGTGAAGGAGGCCCTCATGAGGCACTTTCCTCTTGCAGCAACATTGTTCTCTCTGTGTGTGTTAGGGGTATATTAACTTATATTAAGTTACTCAGTGATCTCTTATGTGGATGCTTCTCTTGCGAGGATACCTCTGTGGATTCAAGAACCTGTGTGGTACCTCCGGCGATACCACATGGAAAGGACACCAGCTAGCTCTATATTGTGTATTATTGTGCTCATTCTACTGTCAAACGATTCACCTTGTTTGTATAGTATTTATTAACATTTCTACTGTTTAATTATAAATTATTCCATAACTCTAAATTAGTATGGCTAGGCATACCGGTGATACTAATAGTTGGGATGATACCATATGATTCAATCTTGGCGGCAATGGTCGCACGGCCCCACTGGAACATCATTGTTCCACCGGCTCTAGAAGTCGGTCTGTGTACACCGCAGAGAGATGTCATACAGGATCCGCAACCCAGATATCTGCAGCTAACCAGCCATCCCGGTCATCATGCACTTGCGGTGCGATAGGCAGATATCTATCGGCAGACCAGAATGTACCCCCGTGAGCTACATTTCTATACGCGGTAGAACAGTCATGTTCTTAATCAAAATTAGGACAGTAGAGCTGACTATAATTTATTGTTTGGTTTAAACAGCTCCACGACTTGCGGAAACCAAGTCTACTGACCCCGCAAAGCTGGACTGTGTTTTCCGGGTGGGTAGACTGCCAAGCATCCTCCTCTGTGGATAGGACTAGTCCCATCTCACTTAGACCAAACTTAATTATCACACTACAGCTCGGAAAATGTGTGCCCCAGTTTTACAGTTTACAATACCGTCGTATGGAGATTTTGAATACAGTCATCCTGAGTGTCTGTGTCTCTGTCATGTGGGTGAATTTGACTGATATGCATGGCTGTTTATCTGCGGATGATTCTTGCGCTGTCGTGAAGTGTGACGCTTTTATGGCAGCGGGACGGAAAAGCTGCATGTAGGTGGTGTCAACTTTATCGGACATGATGTATTTCACTCTGTAATGGTGAGTCCAGAGATGGGAAGAGTTACTTTAGAGCATGGATGACCAAGAAGGGGACTGTCGTAGTTGAATCAGATCATTATCGAATTTCTGTTCAGTAGCAAATTCCTACTTGATACTGACGACAGGCTATGGGCATCTTGCTCTCTTAATAATATTGACTGTTATTATGTGTGATTGAAGTGTGATAGTTTAGCTGTTTAGCGTACAATGTTTTCAGGGGGTGGGTTGGGCTGGGTGAATCCCCCCGTAGGGCGTACTGTAGATGGTGGTGGTGTTGTTCCTCCTTCCTGTATGATCAGTTTTCAGCAAACCGGATGACTCGTGTTGATGATGGTGGTGTTCTGTTGTAGGGAAGTCAGGGTTGCTGTGTGATGCTGGCGTAATGTGATTTGGGCAGATCCAGGTTTCCAAGCTGGGGAATGCTGAGTCTGTTGCTATTATGGAAAAGTCGGGTTGCGGAAAGTGGTGAACTCCCCTCATTCATGCGGGAGGGAATGTTGCGGAAAAAGGTGTCTCTAACTCTTTCTGTTATAAAACCTAGGTGCCTGCTATTCGTGTTGGTGATGATGTTGAATGTTCTTGTTATACGTTTATATAACCAGGTAGGTATGTAATGTTCGCACAGCGATGAATTGACGTATCCAGCCTTGTGGGCAAGTGTGTACTGTATGCTCTGGTTTTCTGTGTCTTGATGTCATGCTCTGACTGCTCATGGGGTGGGGGTGTTGGGTAAGGAGGTTGTGGTCATGGATGCCCTGTGAATGGGGAGGGTCATCTCCCATTACACAATGGTTGGTACTATGTCATAGTTTTTAAGTACCGGGAATATTCGAGCTGAGAGTCTGCTGAACAGGCTGTTTCCCTACCCACCACGAGTGGGGTGACTGTGGCTCGGGATCCCACCTCCTCTGTACCAACTGACTCTCTCATATCTGAAGATTGACAGTCAACAGACGACGAGTGGAGTGTGAAATTGACAGGACCGATGATGTCCGATCTTGGTGCATAGACTAGAGGGGTGGTGGTACTAATGGGTGCAGTGCACCTTGGAGTGGGGGGGGGGTGGTCCAGCGATTTGATGACTTGGAGGGGTACACCGCGTTGTGCGGTTTTGCTGTTCTTCAAAACAAGCCAAGGCATCGCCAAGCCTCTTCACTTCCATACTATTTATTACATGTTCCACCCCACAGGAAGCATGGCCCGGGGCAGCCTCAGCTTCCGCTTGTGATATAATTGGGGTAATAGCATGAAGTGGGTGGAAGTGGGAAGATGTCGGCGGAACAACCTTTCCGTCCTTCCCCTTGGACAGCACAAACGAGAAAGTCTTCAGATACGACTTCCCAGATCTTGTAGACCTGCTCTGAGGAGGAGAGGGGCGAGTACATATCTCGTCATCGTCCTCAGCATTAGTCATATGTTCACCAGACTCCTGGCTTGGTAGGAAAGGGGTCGAACTGGCACCGCAGTGCTCGGGACTAACATCGGGAATACCTGATTACCTAATGACAGGTAAACTGGTTAGTTCCATAGGACCCGGTGACGGGCGAGATGCGCATCCCCACTGAATTCTGTTCAAATGTCTGGGCATGATATTTAGATCTGCCACGCCCTTGCGGGAAGGACATTTACGGTGGGAATTCGTCTCTCTTACCCCCACCATAATGATAGGAGAAATGGTCTAATAATGCTTTTGTGAAATATAACCCATGTCTTGTAATGTTTTATGTGGTTGCGGGGCGGGATGTCCAGATTCTTATCCAGTTTGGAGATCATGCTACGTAACATGTATAAGCGCTGTCACTAGTATTGGTGTCTTTGGGACATCTGTTCTCCGCGACAGCCGTGTCTAATAGCTAGGTAGATATCAGCCAGTCGCGGCCTAAACTAATTCTCGTTCTAAAAACAACTAAAAGGAATTAAGCAAAGCAGAAGGCCCGCAGAAATAAAGTGGCAACTACTAATACAGCAAACCAAGAACTACATAAGATGGTGACAAGGGAATCCATCGGGAATCCTCCGTCCCATCTTCACGTAAAACAGTGCGCATCCCTATAGTCATAATCTCACTAGGTATGGTCTTTTCTTTCTAAAGCATTTTTGATTGAAATATTAGGGTAGGCCCATTTTTACCTACCTTTCTTCTTCCACTTTAAGCAGTGTCGACACCTTCCCGAGATGGAGGCCCGCGTGAGGCACTTGCCTCTCGCAAAGATTCAGCGACGACGGTGCACACCAGGATAATACTCCTTACCCAAAACTTGCATTAGGAGTAGTGCCCGCGTGAGGCACATCACTTTTCGTCTGAGATAACCTTCTTCCTTTCAGCTTAGAGGTATAATAACTTATATTAAGTTAACTAGTTAAGTCTCATGTATGGGAACCTCCCTTACGGGGATGCCTCTGTGGACCTACGAGTCTGTGTGGTACCTCCGGGAGACCCATGTTTAAAAGTTCATCTACCTGTCTCTATGTCTCGTATTTTCGTATGCTCTGATTGTAGTTTTATCTAGCATATTTTTAATTGTTTAGGTAAACTCATTGTATAGACTTATATTTTTAGGTCACCAAATCAATCTTGTAAGTCCATAGATCACGAAATTGCTATGGACAGGCATACTGGTAATAAAAACTCGTGGGATGAGACCGTTGTGTTTAACGTTCGCGACGATGGTCACATGGCCCCACCGAAACAATTGAGTTCCAGCGGCCTTAGGAGCCATTTTTTGTTTCCCACAGGGCAGTCTCGTACAAGGTCCATCACACCGAGACCGGATGCTAACCAGCGCCAGCACTCGCCGTGCACTTGCGGCGTGGCACGGCGAGTCGACATGATACACCAGAACGGCCCGACACTACCCGGCGCGCTACAATGGCTCCATAATGCCTGTCCGCAACATGTCATTTACTTGTTGATGTGCCTTCACCTCGGCGGTGCTGGGGAGACTGATGTAAACGTGGATGCTGGTGTGTGTGTGTGTTGATGGTGGTGTTTCCTGTCGATGTCCCTGATGATGATGCCGTGTCCGTGACGGCGATTCCCGTCAATAGTGCTGTGGATGATATGTAGGGTCTGATGAATACCACCCTGATGCGGGTCCATCGATGGGTGTTGGTCTTTAGACAGGTGATGGCATACTATGCAGACGACGCGGCTATCTACTGGATGTGACAAGTGTTCCTCATATGGAGGTGGTGCAGGTGACTGACGGGGATGGGGTGTGCTGTGTGATGCTCTTCTGGTGTAGTGTTGGAAGGGAGGAGACGGAGCTCCCAGCTCATATCGCGGTACTGAAAGACGTACACACTGGTGGAGATGTGGGATATGGTACATGAGGTTCCGGCCATTGGTCACTCTGTGATGATGTTGGCGAACATAATGGTTGTGAAGGATAGGTATGCCCCCATAGTGGTCTGTGTTGTGGGCGACCACGATCCGGCGTAGATGGTGGGTGCCTATCATGGATATCCAACAAGGTTATGTATTGAGTTCCCGCCTGCGAGGCATCACGGAATGTCCTCTCACTGATCGGCGAAAACTCGTGTAAAGACGGTGCTGGTTGTTCCACTCCGGGGAAATTATTAGCATAGTCAGTGAGCATGTGTGCAGTTCGTCTGTCATATGATGCTACTTCCAGATCTAGAGAGTGCTGACTGTCCGATGAAGGAGACTGAAATGCCTGTGTGTTGAGAATTGGCACGGGGTTCCCTTCCCATTCGAGGCCCACATCGGGCACCACTTGTAGCTCACAGGGGTACGCGCTGGTCTGTGATGTTGTTCCACTCCATTGCACCGCATGTGCAGAATGCATGGGAGGGCTGGTTAGCTACAGTTCTCGGGGTCATGGATCCTGTTTCACGACTCTCTGGAAGATACAAACCTGGCTTCTAGAGCCAGTGGAACATTCATATTCCAGTGGGACGGTGAGACCATTGCGACCATTGCCGCCGAGATGTTCAAACAAAAGGCCAAGTGCAATCCTAGTGAAGCCATAATTAATGTGATGCACGCTGATTTACGTGAAGACATGTCGGATGAATATCTGAAGAATTCATAGGTCACCGTCTTATGTAGGTCCAAAGATACTGAATTGGTAGTTTCCGCTTTATTTATGTGGGGCTTCTGCTAAACTCTAACCTACCCTTTAGTTGTTAGACACATTTCCAAGTTTTGGCCGCAAGTGGTAGGGATTCCTACCTATCTTTAGACACCTATATCTAACTGGCGAAGATGCCCAGCTTCTGAAGGTAGCTCTGCATAGCATCTTCCTCAGAAAGACAGTGTGCATACATGTTATGGAGCCACAGCTTCCAAATCATATGACGATCTGGTCACCATCGCACCACAACCACATATAACATCACTAGGACAATTTACAGTTCACATACGCAATTTAGAAAGCGCAATAGCATTAATGTTGGGAAGTAAGAGATAGATATCCATCGCCAGTGACCTTTCAGTGAGGGCGTGGTGGGTTCTAAGTCCTCACCCAGTCACTATACTGAGTTGGATGGAGATCTGCATCTCGTCCGTCACCCATGTGTTACAGAATTAACATTTCACCTGTCATTAGGGTTATGTTCCAGAATGCCCAGAGATGCACTGCAGGCCGGTGTACATAATATAATTTCTTTTCGCAGTGCTTCCTACATTGATGGGGTAATCTAAACTAACTGATATCCGAAGATACTGTGGGAGTGTATGTAAATCAACACTTTAGTTATCACCGCTCGGAAAGCCCAATTGTTTCCCAGAGTTGGATCCTGCCAACGTGTCGATTGGGAGTCTAGACAATTATTAAGCCATATGGCTGGAGGAGCACAGAAAGAGACAATGACTTGATATTAATAAGAGGCCCAAAGGTAATTGGCCAATTTTATACAATCTAGCCAGTGTGTGGTGTTACATTTCCACTACGCCTGGAAAAGATGCGTACACATTGTGTCTCTTATGGAGAGATTGTCCCTAACTACTTTAAGCTTATCCTATCGAGCTAGAATAGCCAGGTTTGGTCAGATACATTGAAGATTTCCCGATCATCTTATCTACTTATTCTTAGGCTCCTCCCTCACCGATACAACCCTGTATGTGTGGTTGCTGCGACAACCAGTTCTATCGATGAGAATGGAGCGCGACACTAGCTCGCCTCGTAGGTAATGAGACATAACGATATTTCTAATAGTGCCTGGGCCTAATCTGACTTCTCGCTTCAGAGTGATCGGTTCGACACGGTGGTCTCCCGTGTTCTCCAGAGTCAACAACAACTATGGCAAACTTTTGCCTTGCCGTATAGCACAAGGTGATCGTTTTATTGGCTACCTTAACTGTACAATAAACCTACAAAGTCGGCAACTTCTACTGTTACCAGTTTACGTATTTACACTATCTAAATTAATATAATATTTCTTAAGCTTGCCTAGCTAGCTCTTGCCTACTTAAAGCCATTCAGCAAGAACTTTCTCTACTCGAGGCACGGATCGAACCTTAAACTAGCTCATCAAAAAAATCCTCCCGTTAAAAGGCAAAGTGCCCTTTATATACTACTCTCAGTTTCTATTCTACCTCCATCTTGGTTTCACACCGCCGGAGGTTGCTCAGATTCCCATTGGATTATGACATCAATTCGACCAATCACAACTCCGACCCTCCCTCCTAGGGAGGGTGCTTTTTACCTAGCACTTGCGGCTTGGGCTGGTCCTGGAGTGATGGGATCTGTCAGTTACCTAATCCTTTTTAGGATTCCTGTTGTATTAACATGCCATCCCTGATGGACGACCTGCCATTAATGATGGATGCTTGTTTGATAACAAGTTTCGATTGTGCACCCAACGCCTACAGGACGCTACAATGTCCATGTCCTGTCCATTGCTTATTAGCCAACAACCTGTAGAATGCTAGAGTTAATTGGCACACGAGTTACCAATCATCAAAGCTGGATTATATTCAGCTTATCTTGTCACACGCTTCCGTGAGAACACAGACTGCTTACGTAACTAACTAAGTCCGTCTGTCATATCTAATCCCTTGATTTATTCCAACCTGGTGCTAACCACTCTGACTCATACTCAATTCAGTTTCTGCAAAACTGTAACTGCGCACTAGCTGACGTAGCCACTGCCAGTCATCCAGTGCTGATAATATATATCCAAATAATAAGATGCTAACACTACACCTACTGGTAATGCATCTAAATATAGACGGTTACGTAGTGCTGGTCATATATCTAAATATAGATGATGATCAGTGAGGCACATATCTAAATATAGCCGATGATCGGTGCATCTAAATATACATTGAGACATAGTCTATTAGCTCATATGGTATTTCAAACACGAATTTCACTCGGGACTTACTTGCACATATAAGACCTCCAGTGGGGTCATGACTTCCCACAAGACAATCCCATATCTACACATGCCCCTCAACCGAAGTTAATTAATCGTCTCCTAAGGCCTAAAGAGAGTGATAATTAACTCATTGTGCACCATCAACAACTCTAAACTACGCCATACCAGACTCCTCTAGACTATGTCATACACCATAATCACATCATACCTTAATCCGACAAGGTTAACTAAACATGTCCGGGTAACGGAATATCATGCGCAAATGACCATCCCCGGAAACATAGGAAAACAATCATAACCCTATACAAATTACAAACTTGTCCGGGTAATGGAATATCATGCGCAAATGACCATCCCCGGAAACACATTAATAGCATCATTAATATATCAGTATAATATTTCGCAATACGATAATAGCAGTACAATATACATTCACAGGGCAAATACCATTACAAATCATGTTCAATTATTAATTTCGATACTATAAAAAGTCAAATTCTACCACGAAGAGTGCCATAGAAAACAAATAAGGTTTACGCCAAAATGTCATTGTGATGATTCCAGACACCCCTCAAGGTCAACGCTAGGTTCACCAATGTCATTGTACAGCTCCACGTCTATCCAATCGTCAGCCGTCGGGTCGATCTCAGTCCTGGCAACAGCGTTAGGCGACGACCCGGCCAACACCTCCACCATTACTGGCAGGGCTGCAGTTCCCCGCGGTCGTGGAGAATGAATAGGATGTGGCGCACTACTATGGGCCGCAGGTGGCTTGCACTTAATCCAAATCCACATGCGGTTCAAAATACCACATTTATATAATATAAATATCACAACAATTACTACAATGGAGGAGCCCGCTGAATACGACACAAACGAGCGTACTCCAATGCCATCGACCATCACTGGGTCGATCGCGGATAGCGGTGCTAGCGGCACGGACTTGGACTTTTGTAAATGGTCCCAGGGTTGCATTTTTAAATGATTCACAATCATGGACTGGCTAAGAACTCCGGTCACATCCAAATGGAGCATTTCAATGGCCAGGCTAAGTTGAGTGTACGTCCGACTGTAAGACGCAACAGGCTCGAATTGCCAGCCCTTCCCGCTGTACCCACATTCACCAGACATTAACGCATACACTCCATTACTCACCACACACCGGTCGGTCAGTCGTCCATCACAGTGTATTTCCATTGTTTCACCGAATGTTTGCAACACAACGCCTATTTTCTTATTGGCAAATAACTTACTCGTAGTTACATTGGATTCCGATAGTTGAATATTACATTTACTATCCGTCGTGTTTGTTAATATGCTTACAATGCCGGGCACGTGGGTCTTATCGACCCTCTAGTTCGCCCCCGTGGAACCAAAGCCATCCGCTCCTCTCCCGGTCTGATTCAGCGCTACACACTCTATTAGGTCTGGCACAACTATCATCTCCATTATTAACTGGGCTATCCGGTCACCTTTCCGCACCCGAAAACTACGATTGCCAAAGTTAAACAGGACCACACCCACATTGCCGCGGTAATCCTGATCGATCACTCCCGCACCCACATCTATGAAATGTTTAGCTGCCAACCCCGACCGTGGCGCCACTCGTCCGTAACACCCCTTCGGGACCGCAATCTGAATGTCCGTTTTCACCACCATTTTGTCCCAAGCCGGAATCATATAGTCATAGGCACTATACAAGTCATAGCCGGCGGCGAATTGTGACCCCCACATTGGCGGATACGCATTACTCGTTATCCGAGCGAACTAGAGCTTAACTGCTTCCCACGCCATATTCTACGTATTCCTACCCGACCACCGAGGCTACACCGCTATACGCAATTGAAAGGAATACCTGATGCTACACTAGTGCAATGTTCACTGGTACAGATTATTAGCCAGAAGGATAACTATCGGCGGCTTCGTCGCCTTATAACGGCCTCTATGCGATCGATGAAGTCATCGTACAGGGCGCGGCCGAACGCGCAAATCCTGAGTCTCTTGTTGTTTGTCTCGACATCAGGTACATGACTGCGCTTGCGCAGAAAATAACGAGGCGCTGGCAGCATTTCCATTGGTTCCGGCACACTCTCGGGTACCTCCTCCGAGGTGTCCATCATTCTACCATTAGGAGTCACGGGAGTTTCCATGGGTGACTCATGGTTTCGAGTCTCGCTCGTACCCGGTTGACTGATGTTATTATCAACCATCTACCCACCTTGCTCACCCTCGGCTCATCATCAGAAGCCGGTCGCTTCCTCTGAGCTCTCTTACCATGGGTTGCCATGGGGTCGGATTCCGGCCCTTCCTCGGAGCCGGGGATCATCATCACCCTTGGATGATGGCTACCCTTCATACCCTTCGCAGGGTTACGAACAGGGTGTGCCCGTACCTTGTCCCAGCACATTTCTGAGTCGACTACGCATAGCTTAGCTATATTCAGTACACGCACCTTCCCAGACCTCTGATGGCGGACATGAGCCACAGGCCCGTTGATCTTAAAGATCTCATATTCAGGGTCACTGCGAGAGGTCAACTTCATTCGTTCCTCCGCCTTTACGACCACCGAATCCCCCACCTTAAATACACCAGCGTTTGCACGCTTGTCAATCTGCTCCTGGTGGACCTCACGGGACCTAGCCGTTTCCGTATGAGCATGCAGTAGGGCATTGTTGAGACAGGTCAGCCTCTCCCCAAGATCCTGCGATGCGTCTACTGGAATAGCAAACGGAAGTCTCGCCCGTCGACCGTATGTCAGATAAAATGGCGTATAACCAGTAGTGGCATGACAGGTACTGCGGTAGGCTGTTAATGCTGCACCCAATTCGTCCTCCCATGTGCGAGAAGCGTTGTTCACCCCCTTCTGGATTAAATCCTTCAGGGTGCGATTGAACCTCTCAGAACGCCCATTAGTTTGCGGGTGGTAGGGACTCGACCTTCTATGATCGATCCCATGCTCCCTGAATCTCTCCTCCAGAGACCTAGCGCAAAACTATTTTCCCTGATCGGTTATCACTATCACAGGGACACCATGATGGGCGACGTACTCGTTGAAGAATTTGTCCTCAATGTTTTGAGACGTCTTAGCCGGAATCGGATACGCTTCTGCCCATGCAGAACAGTGATCGATTATCGTCATGATATACACGTTACCTTTACTCGACTCCAACAGTGGACCGATTAAATCCATACCAATTATCTGACTCGGATAATTGGCCATGGGCATCTCACTGTACCGTGGTCGAGTAGTGACAGGTCTGTTGACCTGGCACGTCGTAGACGTCTCCAGCATACGTACCACGTCTTTTCTTAAAGACGTCCACACAAACGAATCTCTTACCATGCCGATGGTCTTTTGCAGACCTTGGTGATCGGCTCATTCATGAGCCATCCGGAGCACTTTCTCACGGAACAGGGTAGGTAACATGATTCTGGGGTACTCAGCGTCCAACGCTGAAGGCGTAACCAAAGAATATAATATACCGTTCTTGACCATATACTCCTCCGGTGTGTTCTTGAACAACCCCAGGTACTCCTTGGTCTGCTCGGCACACAACTCGTCATAGGGAATGTCAAATACCTCTAGAGGGACGTGCGGTAACGCGCCCTCATCCACATCCAGTATGACAAAATCGCCCGTATCTAAGGTGGCGATCTCCACTGGATGACGTAACCCGGACAACATGTCCGCTCGAATATTCTTCGAGCCTTGGATGTACTCTATCTTACATCCGTACTCGGCAATCAGCACCGCCCAGCGCTGCACTTTTGTGTTTTTAACCTCTCCCACAAACACACTCTTTAGGGGTTTGTGGTCTGTATACACGGTGAACTGCACCAAATAGGTAAGGCCTAAGCTTCTTTAATGCGTATATCACAGCATAAGCTTCCTTTTCTATTACAGGCCAATTTAGCTGACTGTCCTTCAGGGTAGAGCTTACATACTGTATCACCCTTTCTATACCCTTATCATCTACCTGTACCAATATCACACCTATCGCATAGCTAGACGCATCAGTATAAAGCTTATACGGAGCATTCAAATTCGGATAGGTGAGAACCGTCTCACTACAGAGCAAGTTTTGCAATTTCTTAAACGCTTGATGTTCCTCCTTACCCCATTCAAAATGCTTATACTTCTTGGTTAATTCTCTCAAAGGCTTAGCAATTTCGGCATAGCCCTGCACACAAGAGCAGTAATAACCCGTAGCTCCAAGGAAGCTTCTCACCTCACCCACATCGCGTGGTGGTGATATTTCTCTTATGACCTTGACCGTCTGAACCTGAGGAGCCACTCCCTGTGCAGAAACACGATACCCCAACAAGTCCACAGACTTATGGGCAAACTCACATTTCTTTTAATTAACCTGCAAATTGTATTCTTGAATCCTACGCATAACCTTACGCAAATGCTGTGCATGCTCAGCCGGGTTTCGTGAATACACGACTACATCATCGACAAAAACATGCAAATATTTTCCCACGAATTCTCGGAAAAATATCGTTCATTGCCCTCTGAAATACGGCACCTGAGTTGCAATAACCAAACGGCATCTGAATCCATTCGAACAAACCTTCACTGCAAACGAACGCTGTCTTCTCTATGTCTTGGCTGTCCATTGGTATCTGCCAATAGCCAGACTTCAAGTCCATAGTCGAAAACATTGTTGCACCGCGCATCGAGTCAAAAATATCTGTTATGTTCGGTAAGGGATAACTGTCTTTACGACATACAGAATTCAACTTTCTGTAGTCGACACAAAACCTCGTGTCACCGTCCTTCTTAGGCACTAAAGTGATGGGCGACGCCCATGGTGATGACGACGGTCTTATGACGCCCGCTGCCAGCATCTCGGCCACTTGGTTCTTGACCACATACTGCTTGGCCAGCGGTAGACGGTAGGCTTTCTGCCTTATAGGAAACGCATCTCCTGTTGGTACCATACATTTTACTTTGGGAATCAAGCCTAGCGTGTTTGGACGAGCCGTATCAAAGTTATCCGCAAAGTCCTCAAGTACTTTGTCGATAGCTTTATATCTGGTCGTTTCCTTACAACTCTCATAAACGTAGTTTGTCTGCTCCCTATAGGGATACCTAAAGGGATATATCTGGCCAAACCATACTACTACCTTGGCCTGATAGTCAATCTTTGCATTTCCCAAGTGCAAAGCATCCGCACCAAGCAAACATTTATGCCGCATTCTCGCTACTACCGTACTCAGAATAGGACGGGCATTCGTGAATTTTACTTGAGTCTCCCCCAAAAGCGCTATTGGGGAACCATTTACTGCCAAGAGCGTCTTCGCTCTTTTCAATGGCCTAGCATTCAACATGCTACGCCATATATCCTTGCGAATCAAGGATGTACTAGCACCAGTATCCACTAAGGCATGCAAGTACTCACCCGGATCCGCTGGACCGTTTTTATCCATTTTCAGACGGATTAGAAACCGCTCGGTCAGTGAATTCACCAACGGTTTCCTCCGTCGTCGTTTGATGGACTCCTCCATCCACTAGCTACCTCTGCATAACTGTTTCTTCGGGAGGATGAGTCCTGTCCGATACCGTATGAATAACGGCCCTGCTCATCCGTCCGTTCTCCGGTCAGTACGAATCCGTCGCGATATTCATAGCCATCACTGTTACGTTACTGAATGTTCAAATCAATCCAGATGTTCCTCGAACAGTCATGTGGGGTGATATCGCGCTCCTGACGTCGTCGGTCGACCACGTCGATGTCCAGGTCCTCTGTACGTGGACGCTTAATAACTCGGCGACCTGTTGGACCTGGTTGTTTGGTCCAGGTGGGACCATTCTGGGGAGGCCCACTTACTGAATGTCCATACTGTGGGCAGTCTCTCACGTAGTGGCCATTTTTGCCCTCCCGAAACACTTCACAACGCTGGCGGGGACGGTTTTCCTGTCCATATAGGCCCCAAAACTGCTGTGATACTTATTGCAGTCCTGAGCCATATGCCTCTCCTTTCCGCACTGAAAACAAGTCATGGGCGGTGCTCGTCTCGGCTGCTTGGGTCGCGGGGTAGGCTTCCTATCGACGTTCTCTCGCGGCTACATCGCTTGATGGCAGTCGCTCTTATAATGGCCGACTCTCCCACAATTATAGCAGGTAATATGTTGTAAACTTCTACCTGCTTGGGCGTATCTGGGAGACGGTGGTGCGTGTTGCCTTGCCGGCATGGCGCTCTTCTTTTCAGGCTTCGCAGCACTGGCCACCGCCTTCTGCTGTCGCAACTGCAGGTCGCTGACCAAGTCGCACAACTGCTCGATAATCTTGCTCTGCTGGGCAATCTGCTTTTTCAATGTTCGAACTACACTCCAGATCTCCTTCTCTTCCTCGGGTCCCACCATATTAATGTCCATACTTTCCTCCTGCCGCTCCTCTATCTTCATTGCCCTCAGCAAGTCGTCGCATGTCGCCTCTTCTTCGGCAATTTCGATAGCGTGGGCCAATGTAGTGGCCCTCTTTCTGTCAATTCTCTTACTCAGGCGGTGGTCCGACAGCCCCTTGAGATATATCCCCAATATGGTCCGACGGTTATCGGCATTCCCGGTGGGGTAAGCTCGTTCACTCAGTTCCTTGTACCGCCTGTTAAAGGTGATGACGGTTTCGTTTTGCCGCTGCCGCACTCCCTCCAAATCGTACTTTATCCTCTCCCCTTCATTGGCCGACACGAAATTCATCATGATGTACTCGTGAAATTCGTCGAAGGAGACGTCTTCTCTAACCTTGCCTACCAAGAACCCGTCAATGGCTCTTGATAGCTGTCCTCGTGCCGCGCGGGTGATAACATAGGCAGGTATGCCTTCTAGTCGCCCTTCGTTCGCGACCCACGCTCGTCGGATCTCGTCCAAGAAGGTCCTTACCTCCTCCGGCACTACCCCCATCGCAGGGTTGGATACAATAGATTGTATCCCTTATCTCCCTCCTGTACACCCGCTCAGCCTCCTGGCGGTTGCTGCTCTCCACGATGGCCCCCGCCATAGCCACGCCCATTGTCTGCATGGCGGCGATAGTCTCGTGCCGGAGCTGGGGTGGCTGCGGTACCTCGATGGGTGGCATGGACGGGTCAGCGTTTCGCTTGGCTGATGTTGCCATTCTGCGTCTACTGATAGTGTAAACCGATGATAATTCGCTGAAGCCGGGGTTGCTCGGGGCAGACTACCTTGGTGGTTATCTTTACGACTGAACTCTCACGATACTCATGATGTTGGGTGATCCTGGTGCTATCTGATAACTTTGCCGCATCCAGGAATACCTGTACCCGGTCAGCCACGTCCTTCAATACTATTGCCGAATTAGAGAGCAGTGTTTCTGGCTGGGCCATATACTAGTTACCCACTGTTGAACTCTGGATCCTGGCAGGTGAAGCCACTGAAGATTTCCTGATCCTCTTATCTACTTATTCTTAGGCTCCTCCCTCGCCGATACAACCCTGTATGTGTGGTTGCTGCAACAACTGGTTCTATCGATGAGGATGGAGTGCGACACTAGCTCGCCTCGTAGGTAATGAGACATAACAATATTTCTAATAGTGCCTGGGCCTGATCTGACTACTCGCTTCAGCGTGATCGGTTCGACATGGTGGTCTCCCGTGTTCTCCAGAGTCAACAACAACTATGGCAAACTTTTGCCTTGCCGTATAGCACAAGGTGATCGTTTTATTGGCTACCTTAACTGTACAATAAACCTACAAAGTCGGCAACTTCTACTGTTACCAGTTTACGTATTTACACTATCTAAATTAATATAATATTTCTTAAGCTTGCCTAGCTAGCTCTTGCCTACTTAAAGCCATTCAGCAAGAACTTTCTCTACTCGAGGCATGGACCGAACCTTAAACTAGCTCATCAAAAACATCCTCCCGTTAAAAGGCAAAGTGCCCTTTATATACTACTCTCAGTTTCTATTCTACCTCCATCTTGGTTTCACACCGCCGGAGGTTGCTCAGATTCCCATTGGATTATGACATCAATTCGACCAATCACAACTCCGACCCTCCCTCCTAGGGAGGGTGCTTTTTACCTAGCACTTGCGGTTTGGGCTGGTCCTGGAGTGATGGGATCTGTCAGTTACCTAATCCTTTTTAGGATTCCTGTTGTATTAACATGCCATCCCTGATGGACGACCTGCCATTAATGATGGATGCTTGTTTGATAACAAGTTTTGATTGTGCACCCAACGCCTACAGGACGCTACAATGTCCATGTCCTGTCCATTGCTTATTAGCCGACAACCTGTAGAATGCTAGAGTTAATTGGCACACGAGTTACCATTCATCATAGCCAGATTATATTTGGCTTATCTTGTCACACGCTTCCGTGAGAACCCAGACCGCTTACGTAACTAACTAAGTCTGTCTGTCATATCTAATCCCTTGATTTATTCCAACCTGGTGCTAACCACTCTGACTCATACTCAATTCAGTTTCTGCGAAACTGTAACTGCGCACTAGCTGACGTAACCACTGCCAGTCATCCAGTGCTGATAATATATATCCAAATAATAAGATGCTAACACTACACCTACTGGTAATACATCTAAATATAGACGGTTACGTAGTGCTGGTCATATATCTAAATATAGATGATGATCAGTGAGGCACATATCTAAATATAGCCGATGATCTGTGCATCTAAATATACATTGTGACATAGTCTATTAGCTCACCTGGTATTTCAAACACGAATTTCACTCCGGACTTACTTGCACATACAAGACCTCCAGTGGTGTCATGACTTCCCACAAGACACTCCCATATCTACAACATGTCAGGTTCGGGCATATTAAGCATGATCAGTGACCTCAGTGTAAAATGGATGCTTGGAGGAGTAGTAATGCGTATATAATGTTGCTGTATAGTATTTCCTAGCATACTGCATCCTAGAGATTTTAGATATAAACAAAACAGAATAACTAGGATGGCTACTTGCAATATACATAACTAACTAATACAGTGCTAACAGTATATCAGGTTATAAGACCTTATGGTGCTTGTTAGTTGTAAGCAGACGGAAATAAAGATAATATATACAGAGTAAGAAACAGAAAGTATAAAAATGCAGTCTTTTAAGACCGGGTAGGTACCTATTAGTCATCAGTACCTATTACGGAAATAATGAGATGTACAATAGTATAGTAAATGGATATACTACAGTTGAGTAGCGCGAGATTCACGATTCCGAATGCAGGGAA
Source organism: Chaetoderma sp. LZ-2023a (assembly GCA_034401795.1). NCBI lineage: Eukaryota > Metazoa > Mollusca > Caudofoveata > Chaetodermatida > Chaetodermatidae > Chaetoderma > Chaetoderma sp. LZ-2023a. Next base: position 102,377,073 of record CM067370.1, on the reverse strand, counting down.
GATTTCCGCAAGCAGACTGTTGATGCGGCTCACTCTCAAGGTGAAGAAGAACAGTTATAGAAAGATGTCCACTAGATAGTCAGAATAACTGATACATAAATTTACACAGTGTGTTATAAAGTTTCGGTCCGGCGACGGTAATTTGAAAGTTGCGCATTAACAAGGAGGGCTACAGTTGTAATTAAATATGCATGTACATTAAACTGGGTACACGGTGCCGGATATGTCACATAGCTCTTGCGACGCAGCGAGCAGAGTCCCCCCAGACTGTGGTCTAAAAGTTAATTAACATATGCGAAGTTTGATACCACTTTCAGCGCAGTCCGGAAGATCCGGCGATTTATCCACCAAGAATCACCTCGGCTCTACATCCTGTAGAATTACATCGGAACTGCAAGGCCCATCCACAAGCAACTCCTCTGTGAGTGTTCTGGAAAAGAAAGTTCTTATTTTAAATTAAGTTGCCCTCGGATGGCTGTCCGAGAGCCTCCAAAATTGCTATTGCGGATGTCCAAGACTGCTCACCAGCGCAGGAGATCTCAATTCCGAATGGCACTGCTGTGATGTAGGTACCACAGTCAGTTAGCGGTTCTCCCACGTCTTGCACTGCGCTGGTCCAGCAGTCTTGCTGACTGTTTCTGCTTTCACGCGGAAGTGCTCTCGATTCTCGATTTCTGGATCCTTTTATACTACTCGTGACGTCAGAGGTAGGATGCTCCAGCCAATCAGAGGGCTAGCAGTAGCCAATCAGCGTGCAGCTAGAAATGGTGACGTGGCGATCACGTGAACAGCACATTCCCCATTCATTTAATACATACACGTGACTACGACGTCAAAGCAATATTTTGAAGATAATTTAAGTGAGCCATTTAACGATAACTCGGCTATTTCTGGTCCAATTTTAAAAAGGTAAAAAGTTCTGAAATCCTCGTTTCATTCCGGTCCTGATTCAATACCCACCAAAATGGTGTGATTAGAATAAATCACCAGTACCAACTCGGTACACTATAAGCCTACACTCTCTCCCAATACTGACACGTGTTGCCAGGGAAGCTCTGACGCGCACATGCGCGCTACATGTTCTTATGGACTTTTTTAACGAAACATCTCTCATAGGGCTTTATACACGCGTACTATCGTACTCGGGGGGGGGGGTGGTTGTGAGTGTGGGATGTGTGCTTGGAACGTACCAGAACGGTCATCCCGTACCCAGCCTAGCTGGGATGATCCGTACCCATCCGGTCGATCCGTGCTACACCTACATACCCGCATGTTCTTAAGCGTCACACAAAAATACACCACCTTCCAGCTCCACAACATACATTTCCAAAAACTAGACACAATTTGGAAGAAATGAGACATGTTGTGGGCAAAAGGCCCTCAGGATACTAAACTCTCTAAATAATGGCTTTTTCAAGAGGTTCTCTGCAGGCCTATTAAAACAACAACTGTCAACGTTGACCTAGATAAAAGTATCGTAACAAATAGTGACCAGGCAGTGTTCGAGTGGCTACTAGAGTAGTCTAAGCAACTGCCGAGAACACCTTTGGCGTGACCACTTTTTTTCTTACATCTCCTATAACTCTATGTTGAAAAAATGCAGGCGACGGTCTGCCAAGTCGAACATCATTCTACTGGGAAGGATGACACCCGTGTGTTACTCCATCATTCTATCAACTGTACCGACTGTGGACTGGCTTTGAAAGTAAATTTAGGTCATGTTGGCGTAGTCAACACGTTTACTACGATCGACAGATTCGAGTGGTGATCAACACATTATAGTACAACATTATAATAGAATCTAAGAGGTTCACGGAATGGCCTAGACTTGCTGCAGGGTGACACTTACCTGCAGCAGTACATATGCCGGGCATTATTCTGGCCCCACTGGCATACATATAAACGATAATAAAGAAACCCACTTTGATCAGTTGGTTAGGCTGTAGGGTGAAACAGCCATACAGATGTTGGGCATTTTTCTGTCCCCACTGACATGTATACTGTACAAATGAGCAATTAAAGAATAGCCTAAAACACATTATGTAACAAACTAATCAAGATACTTTGGTGTGGAATTGTTTCGTGACGATCAGCGAGGCATATGAGATTCCATATTAGAATCCACAACATGATTGTCTCTATGACTGGTAGAAGAGTCAGGTCGCCTACGAGCCCCGGAATCAGTTGGATTATGGGAATGACTGGAAGACTAACATCTCCGCAAGTGAACTGTTAATTGAAATACTATCTATCTTAGGCATAAAGAGCTCGATAGGTATTGGTGGAGGAGAAGGTGGAAAACTGTGTGAGTCATCCATCTCATCCTCATCAGATAAGTCACTATCACGACGCGAGAGTGAGTAAAGTATAGGATCAGTGGGTACAATGTAATATTCAGAAAGTTTGACTCTGTAAGAGGTCTTACAGAGCAGCGATCCATTAAATTTGTGGATATTAATCCAAACTCCAACAACTGAGACAACCAAATAGCAATCATGTGCACGTGTCTTATCATGATCACACAGTACATAGACTAAATCACCAACCCTAATCATGGGTGTCATGGTTTCAATGGTGCTTTCGAATGTTCACTATATGCATGATTTTGCATGCGGTGTTCGTGCTGGTGTAGAATGGGGTGTTGATCCAATATAGGTAATTGTTCATTTGTAAATTGATCCCAATTCATGGGCCGAAAGTTCATTATTGTGAATACGCGAGTTCAGACGGGCAATAACTGCCGCGAGAATAAGAGGAAAAACAGGACCACCCTCAGGTTCATGTCACAATAGTTCATCTTCTACCTCCAGTACAGCTTTTTCCGCCACCAGATTTTTGTTGATGTTTTAGTACGACCCGCCTCCACGAATATTCGATGCTGTTGTAGGCATCGATTAGCAACAAGAGAAGCAAATCCTGGTGCAGGGTCTGTGCGTACGTCGACACCAGGTCTAAAGGGCAGAGCTCTAGACATGAATGGACATGGGATCCTCTTCAGTGACGCACACAGATGACAGCTGTTGCTGATGGGGCTGATAGCACTCTCCATGTCCAGTAAATACAAGTACCAATGTGCAACTGTTTTGAGTTGGTGGCATGTGGGATGGTAAAGTTTGATGTGAAGTGCTGTTAATAAAGCACTGAGCACTTGGCGAGGAATCACAATGCACTTCCGACTGAGGGCAACAGGATCTTTACATTTTATAATGAGTATACAATCTTTAGTGACCACATTAAGGTACCGCTTTGGCATTCTCATCGCTGTCAGAGTATACACATGGACACTGCAAAATGGTGTTACTATACTGCAATACTTCTTTGAATCCTTTGAAAGAGGAATTTGGTAGAATGCACTTGTTTAGTCAGATGCAATAATGTACTTCCACTGTGCTATTGTTCGAAGAGTAGAATCTACATCAGGCATGAGCGATGGTTGTGGCTTGCTGCATCGGCCAACGTCTGCGAAGGCTGTAACAAGCCGGAAACCGCCATTGGGCTTTTTCACAAGGAATGATGGATTCAGATATTTGACAACTATGCCTGCATCCTCTAGGCATTGAAATACGCCAAGATTCTCAAGATCATTGATTTTCTATTGTAGTTCTACTAGTTTGTCTTGCGAATATTGTGGGACATGTCCTTTCCATTGCGGGGGCTGCACAGGACCCATGTTAACAACTGACTCAAATGGGCCAAAGGTGCCATTATAACCTTTAAACTGTGTGTCAAAGACGTCATAAAACTCAAGAAGCAATGATTGGAATTGATCTCGCACATCTTTAGGTAGTACACTATCTGGATCTAGGCTTATAGACGAATGTGAGGAGGAACAAGCTATGATTACATGTTAGTACTGCAGGTATTGATTTATCAATAGGATTATGGTTATTAGGGCTTTCCTCGCTTGGAGAAAACAAGTGGTGGACATGACAGAAATGTTCATCTTTATACAAGATTTGAGGCTCATCTGTCATATTTGGGATGCGTATCTTTGTACCGACACTAGATGTAATATGTGGAGATGGTCTTATCTCATGAGTCCCAGGTTTAGCACGACGCGAAACTGAGCAATGTTCTAATGCCAATGATTCACTTTCAGAGATATTTGTTGGTAACTCGCTTTTGATGAAATCACCTGCCCTAATATTGGTAGATTCTGGAGATCATAGCACATGGGCATGCCTAACAGAATGGTGATCAGTTCTAAAAAGTTCTGGACCATACATGTATACACAGTGCCATCGCCAGTAAAAATTTGATGCCTAGCAGGGCGGGCAGCAATCTCATTATGGTTCATAAATGGCACACCGCCTAATATGTCAACGTCAAGACTTTCAACAACAAGGGCCTCTAGAATGAATTCCTTCCCTTCACGGAATAAAGTCATACGAGTCTCTCCTACAACGACTAGGTGTGATTGGCCATCAACTTTAATAGCTATCTGAGAACTCTTAGTGATCTTTGAACCTATGTATGTAGCTAGGGATGCTCGTACCATGATCGTTTCCATACCTGAATCAATTGTAATACACACAGGGTGATGGTTGAAGAGGGATTTCAAGAATGGTGATTGCTTGGTTTGAACACGATGATTAGCAGATGATACCCTATGTGCGCTAGGAGCATCATCTTCTCCACTGTGGTAATCAGTATCCTCGGCTATGTCATTCATGGCATCATCCTGGGCTGAAATCTGACATGCTGTCAGAAAATGCTGGTCACTTTCTGGTAAATATGGGCAAGTACTCAGATAGTGACCGAATTCTGACCGGCCTGCCTGTTTGCACAATGGGCAGCGTGAAGGAAATTGACGCTGACTGTTAGATGGCGCTGTGCGCATCACCCGTGTCTCTTCTGTTGCTTTTAGCTCATCAGGTAGGGAATCGAGTGCCTGCGAAATTTCAGGCTTGATGGATGCCAACGTCTTTGATTTTAGATCGGTTCTATACCTCTGTTTCACTAGGCGGGGTAAGTTTTTGTCAACAGGATGCAACCATGTTAACACCACCTTTATCAGGTTTGTTGTCATGGTGTGTGACGTGTAGCATGGATCGACTTGTCAGATATGGACCATCCCAGTCAATCTGGATAGGGAACGGACGGACCAGGTACATTCCAAGCATGTCCCCCTGGGTAGCATGATATATGTGTATAAAGCCATATAAGCGAGGATCAGCAACGACAGAGTCCACGAGATCACCTAGCATGCATGCGCGGGCATCAGAGATTGCCTACCAATGCACGTTAGCATGTGGAGAGTATGGCATCTTTTGAATACGCGGGTCTGTATTGGTAATTCCTTAAGAATAGACCCTCCTCGTCTTTCTTGGTAAGTATCATTACCAGAATGAAACCAGGAATCCGAATCATTTCACAGATTTAAAATAGTTCAACAAATGGCGAAGATATCCACGTTTGCTTCCGCTCAAAATAGTTCTCAATAACGTTATGCGCACGTGTGTACTTGGTAATAGGTGATGGTCAGTAAGTCACATGGTCACGAACCATGCCTCGTCACAACGCGTGCATTGATTGGTTGAGAATGAATTTTCTGTGACGTCACTGCTCAGTATATAAGGTGCAGAAAAATCAGAATTCGACAGAGAGATGGTTGTGTGGCTGCCAGAGCATACCGAGACGCAATATTACTGCTTACTATCATCTTCCCAGTTGAACAACCCAAACAGTGCCTATAGGTTTTGAGTTCTCGTCTCTGGAGCACACCAACCTCATCCGCAAAATAATAAGTCTTCAGAAGCTCCTGGCCAATCAACTAGGAGCAATAACTGAATTCAAAGAAAGGTTCCCCCATACCAACCAGCAAAGAGGGACTTTCTGTGTGGATGGGCCTTTTGGACAGGATATAATGCCGAAAGATTTAGTATGTAGAGAGGAAGTGTTGACAGATATCTCGCTGGGTCTGCTGAGCCATGCATAAAGGTGGTGAACAAACACCGCACAATGTATCATGCTATGTATTAACAGTATGTGACATTGCTTGATGCACTGCATGAGCTATGTGGTGCATCTCGCCTTGTGAAACTGCAAAGATGCTTTTGCATCAATTAACTTTCAACCATAGCCCTTCATAACTACAGGGCAGCTACAAAATCTGCACCAGTATGGAACTTTTTCTACCATCCACATAAATTACTACCATGTGAATGAACGTGACTATCTACTAGCCAACAGCATTCACAACAGTTCTTCTTCAACGTTCTTGAGAGTGAGCCGCATCAGATAGTTCATCTGCGGATATACTCCTAGCAGCTAACTTCAGCATCATGCCATCTCGTGCCTCAGATATGTGACGCTTCAACTTCAGTGACTGTAGAACTTTTTCTGTGCCAATGACTGATAGGTACTCTGTTATTGTATTGTTGTATTCATATATTTATATACGGTACTGATGACTAACAGGTACCACATGGTCGTTTGAAACCGCATTTTTATAGTTTATATATTTCATTGTATATATTTATTTATTTTCATTAATGTGCCGATGACTATTAGGCACCGCAAGGCCATGTGACCTCACATTTTCACTGTACTGTATTAGTCCACCATATGGTAGCAAGCCACCTAAGTTAAATTGTTTTGTTTATTTGCACAAAAACTTAGACCACATATCACTTAGGCTACGCTATACAGCAACAACATACACACCACTTTGTGCCCCACACAGCATCAATTTTTCACTGAGGTCGCTGATCATGTTCACATTACGCGAACCTGGCATGCAAGTGACTAAACCTGGCTATTTTAGCTCGATGGGATAGGTCTAATAAGTAGTTAGGGACGACTGCTCTTTAGGAGACATTTGTGTAAGCCTCTTTTCCGGGACATGTGGATAACCTATGCACCGCGCACCGGCTCGTTTGTATAAATTGGCCATAACTTTATAGCCTCATAAATTCAGTAGGATATGAGTAGTTGTCTCTTTCTGCACTCCTCCGACCTCAGGGCCTATTAATTGTTTGGACTCCCTCTGGCATGTTGGTTAGAACTGACTTTAGAAACTATTGCAGTTTCTAAGCAGTTAGAATCAATGTGACGAAGACCGCATACATCCCCCACCCCCACCACCACCCCATATTTTGTACTCCTGCGGTGCATTCTGTGGGCTTTTTCCGAATTAATCCTAAATACAGGTAAATGTTAAGTCCTAGTTGCAGATCTCACATGATCCGCACTCGAAGTGCTAGGTGAAGGAGAGAGACACAGATCGCCATCTAGCTCCATGATGACTGGGTGCGGTTTAGAGCTCACCACGCCCTCATGGGAAGGTCACCATAGTTGGACGTCTGTCTCATGCTTTTCAAATGTTTATGTAATGTGACTTATCCCTGTGTTGTTATTTGTGGTCATGCTGCGGAATGTGACAGGATCATTATTTGATTCTGAAGCTGCCACCAGATGCCATGTTTTGCACGCTGTCAGTCTGAGGAAGATGCTCCATGAAGGTGGCTATGCGGAAACCGGGCATTCTCGCCAGGCAGACCTATATGTTAAAGATAGGATAAACACACAGCCACTTGCGGCCAAAACTAGACATGTGTGGAATTAAGAACTAACGGTTAGAGTACGTTCTAGTAAGAAAGTCCGCATAAATAAAGCGACATAACCACCAAATAATATTATCATTAGCTTACATACGGTGATGGTATTGAATTCTGTGGAAATCATCCGCATCATCCACACGTAAACCAGCATGCATCCCAACACTTTTAACTACACTAGGGAAACCCCATTTTCATTTTTAGCATAGTTTGAAAAGGAGAGTGTCCCTTTTTCCCATCTCCTCTTCCGCTTCGGCGTTGTAGGCATTTTCCTGTGACGGAGGCCCGCGCGAGGCACTTTCCTCTCGCAGCCAAAAGCTTGGCCAGCCTGAGATTATATAGCTTATATTAAGTTTATTAAAGTGACCCCGTTAGGACTCTCCTTTGTGGGGATACCTCACAGATCTGGCAAGGATCAGTTAAAACAACAACAATTTATCGTTCCTATATATTTTCCTCCTCATTAGACGTAAAATGAGTACCATTGTTTCATCTAGTTAATCATGTCTCTATTAATTTTGTCATAATGAACCATCACACCAGTGACACCAACAGCCAGGACAAGCCGGCGTGGTTCAACTTCCCACACCCACACTCAACACCCACATGTTCTAGTCCCCCTTCTATTACGACCAGTATTGCCCCGACGCTGAGGTGGAGTACTACGATGGAAGGGTGGCTCGAACACACCAATAACGTACACAATTATACTGATGTAGAGGACACACCACCAATTAGTCAACAGGAGTACTCACCGATCACTGAGGAGGCTTTCCCTGATGCCTCCCAGGCGGGTCAATCCTTCATAACTCTGTCTGACATATGTGCAAGGCAATCAACCCCTTGTCAGATTACGGACATCAGCAGCGAAGTCCCCCATTGGGGCAACCACAACAACATACATGCCCAATGCATTCATCATGTCAACCTGACGGTGACCAATGGCCCACCCCTCATGCACCATGGCCCGCATCTCCACCCATAAAACCTCATCACCCATCAGTACCGCAGTATGAACAGTGGAATGCGGATCCACCACAGCCATCTAATCCCAGAAGCAACACCCACATGCACCACACCCATCACCCTCGCCATTCACCTGGCCCACCACGGCCCGAAGGAAGACCCACACAGCGACCTGTGGATCCGCCATGACGGATGCATGACACACCGCCTCCAATTCATCATCCTGCACCAATTAGGATATCCGTGGAGTCTTCATTGCCCACCTACCACATGGAGCAATATAGACTGTCGTCTCCATTACAGATGTATCAACACCAGGATATGAGAGCCCGCACACAGCAAGCATCACACATATACAGACTGGCATCAGCATTCACACCATTATCTCTCATTATTTGCACCCATTATTCCATACCATGGCACTAGCCGAGTGATCCTCCCACCCAAATTCAGAGGGAAGGGTGACTGAGCTAATTACAAGTGCCAGTTCGAGATCATCAGCCGCACAAACAGATGGATGGATCAGCAGATGGAGAATATCTGGCTGCAAAGCTGACAGGGAAGGCTTTACAGGTACTGGCAGATTCGGGTTCAGATTTAACACCCACATGCACGGAGGTGGAGAGCGCTTTGTCTGAGAGATTCGGGGACATGGCCCTGAGAGAGACCAGCCATCTGCAACTAAAAAGTTTGCAGAGACGAGCAGAAGAAACACTACTAGAATTAGCCAGCCGCATCTGATGACTCGTCACCAGAACATACTCCAGCACAGAAATCTGCAAACACTCACCACCACAGCATTTTGGATAGAGAACTTCCTTGAAAGAGAGAAGAACAATCGCCGACAATTCCAATAAATGAGTTGAATGATGCCAAGCTTCTGATTGCAACACAACACAAACAGCAACAACAGCAGAAACAAGCACAGTACCACACGAGGAAGTCCCACCCAGTCAGAATCACATGCCTAGGGGAAGAGGGCGTGGCCAGTCCCATCGTGGAGGCCACAATAATGCCCCAGGACACGGGAATCAGCACAATAATAACAACCGGCAAGCTACACATCACAGATTAGAAGAGATAACCAAACAGATCTTCGCACTAACCAACTTAGTCACCACCCTCAGCACCGCTGTTGCCACACAACAGATTACATGACCACCACCCAGCAGTAACACGCCACATACCCAGCCACCTAATGCCTATTTTGGATGTGGTCAGATAGGCCATTGGAAGGAGCGATGTCCGCACCGTCCGCCTTCTGCAACACTCACTACTGATCATCGCACACCGCAGCCTGAGCACCCATCAAACTAGAACAGGCACATGATTAGCGACTAACTTCAGTGTCCACTTCTGCAACCCGGCTCATCTTCGGTCCATGGACAACAACGTCAGGTGGACACACCAACAACAACCGCAAACGTTACCTCAACAAAGCAAAACACCACACAGAAACTGGCTTCTCACAAGTCGGTGCCTATAATGCACACTGCATCTGCAGCACCAACATCACACCTCTCTGCGAAAAGTTATGACCCCGCAATAACCGCATCTACTAAACCTTCTTTCCTATGTAAAATGGCAGCACCTTCACTGAAACAACGTTTATTCAAGCACCACGACCCACCACCAAGGCACTTAACACATGGTACCCTCTGGTGATATGCAACACCATCATAATCATCTCCTGCACCCAGGATCAGCAGTAGTGATACAGATGGAGTACAGTGCTCCACATCATCAATCCGCAAAAGAAACCACCACAAAAAGCAAAGTAATCAACGCTGTTTCTTTTGCACTTCACCTAAACATCCAATGATGCGTTGCCCTAAATGGCTGGCTCAGGCAGAAAAATGTCCGTACCGTTCCAGTCCAATCCAAACTGCTGTCTGCACAAACTCGGAGTACACCATTCTAGCATCAGAAATAGCACCACTGCTACCCCAGGTTTCGTCATCACCAAAGCAAAACCAGCAAAACGATGATGAACTTGTCCCTTCCTCACTCAGCCACCCACCGCACTCACTGAAGCAATAGAAAAGCAAGCCATCTGCATACAAGACCCCACCATAGCAAGGGAGACTCCTCAAACAGCAATTTTGGAGACTCTCCCTCAAGCAATCCGCAAAGTCATCTATACGTGTGCTTGATTGTTCGGTGGAGTTTCTACCAGTGCCACAGTAGACACTGGAGCTTCATCACAGTTTTCAACAAGCGTCTCTATGAGAGCATACCACCTCATCAGAGACCACCATTAGGACATCAAACATATTTTTGCAAACAGCCACCGTGGCTGACGTTCTGGTGGCTGGTACCATAAACATTGTGATACAGATAGAGGAGATGCAATTCATCCAGCGAGTTTTGGTCCTCAGAGCAAGTGAAGACATTACTCACTCCGGACAACAGAAATTAGACATACATGGCCGTCGCATACCCCTTGGATCAGAGTTATCACTGTACGACACTTGTGCAGTGATTTAAGCTTCCACAGCAACAGTTGAGCCAGGACAGGAGGAAATACTATGGGCCACCACACCACAGTTAGGAAACAACACATATAGCTATGCTGGAACCCGACCCTGAATACATGATCACCTCCCAATGCGCAAGTCCATGGTTAATAGTGGACTCCACCAACAAGAACCAAATACCATTCAGGGTATTTAATGGAACAACCGACCCTATGATGCTTGTCCCAGGCGTTTGCTGTGGCCATCTGGTGGACATGATTTCACTGGAGACAACCCTCACTACACCCACAACACCGACAGCTTATGATGACATCCCAGAACATCTGCATGACCTATACTTGCATGCCACAGTTGGACTAATGCAATCTCACAACCAAGACGTACGGTGGATACTGTTTAAATATCAGGAGAATTTTTCCACAGGAGATATGGAACTGGGAGAAACTCACCTCGTGCATCACTCCTTGACACCGGGAAGAACTGACCTGTATGTCAACCGGTACATCGTCTTCCCATGCACAAAGTGGTAGAAGCACACCAACAGGTGAATGACTTGTTGCAAACAGGCATAATATAGCCTTCAGCATCCTCCCGGGCCAGTTCCATAGTACTTGCAGGCAAGAAGGACGGATCTTTGCAGTTTTGTATTGACTACCACTGCCTTAATGATCTAAGTGGCAAAGACGTCTATCCATTACCTCAGATAGATCAGGCATTAGATTCATTGTCCAGAGCCAAATGGCTCTGTACACTTGACATGGCAAGCGGATACTGGCAGGTAGCAATGGATGAGGCTGATCGGGACAAGACCGCATTTGTTTGCAGAGACGGTTTTTTTCAATTCCGGAAGATACCTTATGGCTTGTGCAATTCTCCTGGAATAATCGAGCATCCCATTGAGCAGGTATTGATCACCATGCAATGGGAAATCTGTCTCTGTTACATCTACGACGTTATCATTTTTGGCCCTTCGTTTGAGCAGACTTTGTCCAAACTGGACAAAGTACTGATGCGGTTTGGTGCTGCTAAACTCAAACTCAAACCCAAGAAGTGCCATTTCTTGAGACAAAGTGTCGAGTTCCTGTGACATATAATATCCGAAGATGGAGTGGCCACTCAACCCTAAAAAACTCAAGCAGTGGCAGACTGGCAGACGCCAACTTCTGTAACAAATGCTAGAAGTTTCCACGGGCTCTGCCAGTATTATCGCCAGTACACTGTATACGTCATTTCAGTGAGATTGTGTCCCCCTGTTCCAGATTACTGAAAAGGATTGACAATTCTAGTGGACAAGTGAGTGTGAGGTTTCCTTCAGGGTGTTGAAGGAACACTTAACAACCTCACCCATTCTTGCTCATCCTAGCCCTAACCTCGACTTCGTCTTAGATAATGATGTGTCTGCTTATGCCATATGCACTGTTCTATCACAGGTCACAGAAGATGGAACTGAGCATGTACTGGGTTATGGTTCGTGTACTCTGAATAAAACAGAGAAACGTTATGCAACCACCAAGCAAGAATTGTTAGCTGTGGTGTATTTTGTTAAGTACTATAAACACTTTCTGTATGGACGCCCGTTTACACTATGTACAGACCACGCCCCACTATGCTGTCTCAGAAACCTAAAAAATCTGGAGTGCCAGGTAGCACGGTTGCAGGGATCCCTGCAGGCCGTCAACATCAATGTTGTTCATAGACCCAGCAAGCTGCATTGTAATGCCGATGCCTTGAGCAGAATCAGGCTCGAGGATGAACAAGAAGTGGCCACCACCGTGGCACATACAACACGGCCAGCTCCCGTATTCCCAGAACTGCGGTGCACAGACTGAGATGCAGAGAAGCTCACTCATGAACAAGCAACAGACATGCAACACAAGAGATATACACGTGGGTCCTGGAGGGGGTATGTCCGCCGAAGGAATCTGTCAGTCCTTTATCCGTGATGGCTAAATATTATTATCAGAGGTATGGTGAGTGCCATGTGTACAATGGCATTTGCTACATAAATAACCAGATAATAATTTCTGAGCATTATAGAGTCATAATACTGCAACAGTTACATGACAACGCTGGCCATTTAGCTGTAGACAGTACAGCAGAGTGGATATAACAGAGATTCCACTGGATCGGGATACATGGCAGTGTCAAAGCATGGGTCACCAGATGTGTACCATGTCAAAAACGCCCTTTTGGCCAGCATCACACCACACCATTACATATTAAAATCGTTGGTGCACCATGGAAGCGAGTGGCTATTTATGTGCTCGGACCCTTGAATACGATGATTGAAGGAAACAAGTACATCCTCGTATTGAAAGACTACTTTACGAAGTAGATAGATGCATTTGCTTTACTGGACCAAGAGGCTGTTGCAGAAGTTCTGTCCAGCAATGTGTTTTGCCACTTTGGTCTGATCTGTCACTCATGCAGTCGGTCAATTGGCCTGTCCGTCAGTCTGTCACTCATGTAGTCCATCAGTCTGTCACTCATGCAGTCGCTTATCCATTCTGTCATTCAATCGGTCATCTGCATGGCCACTCATGCAGTCAGTCAGCCAGTTGTTGGTTGGTCATTCGGTCGGTTGGTCAGCCTGTCAGCCTGTTCATCTGTCCATCACACATGCAGTCATCAGATATTTCACTTGTGCAGTATGTCAGTCCATCACTCATGCAGTCGGTCATCTGATCTCTCACACATGCAGTCGATCAGTCATCCAATCTGCCATTCATACTGTTGGTCGATCAGTTGATCGGTCGATCGGCCGGTCATCATGTCTGTCAGTCCGTCATTCAGCCAATCTGTCACTCATGCAGTCCATCATCTAATCTGTCATGCATGCAGTCAGTCAGTCATCTGCTCTGTCACTAATGCAGTCGGTCGGTCAGTCGTTTGATCAGTCATTCAGTCAGGCGGATGATTGCCCTGTCAGCCTGTCTGTCAATCAGTCTGCCACGCATGTGGTCATTAGATCTGTCACTCATGTGGTCTGTCACTCCATAACCCATGCAGTCAGTTGGTCATCCGATCTGTCACTCATGCAGTTGGTCAGTTTGTCGGTTGGTCAGTCTGTCAGTCCATAGCTCATGCAGTCAGTCATCTGATCTGTGACGCATGCAGGCAGTTAATCATCCAATCTGTCACTCATGCAGTCGGTTGGCCTGTCCATTAGTCCGTCACCCATACAGCTATCCAAGCTGTCACTCATGTAGTCTGTCAGTCCATCACTCATATGGCTGGCCATCTGATCTGTCACTCATGCAGTCAGTCATTCACTCTGTCTGCCTATCAGGTCAGTCCATCACTCATGCAGCCATCCGATTTGCCACTCATGCATCCTGTCAGTCCATCACTCATGCAGTTGGACACCCGACCTATCACTCATGCAGTCCATCGGTCATCCAATCTGTCACTCATGCGGTTGGTCGGAAACTGTCAAAAAGTCACCCTCTCATAATCTTCATATATACCTAATAAAAGTCATCCATAAAACCCTATTCAGTTAAAACTGATATGAAAAGTCATATTGAAAATGATATGTCCGTAAGCCAAAACCATGCTGACCTATGCCATATCACCCTGGATCGACACTGGTGAGAGTAGGCAGCCAATCTCAGACTCATCATTTACACACATGCACCCACCCCTCCTAACTGAAATTCTTGGATCCACTCCTGTAAACGATGGTGGCGGTTGCATTAATTATACATAAATTTGTTTTAGGATTATATGTCGGTAAATTTTTAAAGTTCAGAATCTAGCTGGTGAATGAACGCAGGGATGCTGCATGGGTGCAGGAATGTATTTTAAACCTGGGTTCGGGGCAGGGTAGGGGTTGCTGAAGTATTGTGTGGCTGAAACCTAGGAGACACTATGGGGATACACTATAGATACATACATAGATACATAGAGTTTACTGTCGTATAGGCTAGTTAGCCTGTGACAGGTCTTCATTGTCTTCATAGTCTTCATCTTCCAGTACCTGTTTATCTTACATGTGGGTGCGGACTGGAGTGATCAGAAAGTCAGTCTTGTAAGCAATGTCCTTGTAGAACTTATCTAATCTCCCTTTGAAGGTGTTGACTGAGGGTACGGATGCAACTGTGTCTGGCAGGCTATTCTAGTTGTTTGTGATCCTATGACTAAAGAAACGTTTACTGGTGTTTGTCTTAAAGTGCTGTTTTAGGAGTTTATAACTGTGCCCTTGTGTACGATCCCCTTTGTCCAGTGGTAGCAGTTCAGCATAGTCTACATCATAGATGTTATGTGTGTATTTATAGGCTTTGATTAGATCACCACGCAGACGTCCGTAGACTAAGCTTGGTAGGTTCAGTGTGTGGATACATTCTTCGTATGGTATGTCTTTAAATCCTGGTATGACCTTTGTAGCACGCCGTTGAACATTTTCTAGTAGTTGTATATCCTTTTTGTACAATGGCGACCAAACTACATTTCCATATTCCAGACGTGGCTGAACTAAGATCTTTAATAGGAGGATGAATGTGCTCGGTTCTACAAAATCAAAAGATCTCTGAATCATGCTGACTATTCTATTTGCTTTGTTAGCAGCTATTTATGCATGGTGTCTAAATTTGAGTGTGTTATCCACGTAGACACCAAGATCCTTCTCATACATCGTCTCTTCCATGATAACTTCTTGGCCATTCTCAATCATTGTGTATTGTGGCTTGCTGTTTGCCCTCCCTATATGCATCACTTGCATTTGGTAGTGTTGAAATGTAGCTGCTATGTGTCAGCCCACTCTTTCAGGTTGTTTAGATCTGTTTGAAGACATTCATGATCGTTGGAGGAGTCAATGTGAGAAAACAATTTGGTGTCATCAGCAAAGAGCTTGATCATGCTATCGACCATCCCAGGCATATCGTTGATAAATGTGACAAACAGTATTGGTCCCAGTACGCTTCCTTGTGGGATGCCACTGAGCACTGTTGCCCAGTCAGAGTAAGAACCGCTGACTGCCACACATTGCTTCCTGTTGCTTAAGAAGGCCTCTGCATCCAAGTACATCCCCTGTGACACCATAGCGCTTAAACTTGTTGAGCAGTTTCTGATGTGTGACAGTGTCAAAAGCCTTAGCAAAATCGAGGTAAAAGACATCTACAGAACCACCATCATCTACGATTCTAGTACAATAGTCCAGGGTTTCTAACAGCTGTGTAGTGCGGGAGCGCCCACTCACGAAGCCGTGTCGACAATTTGACATGAAGTTGGACATGTGTTTGACGAGCACATTTCTTACAAACAACTCCATGACTTTGCATATTACTGACGTCAGACATACTGGCCTGTTATTGCTAGTGGATGGCATGTTGCCTTTTTTAAAGATTGTCATGCTTTGACCCTTTTTCCAGTCCTCAGGGATGCTCCTTTCTCTCAGTGATCTGTTGAATAGGATTGTGAGTGGCTTGGAGATTGGTTCGCTGATTTCCTTCATTACTTGTGGATGGAGCATATCTGGGCCTTGGGATTTTGGTACGTTCAGGCTAGCTAGGCTTGTACGTACATCGTCTTGCTTGATCAAAATCGATCTGATCTAGTGATTCATTCACTTCTGACTGAGGGAGCTGCAGAATGGTGGTGGTGTCTTCCTGGGTGAAACCGCTTACAAAAAATTATTCAGTTCTTCCGCCTTGTCCTTGTCCACCCAGATAAATGCAAAAGTATGCGAATATCAACAAGAAAAACATCTCCACACACTTATACAATGGAATTTAATAACCATACTCTAGCCCATTCATCTATGTGAAAAAGATATAGGTGTCATAATAGATGATAAACTATGCTTCGATGAACATATAAATGGAAAAATAAGCAAATCTAACCAAATAATGGGACTGATTAGGAGAACATTTGACTATCTAGATAAAGAACACTTTAAACATCTCTACAAATCTCTTGTTAGGCCACATATTGAATATGCTAATGTGGCTTGGTCTCCATATCTGAAAAAAGCACATAAATGCAATCGAAAATGTTCAAAGACAGGCAACCAAACTTGTTCCTGGTATGCGTAATCTACCATATCATGTACGTCTCCAAAAGTTAAAATTACCAACATTAGCATTTAGAAGATTGCGCGGCGACATGATCGAGTTATATAAAATTCTTAGCAATAAATATGACCAAGTTACTGCAGACTTTATTGAGCGACAAGACACAAATAGCATAACTCGAGGTCACAGCCTAAAAATTAAGAAAATAAGACCAAGACTCAATATACAAAAGTTTTCTTTCCCGTTGCGCTGTACTGATCAATGGAATAAACTACCTGAATCCATTATCAGCGCCCCCACCCCCTCAGTGAATTCTTTCAAAGCTAGACTAGACAAGCTATGGGAAAGTCATCCATTGCGCTATAACTACGATTGTGAACCCATCTGTAATATTTATACTCCAGAATCATTATAACATAGGCAATGTATAATTGTTAATAACAACTCAATAACATTAAAATGAACCATAAATATATGCAGCCCATTCCTGATGTTAGAGGCTTGTTGACGCCTGCTGTCAGTAGAGGATTCGTGTAAGTTCGTGTAAGTTGTTGGTTTTGGCTATGGTGCCATTTGTGGTCATAAGGTCAGCAATTCCAGACTTTGTCTTGAGCTTTGACCGGACATAGCCATAGAATGCTTTAGGGGTTTTCTTAGACTTCTTCGCTATTTCCAGCCCCATTTCTCTTTTTGCTCTCCTCACCTTCCATTTCAGTCAGTTCCTTCTTTTAGTGTATTCTTTGTAGTCCTTTTCTTCACGTGTTTCTCGGAATTTATTAAAGGCTTACTGTTTGAGTTTCACTTTGCTCTTGATATCGTCATTCATCCATGCTGTTTTCCATCTACTAAACACGATTTAAATGTTCTAGCGGATGATATTTCATTATAACGTCGTATTTCCCCAAATAGCGAGGAGCACTGCGATATGTTGGTACACATTTTATAACGTCATTGGACTGGCGCAACTATTATTGGTGTATGCCCGGTAAAAGGTACAATAATGCTGGCGGATACCATTGACAATGGGCAGCCGCGTGATGAAAAATTAGCTTCAAATGTACTATACATAGGCATACGTGTTTAGGACATTTCGACCCTATACCAATTCGTCCTATTTATTTAAGCAATAAATGGTGTCTGCGTTCGCTTATAGGCAACTGTTCTGTTCTGTTCTTGGAGTTTCCGCCAATCTCTGGCGCACCACCTTTCGGTGTATTATCCGGAAATCTCTAGAATCTGCAAATTACTGGAGTTTTCCATTAATTAAATATTATATTATACACACACATGCAAATGATCATTAAATCTGACATTTATGTACATGCATGTACACACGCAAGTGATTTTCCTATCTGTATATAGGTAAATGCTCACAGTTCATAGACGAGTAAATTTATGTTCACCAGACGCGTAAATGAGTTCATTGTTACTGAAATACACGTAGGAGCATCCAGAAAGCATAAGGTGCACAATATTTTTCTATGTGCGTGATATTTTATAATGCAAGCTTTGTTAGGTAATTCATTTCATTTAAGAGATGATTACGTCTGATATGAAGTTTATAGCAGAGTTACCTGGTGATGGATTCAATTTTCAACATTGAATCGCTTCCAATCAGGCCAAACGAGAGAGTTGTGTCGAGTAACATCTGGAGAATAAGATTCTCATCCTTGCTTATCAATTCCCAGCTATCTGCCGCCACTAGATGCTCGATTTCCGCTATATAGATGCTTCGGATATCTGCAAATTCTGGACACTGAACTAGGAAATGCATACAGTCTTCTAGAATGTTCTTACAAAAAGGACAGGCATCATTCTCATATTGATTAAATTTAGATCTGTGTGCTTGCAGATAGTATGTATTGGTTAGTAACCTTGCCTTGATGACGGCACGTTTTACATCATATGTATTTGCTGTCACTGTTGACCAGATCGGATGTGGCCTTCCGATATCAAGGATGTCAACATTCACAAACCGGGCTGATGATTTCTGCTTAATGTCGTCCTTTAGCATCTCTAGGACTACTGTGTTTACAGCCTTTTGGACATGACGCTTCCATGCACATTTAGGTGGTGGGTCTTGTAGCAGCAGGTGGCTGATGGTAATTGATATTTTTGTAAAATCAATTCAACATCTTGAAACCTTATACGAACTTATACGAACTTATACGAATCCTCTACTGACAGCAGGCGTCAACAAGCCTCTAACGTCAGGAATGGGCTGCATATATTTATGGTTCATTTTAATGTTATTAAGTTGTTATTAACAATTATACATTGGCTATGTTATAATGATTCTGGTGTATAAATATTACAGATGGGTTCACAGTCGTAGTTATAGCGCAATGGATGACTTTCCCATAGCTTGTCTAGTCTAGCTTTGAAAGAATTCACTGAGGGGGCGCTGATAACGGATTCGGGTAGTTTATTCCATTGATCAGTACAGCGCAACGGGAAAGAAAACTTTCGTATATTGAGTCTTGGTCTTATTTTCTTAATTTTTAGGCTGTGGCCTCGAGTTATGCTATTTGTGTCTTGTCGCTCAATAAGGTCTGCAGTAACTTGGTCATATTTATTGCTGAGAATTTTATATAACTCGATCATGTCGCCACGCAATCTTCTAAATACTAATGTTGGTAACTTTAACTTTTGGAGGCGTACGTGATATGGTAGATTACGCATACCAGGAACAAGTTTGGTTGCCCGTCTTTGGACATTTTCGATTGCATTTATGTGCTTTTTCAGATATGGAGCCCAAACCACATTAGCGTATTCAATATGTGGCCTAACAAGAGATTTGTAGAGATGTTTAAAGTTTTCTTTATCTAGATAGTCAAATGTTCTCCTAATCAGTCCCATTATCTGGTTAGATTTGCTTATTTTTCCATTTATATGTTCATCGAAGCATAGTTTATCGTCTATTATGACACCTATATCTTTTTCACTAGATGAATGGGCTAGAGTATGGTTATTAAATTCCATTGTATAAGTGTGTAGAGATGTTTTTTTTGTTGATATTCGCATACTTTTGCATTTATCTGGGTGGAACCTCAATAATGAATTATCAGTCCATGAACACATAGAGTTAATATCATTTTGCAGGGTGTCACAATCTTTTGGGTTAAAGATTGATCGAAAGAGTTTAGTGTCATCTGCAAATAAAAAGATCTCAGACCCACTACTGATTACATCGGGAAGATCATTAATGTAAATTATAAACAGTAATGGCCCTAAAACTGAGCCCTGTGGTATACCGCTTGTTACGTCTGTTGGTTTAGATATGATTCCATTTATAACTACTTGTTGCTGCCTTCCGGTTAGGAAGGATTGGATCCAGTTTAACAAATTACCTTCTATGCCATATGCAGTTAGTTTTTTAATTAGACGTTTATGTGGAACCTTATCAAATGCTTTCATGAAGTCGCAGTAAATCACATCAATCATGCCCCCCCTTGTCCAGAGTCAGTAGCCATTTTTCAAGAACAGTCAAAAGTTGGAGAACTGTTGATCGGCCGCTTATAAAACCATACTGTTTTTCTGATAGCATATTATTAATCCTAAGATGTTCCATAATCGTGTCTTTAATAACAGATTCCATTATTTTACAAACAACAGATGTTAAGCTAATTGGACGGTAATTGTCTGGTTTGGTTTTATCTCCTTTTTTGAAAATTGGTGTGATGTTTGCATTTAACCAGCATTGTGGTAATGTTCCCAGGCTTAGTGATTTATTAAAAAGAATTGATAGTGGCAGGCTTAGTTCGTAGCTTAGTTCATAAAGGAATCTTGGATGGAGTTTATCAGGCCCGGGTGACTTAGCAGTGTTGAGATTCACAAGTTTTTTTCTTACAATTTCAGGTGTGATCTTTAATGTACCCATTGGCACGTGGGCTCTACAAGGAATAGTTGGGGAATCATCATCAGGTTCTGTTGTGAATACTGATCTGAAGTAGCTGGCTAGGGTGTCTGCCTTCTCTTTATCATTTTTTGTAAATGACACTTCCATATCATGCTCAGTGGCACTAGGTATTTGCAGATCTGGAATACCTGATCTGACTTTAGTCTTGGATTGCACATAATTCCAAAACTTTTTGGGGTTATTTTTGGCTGATATAGAAATATTTTTCTCATATTGTTTCTGTGCTTTTCTTGTTTCTCTTCGAACCTGGTTTCTTGTTTTACAATATTCATCATATATATTACGGTTACCGCCTGTATCAATATATTTTTTCCATAGTCGCTTCTTCCTGTTTATTTTGGTTCTTGTAGTTTGGTCAAGAGGATATTTGTGCCTTTTGTTTTTTATTGTTCTTTTAGGAATAAATTTATTTTCAGCTTCTTGACACATTCCAAATATGGTCTGCCACATATCATTAATATCGTTTATTTCTTTTAGGCGTGTGTTCCAGTCTATATTTAAGAAATTAATTATAGCTTTATAATCTGCTTTATCATAACAGACCCTTGTTTTACTTGTAGTAGTAAATTCGCCATTTAAGCGAATCTCCATCTGTATAGTGGAATGGTCACTTTTTCCAAGTGGCGCATTTGTATGAATATTATCCACCAGGTCAGGGTAATTAGTAAATACTAAATCCAATATTGTTGGCTTGTCGGACCCACGCCCTCTAGTAGGCATTGAAATTAGCTGTTGTAAGAAGCAGTCTCTTACAGATTCAATAAACTTAAACGTAAAGTCTAGGCTAGAGCTAGAGGTGTTGTATGTGTTTGTAAGCCAATTAATATGTGGCATATTAAAGTCTCCTAGAATAAGCGAGTGCAGGTTAGTGGTGTGTATTTCCTTTAAAATATGACAGAGTTCATTATTGTTTTGGTTATTAGAGTTTGGGCTTCTATAAAACACTCCCAAACGCAGTGTTTCATGTTTACATCGTATGTCGCAGAGGATGTATTCTTCGAACATACTTTGGTTAATGCTTAGTAGTTTATAAGATAAAGTGTTTTTTATGTATAGTAAGATACCTCTTCCTATTGTAGTAGTAATATTTTTATCTTCAATGCTGTAGCCATCTAGATTGTAGTCTGCTATACTAGGTTGAGTTCTGTAGTTTTTTGGCTTGGCTTCAACTATAGCTATGATATCTGGTGGGTCATCTTGTATTATGTGCAGAAGTTCGGTTTTCTTCTCACGTGTAAAGACGTCAGCATTTGTATAGAGGATCGTAATCTCATTAATTGATTTTGTACATTTCGTATTTACATTATTTGGTTTATTTCCTCTAATTTTGGAGCCGACCAGAGATTGTGTCAGACTTTGGCCATGTTTATTATTTACACATTCGTCTGAAAGTAAAGTGAAACAGTTTCTAGTGGATATAGGGAAACAACGTTCCTTAAGGACACAGTCATCGGGTACATTACCAGTATTTAAAACATTCCATTTAAATAGAGAATCTACATTCGCACAATGTGACTTATCAAAGCAAAAGTTAGAACAATTGAGATGTTCTGATGTATGTACAGTGTCATGCAAATTACTATGTATGCCATTAAATCTCTTTACAGTTGCTGGGTCATTAGTTACTGTACAGTTTGAAAATTGTGATAGTACTGGGTTGGTCTGTACTGTGATTGGTGGTAGGTGGGGGCCCGATTTGCCCAGGAGCTCTTTGCGTTGTAGTTCTGGTGACTCCTCCCATGCATCCTCCCATTGTGAAAATAAGGATTCATGAAATGATTGTCTACATTCTGTAGCATAGGTGTCATGTACGAAGTTTGTGACATTATAAGAATCGAGCTTAAATAGTTTGTAATGTTTTCTGACAAAACACGCGTTCCATTGACATTTGGATGAATGCGGTCATGGAATAGCTCTGTGTAAACTGTTCCACTAGGGTCATTGAAGAGCTGGGAATTGTCTATGAATATTGCATTTTGTGTTTCTGACAGTTTAAGCAGCATGCTGTTAAATTCCAATGTTAGACTATTTTCATGTGCATTCAGAGGTCTAGGTAGTAGTGAGGATACAAATATGTGTATGTGCGGTGAGATAGCACGGATCCTATGCAGCAGCACTGTGTAGTCTTTTACCATTTCATGTGGATTACTCTTCACGATGTCATTACTTCCGACATGGATAACAATTGCATCGTGACTGCTTGCAGAAAGATAACTGTCTATGTGGTCGTGTATGTCAATAATATGAGAACCTCTTAGAGTTTTAATGTTGATGTTCATGGTGTCATTGGACATATAGCGTCCACTAAACTTCCTCAACGTTGAGCTCCCTATAATTAGGACGCGTTTCATCTGGTCCCTTGTTGGAGTAACATCGGAATGATACTGTGCTGTAGCAGTCCCATTCTGGTAAGATATATCACCTGTTGCCTTTGTGATGTTCCTATTCTGGTTATTATATTTCTGCTTATTTTGGACATTTTCTGGACGGTGATAGGCTTGTGAGTTCATACTATCACCATTGTATTTCTGTCTCATTTGAGAATGTCCTGTGGTTGGTTGATAGGTTTGCTGGTTTGTATTTATATTCAGATTTGTCTGCCTACCAGTGGATTGAAATTCCCTTGATGTTTGATAGGATTGTGAAGTTGCTGCACTGCTGGGTATTGAATTTAACTGTCGCGTTTGCCTGGTTAGAACTGGTATCGGTCTGTATGTTGGTGGAGAAACATCTTTGATAACTGGAGTTATGAATGTATTATTATGCTCTACACCATGGTGAGGGGTGGATTGAAGATTCTTTACTTGATAACTCAGCGATTCAAGACTCTTTTGGATTTCTTTTATTTGTCCAGCAAGATCAACTATAGTAGGATTAGATGTAGGTACTGTTGTGCTCTGTGAGGATCTTTTAGCTAGTTTTACATCATTAGTTGATGTAGCAGTTAGAGTTTGTTGCATTTCCATGTTTGTTAGGCTTACATCATTAGTATGTGTTACCGTTTGTTGGATTTGTGCAGTTGGTAGGTCTGCAACTTTAGGGGATGTCTCCATTAGAGGTTGCTGGGACGGTGAATCAGGTCCAGCAGCTACTGTGTTATTGTCTTGGGACGTACTTATATGAGCTGGTCCATGTTGGCATGTACTGTTGGGTGCTGGTTCAACATGGCAGCCTTCTGGTGTTTTACGCCATTCGATGTATTCTGCAATATGGTCTGAGATAGTCGTACAGGTGCTACAGATGTATCTGCGCCGGGATGCAGTAAGGGTGGACAACATATAAGTTGGCAGATTAGTACAGTGGTAGTGTTGCCAGTTCTTACAATTAAAACACATTATCATATACCTATTATTTGGTTTATGGCAGGGGCATAAAATCTGTAGAGTATGGGTATTTTCATTTTCTTCTTGGTTACCAGGATCAGTCATATCTGGTAGTATGTTTGTGATAGGAGGCTCAACAACACATGTTTGCTGTGTGTGAGAGCCAGTCGGAGAAGTATTTGTTGACAAGCTTGATGTCATAATGTCTGGTGTAGAAAAATGCTCATTTGGGGTTGTATACACACCCATGGGAGACTTTGACACACTAACTGGCGGAGTTGGCTGAACAACTGCTTCGGTGGCGGAGATGTTAATTGATGGGTTTGATTGTTTGGGCTTCTGGCGTGCCATGCTAGTAATTACTTTGGCTTGATTTGAGGATTGTGTTGATAGATATTTCCTATATACTTCCTCTTCTCGTATTCTGTCGCACTCTTTGCATAGCCAATAGTCTGATGATCTAAATTCTGTAGGCTTTGCAGGGTCCTTACAGTCCTGGCATACCATGTTGCTTACTTGTACCAAATATTGTATGTGGTTGGTATGGCAGTTTAATAAGGTGTATAGTATATTACTCGATTTTTTCTAATATTGTGCTTAGACAAACATCACAAATGTACCAAATATTGTATGTGGTTGGTATGGCAGTTTAATAAGGTGCATAGTATATTACTCGATTTTTTCTAATATTGTGCTTAGACAAACCAACTGTGTCTGCCTTCTCTTTTCATAACGAGCTGCCGAATTGCTAACTGTTGTTCGACAGAGCCTTCACTCCTTAGTATTGCACCAAGTAATGTCAGCTTCTTCTTTTCAATTTGCGCCTCTATCGGCAGTGCACCGAGAAGTAAATATGCCAGTGAATTTGCACAACGTATATTTTCATATTATCTCAATAGTTGCTCTTCGAAGTCTCACACGTCCGCACCCGACAATATTGTAGAACTATAGGAGAGGAAAAACTTGGGTGGGCCCACTTGCCGCCCTCAGATCCCAGCCCTATTCCTACGCCTATTCGCAGTGCTATGCGAATTTCTTAATAGTGGCTCACAATTTTATGAGAACTCTAAACGAATTTCGGTCAGCGAACTTAAAATCTGGCAACACGGAAAATCATCCGGGCATTTTCCTTGTAACATGGAGGGCTAATGTCAGGTAAACGATGCTTTATCATAAAATAAAGTAACACAAAAAAAGACAATGCCAATTAATTTCATAACATTGTTGTGTTATCTGTAATAAATATTCCATCCTACAAGCTAACGCAGCTGCGTAAATGCCCCCCATATTCTCGTTCGCCTAGGTCGTTTCGCCACCTATATAGACATGTGCATTCTAAGTTATCATTCATTGTCACTGAAGTTTCCTGTATTTGCGCATCCCCTCTCTTTGCACATATGTATTCAGCCTCAGTCATGTGAGGTTTGCTCACGATCGGCACGCACACATATTGGTTTACATGTCAATCTACAGTTATTCATTTTGCTCATGAAAGATTTTCTTCGCTTGAAATTGTGAAACTACTTACTACTTAGTACTTGTCAATATACCAGAATCAGAATATTTTATTGGCATGAATCTACATACATATAGATATAACCAAACATCAAGTGACGTGAAATATGTACATGACGGAGAGAATATGAGTATATGAATATATAAAAATATATATGTATATAAATATGCAATCTATATTATTTACTATTTACAGAGCACTGGAAGTTACATTATCCTGTAGAGCGTATTTATCCCAAGAATATGGCTTTGTACTCCCAAAACGAAACGCAGTGGGTCCGTAGGTCTACTGAAGTCATGAATGGTTGAGAAATACTAATTAATTATTTTACCTTTAAAGCAGTGCTGTTGATTTCTGACACTGTCATATTATTTCACAATTTTCATATAACTATAACAAAAAAAAATTCCCAGAAGCATAAAAGATTAAGATTTGTATCTATATTTGATAATTAAATAGATTCAGATGACATTTTTTCCCTTTAAAAATAATAGACGTTTTTACGCATTCATGGTCACCATTTGTAAACCCTTTCAAATATGATACATATGTTATCATTGGTTAAGCTGCAATAACAATTAGCTTATGTGAAACATATTTTAAAGGTGTGGTAGCATATGCTGCAAAACATATACTTTTTGCCAGTGCGCAAAAAGCGTGTACGCCATTCAAGATTCAAGATTCTTTATTTTCATATAACACATAGATTTTACATTTACACAACAGGCAGTCCACCAAAGGCTGAGCCTATACAGCGGTGGACCCCTTACATTTAACATATAATAAACATATAATTCAGTAATAGTTGGATCATGGGTGAAGATAATATAATATTTACATGTATACATTTAAGACAATAGACAATTAACACACACGCACACACACACACACACACACACACACACACACACACATGGGAATGGGGAAAACACATGCATATCTTGTTTACAAAATTATTATTATTATTATTATTATTATTATTGTCATATATAATAACGGCCTAATTTGTATCAACATTTCTTGGTGCAGCATTATTATTATTATTATTATTATTATTATTATTATTATTATTATTATCATATATAACAATGCGGCCTAATTTGTATCAACATTTCTTGGTGCATTATTATTATTATTATTATTATTATTATACACAATTGCATCATCCACATCAACAATTACGGATGCATTATTATTATTATTGCAGATGTGTATTTTACATTCTAGTTGTTATCCTGGCAACTGGGTACATACTTGTTTTTGTACTGCCATGGTGGTGACTTCTGCATTCATGTCATTGGTTTGGATTTTTAGTATCTTTCTAAGATTATTTTTTAAATATTTTGTTTAAGAGCTTTGTGTTAGAATTTGTGTGCGTATATTTATATCTGTGTTGTTCCAGAGTTGTATTGCTTGGTGAGATGGTTTTTGTGGAGCTGTCATTGTTCTGTAATAGGTTGGTGTAAGTTATTCTTAGTTCGTGTGTTGTGCGAGTGTATATCGGAGTTGTTCCTAAAAAGGTTTGATAATGAGGAGGGTAGATTGCCATTATGGTAGTCCCTTAAGACAGTGTATAGTTGGACAGCTCCAATGTCTTCAAGTTTTAGCATTTTCTCGGTTTTAAAGACATCCTGCCCCTCTGCTGGCTGTGCGAATAACTTGATTGCCTGCTTTTGTAATGATTTTAGATGTGCTAGTTTAGTTTTATGCGTGTTAGTCCATATTACATTGCAATATGTGATATGTGGAAGGATCAGTGTACAATATAGGAGGTTTTTTCGTGTCGTCATTACGTCATTATTTTTAGAACGGGGGAAGCCTGGCCGTCAAGCGTTCACTGATGTGATAAAGTAAGTTCATGCTCAAATAAGTGCATGATGGTATGAATGGTGATAAATTATACCTCTAGACGACTGAGTGAGGCGATAATTGTATACATGTTTGGTTGGGTTGTGGGCGGTTGGTGTGCGGGGTTGGAGTGGGGGTGGGGTGGTGGTGGTGGGGGGGGGGGGTCGCGTGGTGGTGGTGATAGCAAAATGGATGTTAGTCTAAGTTCATGTGAAAATATTCAGCAGTGTTGTTATTCTTTTAAGTAAGTTTAATTATCCATGGCTGGCAGGAGATATAATATGATAACCAGCTGGGTGTGTCAGATTTTGAGATGCAGGAGCTGATTTGGAGGTGTATATGGGCTGGATATGGGGTGAGTGGGATGGAAAGAAGTTTTCTCCTGCATTTCAAGTGGTAGGCCAGCTAAGGGCAACCCCATTGATTGTAAGAGGAAGTCACTGTTACTATATGAATAAAGTAAATAAGCGTAACTAACTTTGAATGTATGTTGATCATGTTTAATTGTGTATTTAGTTAAACATTTCACCAACAAATCCCTGAAAAAGTATTCTTTATGATATAAAACTTATTCTGTTGAATATTCTGAAATTAGTTTGACTGGAAGCCATTGCTGCCTAAGGCAGCAACAACTGCCAGTCAAATTAATTTCAAAATATGCAATAGTTTTCCTGGATGGTAGCACTGAAAATGAGACATGGGGAATTCAGCGGGATAAATGGTTAACGAATAGCTACATGCCTTTAAGAATTAAAGCATATGGATTTCTCCTTCGATCAATACTCACCATTCTGTTACTTCTGATATACAGCTGGCCTTGACAGCGGCTCTAGGATTATAGACTTAGAAAGCTTTACCGACTCCTGGGAACTGGGTACTCGGCTCCCAACTGCCGAGTACCCGTTTACCATAGAGCTCATTCTTGTTTGCATAGCAACAAGAGCAATACATGCTTTCTGCAGGGAGAGGATTTTAGTGTCTTTTGTTAAAGAAATCTAAGTCTTTGTCTGTAAAGTGATAGTTTGTGCGTTCTTGAAGGATTTAACTGGATACTATGGAGAATACCGCCGATGAAAACCAGGTTGTATCATTCTTTATAATCCATAGTTAAAAGACTTAGGTCTCTAAATTTCGCTGTGTTGCATGTCCCGATTTCTGACCCCAGAGAATCTGGGACGTGTGCTAACAACGATATATGCCAGACGATCGCCTTCTTTAAACCCCAACAGGCGATTGGCAGATATGAAAATAGGTGTTTGCTACGGTATTTCTAACACGAATATCGGCTGACGTCATTCTCCATAGGATCTGAGCGGGTGACGTCACACCCGGTCGCTCGGATGTTTATGTGAAGAAAAATTTTCATTAATTCACGCATCTCGTTCTGGGTACTGCGTACTAAAAATGGTACCGGAAACTTTAGAATGTTCAAGTTTACGTGCGATCACGATCAGTTTGCAATGATCGGTGGTTTCAA
The DNA here is from genome assembly GCA_034401795.1 of Chaetoderma sp. LZ-2023a. Lineage (NCBI taxonomy): Eukaryota > Metazoa > Mollusca > Caudofoveata > Chaetodermatida > Chaetodermatidae > Chaetoderma > Chaetoderma sp. LZ-2023a. The sequence continues at coordinate 102,347,977 of CM067370.1, read as the reverse complement.
AATTCTTGAGTAGATGCGTGGTCTGCGGTTTTACCGTGTGATACAGCAGTTTGTTATACATTTTGTTGTTTTCTTCACATATCGTTTGGCTTTCGTTAGGGAGTATAATTTATATTGATTGGTAAATATACCCCGAATGCTATGCGATATGATTCCTAGAGCCGTTACACATCCTGGAGGATCTAATATGGGTGTGTTTTATGCCCGCTTCGTTCTTGTCGTCATAATCAATGCAATCTTTGTTGTAACGTGGCGGGGTGGGGTGCGGGAGGGATACGGTTAATTTATGAGTCAAATTATTTGAAAATTAATTGTCTGCCTTCCATCAGGGTCTCGTTCCGCTTGTAATTGTAGGTTTGTGCTTATTTTATAGGCCAAGCCAGCCCCGCCATCATGTGACGAGTGCCATAAGTTTGTACGCGTCGTGTTTAAGGACCATGTCTGTTTTAGGTGTACACCCTGTAACCTAGATCATAGATGTAATGTGTACGCAGTGTGGTCCGTCGATATGATGGTAATGTTCCTTGCCCAGAAGGACTTGGCTGGGTCTGACGCGGCGTCAGGCGGTCCGAGAGTAAATCGTGGAGCGCCCGGTTCGGCCGGTGAGGGTGCTCCACGTCCCCAGCTGGAGGTGGCGGAGATGGCACCGCCGGCGTGGTTTGGTCCGGCTATGCAGGGTTTTCTGCATAGCGTTCTGCCCACGCTGGTGTCGTCCCTGCTACCAAAGGTTGGGGGGCAGTTTCTCCCCATGCCTGGTACAGACCCTGTCCTCGGACAGGGTTCTGGACTGGGTTCCGAGGGGGCCATCTTGTACGGACCCCTGGCAGTCCCGCCTGGCTCTGGCCAGACAGGTTCTGTTTCTCTGCGGCCACCTCCGGGTGGTCCAGTAGCGGTGGCTGGTCCATCAGGTGTGGGAGCCGTCTGAAGACGAGGAGGAGAGGTTGCTGCGGCCTGTGATGCCGCAGGTGGAGAATATGGAGGTCGATTCCGTCCTGGATGGAACTGGCCTCCATTTGTCTGGCTTGGCGCAAGCCAAGGCAGCGGCTCCGCCTGTGGCTGAGGCTAATCTGGTACCGGGCACCGGTTCCGTGACGGTTGGTTTGGCAAGACCGACACGGTAACGGGTCGGCCGGGCCGGGCGTGGTACTCACCTATCTGGCCTGGTCCGGCAGTCGGACGTGGGGTGCCGTTGGCGCCCGTGTCTGGCTACGGTTCCGCGACTGCTACGGGTCCGTGCGGACCTACCCCATGGACCGGAGTGTTTCATGGGGTGGCGGCGGAACCGTGTGGTACCGGAGTGCCTGGTGTGTCAGCCGTGGCTCCTTGAGGTTGCTGCGGCCTGTGATGCCGCAGGTGGAGAATATGGAGGTTGATTCCGTCCTGGACGGAACCGGCCTCCATTTGTCTGGCTTGGCGCAAGCCAAGGCAGCGGCTCCGCCTGTGGCTGAGGCTAATGTGGTACCGGGTACCGGTTCCGTGACGGTTGGTTTGGCACCAGCCGACACGGTAACGGGTCGGCCGGGCCGGGCGTGGTACTCACCTATCTCGCCTGGTCCGGCAGTCGGACGTGGGGTGCCATTGGTGCCCGTGTCTGGCTACGGTTCCGCGACTGCTACGGGTCCGTACGGTTTTCCGTGCGGACCTACCCCATGGACCGGAGTGTTTCATGGGGTGGTGGCGGAACCGTGTGGTACCGGAGTGCCTGGCGTGTCAGCCGTGGCTCCTTGCCGGGAGGCCGTGGCTGGCAGGCCCGTGAACACGTCAACGGGTGACGTGTTTGCGGGTGTGTCTTCATCGGAGATAGATTGGTCAGAGGCTCTGGCGTGGCTAGCCAGGGTTGACCCGTCTGTGGTTTCGGCCACGGCCGATGAAGATGCGCCCCGTCCGTCGGTTGCGTCGATCAGGACGGGGATTTTGCCCGCGGCCCGGATCCAGTCTGTGGGACTGGATCCACGGTTCATAGAATTGTTGGAGGCTATTTATAGCAAACAACTTATGACCAATGTTGAGCTCGTGCGGCCTCCAGGGAGGTGCGGGCTAGATGTCGTATTCTGCGGGGGGAATACGACAGATATGGTGTAGTCCCGTCGGTCACCGAGGATGACCGATGGGCACTGGGCATTCAGAGTGCCGGGGCGGGTGGCCCCGGTCTGGCACTTGTGGACAAGGCTCAGGTACACCAAGAGGAAGTCCTGTCCCTATGCGATGAGGGTGTAAGGGCAGCTATGAGCGCTGTCAACCACTCGTATCATCTCCTTCAGTCGGTGTGGGCTGAAGCGGGGCAGGCCACCCTGTGCCACCTGTGGCGCTTTCGTGCGTAAATGACGGCCTGGTGCTGTCTATGGATGCATTGGCAAGGGTGCAAGCGTGAGTGACTAAATCCAGGAGGCAAATGGTCATTGACCATATGCGTCCGGCTACGGCAGTCAGGGAGCGTCTTCTTGGGATGCCCCTGACAGGGCCTAGCATCTTCGGTGGCCAGGCGCGGGCCATCTTAGAGGATACAGCCAGTATCGCGCAGAATCGGTTAGCGGTCAACCTGCAGCTAGAGCTAGTGCGGCAAGCCCACGCACTAGGGGCTGTAGGGAAACCGCTCGCGGGACAACCTTCAAAGAAGCAGAAGAAGCATACGGGCAAGGCGAAAGCTAAGCCTGTTGCGACTTCTGCTTCAGCTGGCTTTTCTCAGCCGCCGCCGGCGAAGAAAGCCAGGAAGGTTGTAGAGGCGCCTACCCTCCCCAAGGTTGCTCCTGACCGCCCTAGAGGCGGGAAGGGTAAGGGTAAGTCCTCAAAGGGCGAACAGAAGGGGCCGGATCGTACCTGAGGGTGCGAGAGCTCCCTTCATATATGTCTGAACCGCGCCTGTGTGACAGGAACAGCGGTGCCAGTTATACCCGTCGTGCCTAGAACGAAATGGTTCTGTCTCTCTCGTTAAGAAAGATGGGGGAGCGGACTACGAGCCTGACAACCCCGTGAGGCGTCTATGGTGGGTGGAAGGCTCATGCGTTTCGTCGAGGCCTGGCGAGGTGTGACGTCAGACAGTCTGGTCCTGGGATGGTTATCCCAGGGTTACCTGCCGGAGTGGTGGGACTTTCCACCACAAAATCTGTCTGGCACCTGTCTGGACACCCGTACCAAGGGATCCAGACAAGTTAGAAGCCGTTCAAAAGGAAGTGTCGGGTTTGCTTCTGAAGGGAGCAATAAAACCAGCAAACCGAAACACTCCAGGCTTCTATTCAAACATGTTCCTTGTCCCCACGAGCACAGGGGGATGGAGACCCATACTCAATCTCAGGCCATTAAATTGGTTTATCCATACGCCTCGGTTCCAGATGGAAACGCCGAGGTCGGTAATGGCGGGATTGAGGAAAGGAATGTGGTGTGTATCGATCGATCTGAAAGATGCATATTTCCACATTCCGATGAACAGGAGTTGTCACAGGTTTCTGAGATTTGCGTTTCAGAATCAAGTATGGGAGTTTATTGTTCTCCCATTTGGCCTGTCGACAGCTCCGAGGGTTTTCACAAGAGTGGTCCTTGCGGTGACAGCGTTTCTCAGAAAAGAGAACGTGGCGCTACACACCTACATAGACGACTGGCTGATCAAGGCAGACTCGGCAGCCAGGTTGAACGTGGATACTGCTCTGACTCTAAGGTTACTTTCAGATCTAGGCTGGATAGTCAACGAGGAGAAATCCGAGTTGACGCCCACTCAACATTTCGTTTATTTGGGGATGCGATTCGATCTCGAGGAGGGCAGGGTGTACCCGTCAGAGCCCAGAATGGTGTCTCTGTTAGCCATCCTCAAGAGTTTTCGAGTGGGAAACCACATTCAGGCGAGGCGGTTCCTTCAGATGCTGGGCATGATGGTCTCCATGGAGCAGGTTATCCCGTACGCTGCTCTAATGCGAAGGCCTATCCAGTTGTATCTGATGTCTCTGTGGAAACAGACAACAGAACCCCTGTCAAAACTGGTACCAGTTTTGGAGCCGATAATGTCGCATTTTGTATGGTGGAGGGAGCGTCAGATTCTCCTTCGATCAATACTCACCATTCTGTTACTTCTGATATACAGCTGGCCTTGACAGCGGCTCTAGGATTATAGACTTAGAAAGCTTTACCGACTCCTGGGAACCGGGTACTCGGCTCCCAACTGCCGAGTACCCGTTTACCATAGAGCTCATTCTTGTTTGCATAGCAACAAGAGCGATACATGCTTTTTGCATTAGGGATTTTAGTGTTTTAAATAATCTAAGTCTTTAATCGGTGATAGTTTGTGTGTTCTGAAAGGATTAACTAAGGACTATGGAGAATACCGCCCAAGACAACCAGGTTGTATTGTTCTTTATTATCCATAGTTAAAAGACTTAGGTCTCTAAATTTCGTTGTGTCGCATGTTCCAATTTCTGACCCCATAGAATCTGGGACGTGTGCTAACAACGATATATGCCAGACGATCGCCTTCTTTAAACCCCAACAGGCGATTGGCAGATATGAAAATAGGTGTTTGCTACGGTATTTCTAACACGAATATCGGCTGACGTCATTCTCCATAGGATCCGAGCGGGTGACGTCACACCCGGTCGCTCGGATGTTTATGTGAAGAAAAATTTTTTCATTAATTCGCGCATCTTATTCTGGGTGCTGAGTACTAAAAATGGTACCGGAAACTTTAGAATGATCAAGTTTACGTGCGATCACGATCGGTTTGCAATGATCGGTGGTTTCAAAATTCTTGAGTAGATGTGTGGTCTGCGGTTTTACCGTGTGAGACAGCAGTTTGTTATACATTTTGTTGTTTTCTTCACATATCGTGCTGCTTTCGTTAGGAGTATAATTTATATTGATTAGTAAATATACCCTGAATGCTATGCGATATGATTCCTGGAGCCGTTACACATCCTGGAGGATCTATTATGGGTGTGTTTGTGCCCGCCGCGTACTTGTCGTCATAATCAATGCGATCGTTGTTGTAACGTGGCGGGGTGGGGTGCGGGGAGGTTACGGTTAATTTATGAGTCAAAATATTTGAAAATTAATTGTCTGCCTTCCATCCGGGTCTCGTTCCGCTTGTTTATTGTAGGTTTGTGCTTATTTTATAGGCCAAGCCAGCCCCGCCATCATGTGACGACTGCCATAAGTTTGTCCGTGTAATGTTCAAGGACCGACCATGTCTGTTTTAGGTGTTCCCTGTGTAATATAGATCATAGGTGTAATGTTTGTGCAGTGTGGTCCGTCGAAATGATGGTTAAGTTCCTTGCCCAGAAGGACTTGGCTGGGTCTGACGCGGGGTCAGGCGGTCCGAGAGGAAATCGTGGAGCGCCCGGTTCGGCCGGTGGGGGTGCTCCACGTCCCCAGCTGGAGGTGGCGGAGATGGCACCGCCGGCGTGGTTTGGTCTGGCTATGCAGGGTTTTCTGCATAGCGTTCTGCCCATGCTGGTGTCGTCCCTGCTACCAAAGGTTGGGGGGCAGTTTCTCCCCATGCCTGGTACGGATCCTGTCCTCGGACAGGATTCTGGACTGGTTACCGAGGGGGCCGTCTCGTACGGCCCCCTGGCGGTCCCGTCTGGCTTCGGCCAGACGGGTTCTGTCTCTCTGCGGCCACCTCCGGGTGGTCCAGTAGCGGGGGCCGGTCCGTCAGGTGTGAGAGCCGTCCGCCAGGACGGCTCCATGGTTGACTCGTCTAGTGACGGCTCTTCGGAGTCTGAAGACGAGGAGGCCGAGGAGGAGAGGTTGCTGCGGCCCGTGAAGCCGCAGGTGGAGAATATGGAGGTTGATTCCATCCTGGACGGAACCGGCCTCCATTTGTCTGGTTTGGCGCAAGCCAGGTCAGCGGCTCCGCCTGCGGCTGAGGCCAATCCGTTACCTTGCACCGGTTCCGCGCGGCTTGGTTTGTCACCAGCCGTCAGGGGAACGGGTGTGCCGGGCCAGGCGTGGTACTCACCTATCTCGCCTGGTCCGGCAGCCGGACGTGGGGTGCCGTTGGCGCCCGTGTCCGGCTATGGTTCCGCGACTGTTACGGGTCCGTACGGTTTTCCGTGCGGACCTACCCCATGGACCGGAGTGTTTCATGGGGTGGCGGCGGAACCGTGTGGTAGCGGAGTGCCTGGCGTGTCAGCCGTGGCTCCTTGCCGGGAGGCCGTGGCTGGCAGACCCGTGAGCACGTCAACGGGTGACGTGTTTGCGGGGGTGTCTTCATCGGAGGTAGATTGGTCAGATGCTCTGGCGTGGCTAGCCAGGGTTGACCCGTCTGTGGTTTCGGCCACGGCCGATGAAGATGCGCCCCGTCCGTCGGTTGCGTCGATTAGGACGGGGATTTTGCCCGCGGCCCGGATCCAGTCAGTGGGACTGGATCCGGTTCATAGATTTATTGGATGCTATTTATAGTAAACAACTAATGACCAAGGGTCAGCTCCCTGCGGCCTCCAGGGAGGTGCGGGCAAGATGTCGTATTCCGCGGGGTGAATACGACAGGTATGGTGTAGTCCCGTCGGTCACGGAGGATGACCGATGGGTACTGGGAGTCCAGAGTGCGGGTCGGGTGGCCCCGGTCCGGCACTAGTGAATAAGTCCCAGGTACACCAGGAAGAAGTCCTGGCCCTATGCGATGAGGGTGTGAGGGCAGCGATGAGCGCTGTCAATCACTCTTATCGTCTCCTTCAGTCGGTGTGGGCTGAAGCGGGGGCAGGCCACCCTGTGCCACCTGTGGCGCTCTCGTGTGTTAATGACGGCTTGGTGCTGTCAATGGACGCATTGGCAAGGGTGCAAGCGCGAGTGACGAAGTCCAGGAGGCAAATGGTCATTGACCATATGCGTCCGGCTACGGCAGTCAGGGAGCGTCTTCTTGGGACGCCCCTGACAGGGCCTAGCATCTTTGGTGGCCAAGCGCGGGCCATCTTAGAGGACACCGCCAGTATCGCGCAGAATCGGTTTGCGGTAAATCTACAGCTAGAGCTAGTGCGGCAAGCGCACGCACTAGGGGCTGTGGGCAAACCGCTAACGGGACAGTCTTCAAAGAAACAGAAGAAGCATAAGAGCAAGGCGAAAGCCAGGCCTGTTGCGACTTCTGTTTCGGCTGGGTTCTCGGAGCCGCCGCCGGCGAAGAAACCCAGGAAGGTTGTAGAGGCGCCTACCCTCCCCAATGTTGCTCCTGACTGCCCTAGAGGCGGGAAGGGGAAGGGTAAGGGTAAGGCCTCAAAGGGCGGACAGAAGGGGCCGAAGCGTACCTGAGGGTACGCAAACTCCCTTCATATCCGCCTGGACCGCGCCTGTGCGACAGGAACAGCGGTGCCAGTTATACCCGTCGTGCCTAGAACGAAATGGTTCTGTCTCTCTCGTTAAGAAAGATGGGGGAGCGGACTGCGAGCCGGACAACCCCGTTAGACGTCGAGGCGTCTATGGTGGGTGGAAGGCTCATGCGTTTCGTCGAGGCCTGGCGAGGTGTGACGTCAGACAGTCTGGTCCTGGGATGGTTATCCCAGGGTTACATGCCGGAGTGGTGGGACTTTCCGCCACAAAATCTGTCTTTGGCACCTGTCTGGACACCAGTACCAAGGGAGCCAGACAAGTTAGAAGCCGTTCAAAAGGAAGTGCCGGGTTTGCTTCTGAAGGGAGCAATAAAACCAGCAAACCGGAACACTCCAGGCTTCTATTCAAACATGTTCCTTGTCCCCAAGAGCACAGGGGGATGGAGACCCATACTCAATCTCAGGCCATTAAATTGGTTTATCCATACGCCTCGGTTCCAGATGGAAACGCCGAGGTCGGTAATGGCGGGATTGAGGAAAGGAATGTGGTGTGTATCGATCGATCTGAAAGATGCATATTTCCACATTCCGATGAATCGGAGTTGGCACAGGTTTCTGAGATTTGCGTTTCAGAATCAAGTATGGGAGTTTACAGTTCTCCCGTTTGGCCTGTCGACAGCTCCGAGGGTTTTCACAAGAGTGGTCCTTGCGGTGACAGCGTTTCTCAGAAAAGAGAACGTGGCGCTACACACCTACATAGACGACTGGCTGCTCAAGGCAGACTCGGCAGCCAGGTTGAACGTGGATACTGCTCTGACTCTGAAGTTACTTTCAGATCTAGGCTGGATAGTCAACGAGGAGAAATCCGAGTTGACGCCCACTCAACATTTCGTTTATTTGGGGATGCGATTCGACCTCGAGGAGGGCAGGGTTTACCCGTCAGAGCCCAGAGTGGTGTCTCTGTTAGCCATCCTCAGGAGTTTTCGAGTGGGAAACCACATTCAGGCGAGACGGTTCCTTCAGATGCTGGGCATGATGGTCTCTATGGAGCAGGTTATCCCGTACGCTGTTCTAATGCGAAGACCTATCCAGTTGTATCTGATGTCTCTGTGGAAACAGAGAACAGAACCCCTGTCAAAACTGGTGCCAGTTTTGGAGCCGATAATATCGCATCTTCTATGGTGGAAACAGCGTCAGAATCTCCTAATAGGGGTTTCGCTGCACCTACCCCACCCCCAGCTGTCCGTTTACACGGATGCATCGCTGGAGGGGTGGGGTGCCTGCCTGGGAGAACACCAGGTCTCGGGCAGATGGACTCTCCCGGAGAGTCAGCTGCATATCAATCTGTTGGAAATGATGGCAGTGGAACTGGCGTTGGAAGAGTTCCTTCCGATGATCAGGGGCAAGGTGATATTGATACGGTCGGACAATTCGACAGTAGTATCATATATAAATCGCCAAGGCGGGACCAGGTCGCCCACTCTGTGTATCAGAGTGTGGCACTTGATTCAATGGTGCAGGAATTACTCGGTTGTTTTGAAAGCAGCTCACATTCCTGGCCGATTGAACATTCTGGCGGATGCTTTGTCTCGCAGACAGAGAATTCTGCCAACAGAATGGTCCCTCAACCCTCCAGGTCTGCGACCGATCTTCGAGCATTGGGGCAAACCCAACGTGGACTTGTTCGCCACAAAGGAAAATGCTCAAATCATGACGTATGTCTCGCCGATTCCAGATCCAAATGCCGGCGATACAGATGCTCTGGCGATAAGCTGTCGAGGGATGCACGCTTACGCGTACCCACCCACCATTCTTCTACCGAAGGTATTGGTGAAGGTCAGGGAGGAACCGTGTCTGGTCCTGCTAATAGCGCCGTATTGGCCGAGCAGGGCGTGGTTCACGGATCTTCTAGATCTGTTGGTGGAAAATCCTGTGCAGTTGCCCGAGATTCCGAACATAATCTCCCAGGCCAAGGGACGCTTCCTATACGAGCGTCCCGAAATGTTCAAATTGACTGCGTGGATGTTATCAAACAACATTCCACGTCGGAAGGCTTTTCTCGACAGGCTGCTGATTTCATCGCGGCTGCGAGAAGGAGGTCAACCTTCAAGTCATATAACAACAAGGTTAACAGATTTGCAGACTGGTGTGAAGAAAAGTGTATTGATACCTTTCAATCCACTATTCAGCAAATAGCAGACTTTCTCTGTGAGCTGTTCTTTTCAGGACTAGCTCCTGTCACAGTTGCTGGATACAAGTCAGCTTTGGCATCAGTTATCCCTTGTCTAGCCAACAGGGATAGTCCAGAGGTGGCCCAGTTAAATGTGATGTTGAAGGGAATGAGCAATCTCCGACCGAGACAACCGGTAGTCATTCCAGCCTGGAGTCTATCTTTAGTGCTTAATGTACTGGCCAAGCACCCTTTCGAACCGTTGCGTTCGGCTAGTCTAAAGCATTTGACTCTAAAGGCAGTCTTTCTATTGGCAGCTTCCTCGGCTAGAAGGCGCAGTGAGATCCATGCGATTTTGGCAGAGAGGGACCGATTTATTGTTTCTGGAGACGGTCTGCGTCTTCTGCCAAGAGCAGAGTTTATGTCAAAGAACCAATCTTTGAGATATCCCGGCAAACCGATCATTATACCGAAGTTAACTAGGTTTGATCGTGATGCCAGTGTCTGGTGCCCGGTCCGTGCTTTGACTAAGTACAAGAAACGGACTGACTCGTTACGGTCGAACGATAGACATCTGTGGATCTGCCATAAAAAGCCTTATGGCGCCACATCCTGGGATACTATCTCTCGTTGGGTGGTCGAATGCATTCAGACTACTCACGAGATGGCGACTGGGCACCAGGTGCAAGGCATAAGGGCACACGATGTCAGAGGAATAGCCGCCTCGACCGCCCTTTACAATGGTGTTCCGTTAGAGGACATCATGGCCGTTGCACAATGGCACTGTGAGTCCTCATTTACGGATTACTATATGAGGGATGTGTCAGACTCAGCCAATCCACTCGCTTTAGCTGTTTTGAAACGATAGTTAGTGACCACACTGCTCTTCACCCTTTTTTCACTTTGGTGAGAAAAGAACCTAAAGCAGGCATGGTCAAGCGAGAGGATGACAACCAGATTGTGTCACTGATGGCCGAACCAGTGAATGGTTGGAGGCGGTACGTCTGGAGTCCAATTATCATAAGGTAATTCAATAGTGAGAGTTTTTTGTATTATGGATGTGTATCATGTTCATTCATCTTATATATTCATGCTCATTCCCAGGCTAATACATGGAATATGCAGGGAGCAGTTAACCCTCTTGGCATATTTGTGTTTCAGGCGAGATACATGTTCGTGAGTTCTCTCCCTTTTCTTAGGAGGAAAAAGGGCGGGGGGAGCGGTGATGCGAATGTGATTCGGTTCCGTAAACTTGACGGTCCTTTTAGGTCTCCGTTAGTCAAGTTTGAAGTCTAAAATCTTTCTCCAAGGGGAAAAATTAGCATTTATGGCTTGCCCCTTCCCACCAGGTTACTGATCAAATCTGGTGTATATCAGAAGTAACAGAATGGTGAGTATTGATCGAAGGAGAATGAAGGAAATGTCAATTTCCCTTTCTCCGAGATCTAACAATACTTACCATTCTGTTACGGACCCAGCCTCCCAGCCCCACGGAGGCAAGCCATAGTTTTTCTTGTTTGGTGGCTATGCAAACAATATGAGCTCTATGGTAAACCGGTACTCGGCAGTTGGGAGCCGAGTACCCGGTTCCCAGGAGTTAAAGCTTTCTAAGTCTATAATTCTAGAGCCGCTGTCAAGGCCAGCTGTATATCAGAAGTAACAGAATGGTGAGTATTGTTAGATCTCGGAGAAAGGGAAATTGACATTTCCTTCAGTCTATGGTTCATTACATACATGTACCTGCAACAATGGATACAATTTATCTGCTCCCAAAACATTGCAATATTTATATTTCTACATAAGACTGGACTGATTGTAAAATTTATTGAATTTTCATAGTTTTATTATTTTCCTAGATTTATTTTGCTGTGCTTAGCAAAAACATAGTAATAGAAACCCTAACTGTCACCATGAAAGATACTTCTCTACCTTTACCTACCTCAATTGCTAGGGGCATGTGATTGGGTTATTATTTTATTGGACCTGAAGACATGATACCTACTGCTATTGCATAAATTATGTGTATGTAGTTACAATAACTGATAACCAACCATGTAGAGCCTCACATCCACTTCAAATTATGCATTAATCTACATTTAATAACAAAATTATTTAAATAATTACACCATTTAATATATGGGTGACTGATGAGATATGCTTGATAAAATAGATAGTATAGAAAGAACAATCAATGTTTATCTCAGTTTATGCAAACAGTGTAAGTTCTACAAAATGTTTTAGCATTTGATAATCAGATATGTGCATCTGCAAGTGCCATGCCATGAATTGGTTCAGATAAATTAGGTGGCGTTGCCAGTGTTGAATCACTCACTCCATATTAAAACATTGCTGAACATATTTCCCCACATCTGCCCAAGCATAGAAACCAATTTGTCTTTTAAATAGGAGTGGAGGTGACCTGTGGTGTATGAGTTTCTAGCCCTACACTATTCACTCGGGAATTGCTGAAAATTATATTTGAGGAAGCAAGTTCCTGATAGACAGGGCTGTAGCTCCGCCCATACAGGGAAATTTATAGGCTCTAGATAGCAGATTCAATTTAACAATGACCAGGACTGGTGGTAATTGGAAGTTGTACTAATTCAGTTACCACATTGGTAAATTTTTATGGATTTGAATTGCTAATTAAAATTACTTTGCTCCAAGAATGACTAAAATTTCTTTTTAATCATTTTATAATTTTGTCACCAGATTTGTCTCCTAACATAGTATAACATATGTAATATAACAAAGTGAGTAGGTTTCGACCCTTTAAAGGCCAAATTTTCCAAAACCAGCATTTGTATTGAGCTTGAGATGTCTGGCTCCATAATCAAGCCAGCCATTTCAGTTGTAAATGAAAAAAAATTGGCTTCTTTTGATCTCCAAAGTGTAAATGTACATTTTGTGTGAAAAAAATGGAAATTTTCTTAATGAAATCTGACCATTAATGGGGAAATTGTCATCTTTGCCAAACTTTGTCTAGTGGTATGTCTTGAAAGATGTCCATTTACAAGCCAAGGGAAGATTACTTTTTGAAAAATGAAATGGCTGGCTTTGTTACTGGGGCAGTAAAATAAAGTAAAGTAAAATAAAAACCTTCCCATAACCTACAAATGGCCATTTACTAAGCAAAAATTCAAATATCATTTACCAATCCTCACCATTAAAAGGGATAATGCTGAACAGATAGCCCTAGATCCAGGCTCTACAGCCCCTGGTCCATGGCATATGGCCTCACCATGTTCACTCTGTAAGTTTCAGATGTTTTTCCAGTTGAATATTAAAATATACTGTCCTGATCAACTATTTGAGTATGACTGTATTTAGTATTATTTTATTTACTGACTATTATAAATTCTCAAGGTTGCTGCCAGGAAAAGAAATTGTCTTAGCCACCACCCCCCTCTACCCCTTCACACAAAATCTAAAACATTTAAGCGTCTAATGGTCCCTACCCACCCTCTGTTTCTGTCACTAACCCCACAAAACACACAATTTGTGAAAATAACACTCATAAGTAGAGCTGGGTGGTATTGATATTTACATGACGGTATCGGTACCATGAAAAAATACCGCGGTACCACGGTATACCGCCATCTGAGCTTGAGGCATGCCACGAAATTAGAACAATTTTTTCCATTTCCTTTTCACTTCCATCTCCAATCAATGGTAAAGATAGGTAAAATAAATAAATCGGCTTCCTGATTTAGAGAAGAAAAACATAGCTATTTCGACTGTTTAGTTTCACGATTTTATTAGGTCACTATTTTTATTGACGTAATATCATTCACGGAAATATCGGTCAAAGGGTGTGGTTGACTCGCTAACTATAACCCGCTGTTTGAGACATTGGGTGCACTATTTTCAATCTGGATTGTTCTTGCTATTAATGCGTGCGCCGAGCAAACGGTAAATTTTATTTTGGCAGTCGAGCGCTTTGCTAAACAGAGTCCAGACAAAATCTGTGAGTATTTAAACGGGGCAAGTGTTGTACTCTTTTATTTCTGTTGGAGTCATATATTCTGTTACTCGCGAAAACAGGCCTATACACATACATATAACACGACATTGAATATAGCCGATTCCAAAGCTTCTGATAATTACCGAGTACCCGATGTATAGACTCATTACTCGCCATGCTTCACGTGACCAATGCGTCTAAAAAGCTATTTCCGCGAACTTCCGACGTGTAGCCAGTTGAAAAATGAATTACAAAAACTAAAACACTATAATTTTTAAGTGTCGTTACTTAAACTGGATTTAATCCTTAAAGAAATTTCGTAAAACAAGGCAGAAAAAATAAAACAAATAACGACTTCAACGTTGCTCGTTGTTCATAAATTAGCACGTGATCAAAACGGCGCGAGCAAATACTACGTTTTAGTAAATTTTCATTGATAAATTCAGCATAGTAATGTATTTTCCCACGGTCTAGTTCATGAACAACCAATCAGATACGTCTTTCCGAGATTGCTGTTGTGTTTGAATAGCATGCAGTTTTTATGTTATTTTGTTATTCTAGCGTGTTTGTTCGGTGATAAAATGCTTGGAGTAATAAATTACAAATAATAGAAACGGGAATAGGGAATATATTATAGTGTAATTACTACCGGCGGACGGCCAGAGAATGAGTTTAGATGTTTTAAATAAAGCAATTTTACCGTGAGACTTTCAAGACGTACGTTTGACATACAATTCTGCCTGTCATTATTTTGTAATTGACGTCTTGATGTTTGTTTTTACAACGACCCTTTCACCTCAACTCAGCTAATAGTTAGGGATGCCTGTATTTTTGGCACTATTAGCACCTATTTACCCTTGGTCAAGTCAGATTTTATGAATATATTTCGCAAATATTGCGCAAACATTATGGACGGTATTCACGGTATTTGGAAATGTCAGCGGTCACGGTATCGGTTCACGGTATACCGCGGTCCTCACAGTACTACCGTCAGACCGCCCAGCTCTACTCATAAGTCGAGAGTTTAATAATAAATTCATCAACTATGTCATGGTGGATTTAAGATTCTATTATGGGGTGTATCCAACCTAGCAGTCATGGTCTGGGTGGGGTTCTCAATGGTGGTGGGGATAGGGAGGGGTGTCATGGCTCTTCCCCTATAATAATTGGAAAATGAAATGCTCTGAGAAGTAGTTTCCTGCATATTGATTAATTAATTCATGATCAAATTGAAATTAATCATTGTTTATTTACTGGGATGTGGGTGGGAATTAATGCAGCCCACCACCACCACCCTCTACCTTCCATCCTCACCAACCACGCCCATGAGGGTGGGGGGGTGCAAAGCCAACCTAAATATGGTGGTTACCTCACACAGACGGACAGACACACGTACGCCCCCCCCCACCCTCTCTCGCTCTCTCTCTCTCTCTCTCTCTCTCTCTCTCTCTCTCTCTCTCTCTCTCTCTCTCTCTCTCTCTCTCTCTCTCTCTCTCTTCGCCTATGCACACACGGAGAAAAATTATGACAGTAGGGCCTATATATATATCTTGGCCGCATTCGTAACTATCTATCGGGCAGCCGCTTGTATTGGTACTATAGCCTACCATGATCCACATGCACTGATGGTGTGTGGGGGGGGGGGGCGGCGTTTCTGACATCATTGCGGTAGTATTTTGCCTTCTAATGTGCATAGAATCAATAATATATTTCTAAAAATGCATAGTAAAATAGTATTTGATGTTAGAATTGTCAATTCGGCCAACTTTACCGCTAAAGCTGACGTAAAATCGGAATTTTCATGACTTTGAGTAGCATCAAACACGGCAGTGTAATGTTGTTTACTAACAAAACAGTGATCAGCTGGCCGTACGCTTGATGGCCAGTCATCTGCGCACGCGTGAAAATGACGTCATAAGGGAATTCCGTAAAACCTATAGAGTTTTTAGAATATTAGGGGGAAGATATTGCTTAAGTCTGCGCATGATACCTATGTTCTTTGCTACCTTGGATCTCACTATTTCTATATGCTTCTCCCAGGTTAAGCTTTTATCCAGATAGACGCCGAGAAATTTGACATATTGTGCTTCGTGATTTTCTTGATTATTTACATACACTTTGGGGAGAGCTATTTGTTTTAAATTCTTAGATTTTGTGAAAAGTATATAGTTAGTTTTATCGACATTCAGAGATAATTTATTCACTTTAAACCAGTCTATGATTTTTTTCATTTCATTATTTACATACTTGTATACAGTGTCTATGTCCTTGTGACTACAAAAGGCATTGGTATCATCGGCAAACAATATTAGTGAGAGGTGATTACATGCTTTGGGTAGGTCATTCATGTATAGCAAAAACAACAGAGGTCCAAGAATTGATCCTTGTGGAATGCTACAGACTAATTTCCTGTCTCCTGACATGGCCCCACTGAATTTTACACATTGTGTTCTGTTAGTTAAATAGCTATATATCCAATTTAATGCAATGCCCCTAATTCCATAGTGGGCTAGTTTTAAAGTAATATTTGATCACTGCCTCCAAGCTGTTCCCCAACAATAGGCAAAGATTCTTGATGTAGATTTTCTGTCGAAAATGCTAGATCAGGAGAACTTGAGGTATGCCATCGTCTTGAGTAGAATGTAGGGGGTGGGGGGGTCATCTGCCTTATTCAAGAGAATCAGCTTCTGCTCATCCATCCAATTTTCAATGTCCTCACCCCTCCTATCAGTAGAATGATAGCCCCATAACTGAGAATGACTGTTGAGGTCACCAGCAACGATAGTTGAATCTGGGTGAACTGGGATTTTCCTGAGATTCAATGGTTGATTATTAGGGCAGTAATAGTTGACAACAGTAATAGGACGTTTCTCTGGAATTATCTTGATTGTTAGAATTTCAGGTCCGTCCATGTCTCTCTGAACTTCAATGGCATTTAGGTTATTCCGGACCAGGGTTATGACTCCTCCTTTATGTCTTCCATCCCTGTCAGATCTGAAGCACTGAAATCCTCTTATACAGAATCTTCTGTTGGCATTTAGATGAGTTTCTTGGATACACGCGACATCTACGCATTTCTCCTTGAGAATTTAGCTAAGCTCCATTTTCTTGTTAGAAACTCCTTCAGCATTCCATTGCAAGATAGTCAGCGGTTTGCTTACTTGTACTTCATTTTGGACAACCTTCTTCCTTTTTCTCCACGGTCTAAGAACTTTACCACCAGTAGCTTGGGTGGACCCCTTCGAGGCTGGGGACCCGGTGCTGCACATGCCGGGCGGGAACTCACACGGCGAGCACCATGACGGATATTCATAATATTAACTGTCATGAAAGATGAGTTGTTTAGTGCTATGGTTAGCCACTCGCTCCAAATACCTGGCTTGGTACCCAGATAAAGTGTTACACCCCTGCACCTGACCCAAGATCAGAGATCTTAGATCTACTTTGAGGCCTAGCACTTGTAGCAGGGGATTCAGAATTTTAATAGGTCAATGTTTTGGCAGCCATCATGATCTGATTTTCTGAAAGCTTTCCGGAACCATTTAAAAACTTATTTTAAACTTTTTTTTATTATTTAACTTATTTTATTTTTAACTGCATTGTTAAAATTATTTTTCAGAAATCCTTCAAAATGGAACCAACCCAACATCTATATCATTGAGAATATCTTCTCAATAATGTAAACCTATGAACTTCTGAAATATTGTGAACAGTGAGTCATTATGTAACAACCAGTCACCAGCCATTCAAACTAATACGTGGTTTGCAACCTCAAGGGGCCATCCCACTGCTATTATAGGGATGGATGCATCACTGTTAGCAGCGTCAAGCCAAGATGATGACAGCGATAAGGAACCTTGCATGGTCATAGACACAGGTCCAGAGAATGAATCAAAAGAGACAGTAAATGACAGTGATGATGATGCAGAAAATGAAGATGAAGATGACGACGGTGAAACTGAAGAAGATGATGCTGAAGAAGATGATGATGAAGAGGTGGAAGGTAGTGAAGAAGATGCAGGTTAGTATACATTGTAATCCTTTAACCCTTGGCGTTTCAGTGGTTCAATATCAAGACAACTAGGCAGGCTGTTGTATATTTTGAATTTAATTTGACTGGAGCCTGTTGCGGCCAGCAATGGCCCCCAGTCAAATTAGTTTTAAAATATTCATCAAAATATTCCTTACATCATCAGAGATTAAAGTTTTCATGATTTTTTCACATGCCTGCGATGCAGAAAGTGAGACAGATATCACTTTTCCGACGGCGGCAGCAGCGATAACATTACGGTTCTGCGTTCAGCAAAACCTCTCAGCTTATATTTCATGATTGGTTAAGCCTATTGCAACTAAACTTAAATACATGGTTACCAATAATCTTAGGAAGCAGCATGATGATGTTGGCATCACAAGGTGAAAGGTCATGGTCACTGTGACCTTGATACAGAACTCGGCTTTTTCAACATTTAGTTTTTGCGTTTAGGAACACTTCAGCTTATATTTCAGGATTGGTTAAGCCTATTGCAACTAAACTTGGATACATGGTTACCTATAATGATAGGAAGCAGTAAGATGATGTTGGGGTCACAAGGTCAAAGGTCACGGTCACTGTGACATTGATACAGAACACTGTTATTTCAACATTAAGTTTTTGCGTTTAGCAAAACTTCTCAGCTTGTATTTCATGATAGATTAAGCCTATTGCAACTAAACTTGGATACATGGTTAACTATAACGATAGGAAGCAGTATGATGATGTTGGGGGTCACATGATCAAAGGTCAAGATCACTGTGACATTGATACAGAACTCTGTTATTTCAACATTAAGTTTGTGTGTTTAGCAAAACTTCTCAGCTTATATTTCATGATAGGTTAAGCCTATTGCAACTAAACTTGGATACATGGTTACCTATATTCTTAGGAAGCAGCATGATGATGTTAGGGTCACACGGTTAAAGCTCGAGGTAATTGTGACAAACAGGAGACAGATGAGACATTTAATCCATGGAATTCTTGTCTGAATTCAGGATTGTTTACCTGCGAATCCTTCATTTCCAAAATGTTTGCTTGTCATCTGAGGTGTTAATCAATTGTATACTTTGAGAGGAAATAGCTAAAATAGTGCATTTAAACACACAATATTCAAAATATATCGTAGTTTGGCTGTTAATCAGCATTTTGAGTAAAGTTCAGGATTTTTTTTACGAACACCACTTTCGAGCTGCATCATAAAGAAATTGTCTTCTTGTCTATGGGGTAAAACTGAAATTTGCCTGTAAAGGGGTGGAAAGGATTGTCCTCTCATCTAAAGTGCTATACTGCACTGATAGCTTATGCCGTAGAGATAGAAAAGTTCGCTTTTATATATGTTCCTTGGCGAAAAGCTATCTATGTCACAATAATTTGCTTTTGAACATCACATTAGTTTGGTTCATGGGTGCTGTGACGTCAATCCTGTATTATTACATGATAACGAGTGATGACGTTTTAGATTGGAATTTGGGTTTTTAGTGAATAATGGCTCCTTTCATAATGCAGGAAGTGTTTATTAATCCAAATTGATAATTTATCATTCGATTAGGTATCTTCAATATATTTCTCCATCGCGACCCATTCTGGTGAAATACCTGATCGTGTCACCGTGACATGTGAACGATGTCCTCTAAATGTTATGCATAGTAGGCAGTAAAGCTCATACCACGCTCATTAACATATCAAAATCATGAGAATTAATGCCCTCCGCTATGTCAAGAAATTGTAATATTAAAGTTTTCGCTTGAAGTATTTAAAATAACAATTTGAATGAACAATTCCCTGGGCATTGCATTTCAACATACATTCACTAGTGTTAGGTTGCCATAAGAATAAGATATGTCTGCTTGGGCTGTTCCAGCACTTGGACATTTAACAGTTCAGTGAGCAGTTTATATACAATCGTCAAAATGAACTTTGGCATTCCTGAACAATCAGCAAATGGACTAACATGCTAGTCGTCAAGCCACGGTGATGATGCCGAGGGTAGGGGCGCAATGTTAGTCTTTCAACACTAATCCGAGGAATCACCATGTACATATGTTACTAGAAGATTGAAGTTCATTTAATCGTTTTGTGCAGTATGTTGTTAATGTGCTGAACTAAAGCCTTGCTATAACGGCCGTATCGGTATGATAGGATCCTGAAAGTATTCCACCATTCTCTGAGGGTGAAACGATCCATATGAGATGACCGGTCGTAAGTCACGTCATGTCGCCAGCAGCTTATTTCATTGCGGCCAGATTCTAATCGTATTGTTCATTAGAAACGAGATTATAACTCTTAGGTCAACTACCAAATTTTATAGAATTTTGATAACTAGTTCAAATCCAGAATTTCAATTCTCAGATTCAACACTTCTTTATGAGCCAATTTATTTCTACTCCGTACATCATTGTCAAATGCAACTTTGCATGAGTAGCTATTTTCATTTAGGATAGGTGTAGTCCACTCTAGTCGAGTTAGATGTCACAATCAAATCCTACAGTATTAGTTTGATGATAACAAATCCCTAGACCTTATGTTGCTTTGAAGCGTTATCGTTAAGTCATTCTACCATAGGAATCCCTTTGCCATTACATCATTGTAAGATGACGTCAAGTCTATCATTACAGTGCCACCCTATTGTCTCCCTAAGCGATCGTGTGTGATGCCATGTAAGTACAGATACAAGAGATTCTAATATAATAATTAATTAAATAATTATCCTGTTGAATATTTTGCAACCAATTTGACTGGAAGCGGTTGCTGCATAAATCATCAAATGCTTCTAGTCAAATTGGTTTCAAAAATATTCAAGAGCTTGCATGTTTGACTTTGGGTGCTATTTACACCATGCTGGTGTTAAACTAGATTGTACTGGTCAATAATTTTGGGCATATACATGTATACAGAGGCAGTGGGCTGAGTTTTCTTACTGATTAGTAAGTCGTGGTAGGCTTCGTAGACTAGGAAAATGTGTGAATATTTAGCCATTAACAATTTAATAGTCATACCGGCCACAACCAGCCTCTGTCATGGTCTAGTGGAATGTCCATTTACAGGTCAAGAGAATACAATTTTTGAAACATTACCACTGAAATCACTGGCTCAATAACCGAGCTAATCATCCAGTGATACATTTTCAAAAATTGTATTCTCTTGGCTTGTAAATGGACATTCGGTATGTAGATATTAAAATTTTCTTGACCAAATTTGACCATTAAACCCTTTAAGCCTTGAATTTGTTCAAGAAAATGTCAATTTTTTCAAAGAAAATGTCAATTTGCAGACCAAGAGAAGACTATTTTTGAAAGTTTAGCACTCGAATGACTGGCTCGGTTATCGAGCCAGTCATTCCAGTGGTAACCTTTCAAAAATAGTCTTGGTCTGCAAATTGACATGTCTCAAGACCAGTGTAGAAGCCGTTTTTGGCTGATATAAGTGTTAAAGGGTTAAACAAACAAATATATTTATAACAATTTTGCATGGCGCAGAAATGCTGTGGCAGAGCTGCTTCATCATGGCACTACTACAACAGTTAAAAAACAAATTTCATCAATTATAATATTTGTTCTACTTTTGGTGAATTGTAAAACCGTGCTTTAACCCTTTAACACTTGAATTTATTCAAGAAAATTTCTTTGCAGAGCAAGAGGACTTTTGAAAATTTACCACTGGAATGACTGGCTCGGTTATCGAGCCAGTCATTCCAGTGATAAATTTTCAAAAACAGTTCATTTGGTCTGCAAATGAACATTTCTCACGACCACTGCTGAAGCCGTTTTTGGCTGATATGAGGGCTAAAGGGTTAATATGGCATCATGATTGATATCGTGTATCTATGATAAAATCACATTTAAGTAGCTACATTTACATGTAGGCATGCACTTTTCTTCCAAGGCAAATTAAGTTTACCACGGCTTTTATCACGGCTTTGCTGATTGCCGTGGCGAATTTCGAGGGCTCTAGAAATAAAAAAAATACCATGCATAGTTGGAATCCAGTTTTAGCTATTCCCCACCCATCTCTAGCTAAGCTCCACCACACTTCGCCCGTGTTGGGATTGATCGATCTCTGAAGTCCTTGACTATCAATTTCCAGAAAACTATACAGGTAAGCGGTTGAATACTTTGAAAGTAATTTGCTTGGGTGTGGGTACTGCCTATTAAATAGTAAAGGCATGTAATTCGTACAACAACGCATAGTCCGTCATCAGTTAAGCGTTTGTGACGAACTTATCTATGTTGATGGCATCATCCTACACATCACGTTGTTGATTCTGATGTCATATGATTGGTAGGTAAACTGGAATGGTGCAGTGTCTTTGTCTGTTTACAATTGCTTATTGATATGCCGTATGATGATTTTAGATGTAGAATTACTACATTCATTCATATTTGCAATGTTGCATTACACCTAAATTGATGTTAGCAGATTCTGGTGATGAACAAGATGATGATGATGATGATGATGATGATGCAGATGAAGATGATGATGATGATGCAGATGAGACACAGACATCTCACTTGGGTACTACCGCATCATGTTCATTCCTCTCTGACAGTGAATCTGGTGATGAAGATCTCGAGAACTGTCCTATCTGCTTGAATCGAATTCGTAATCAGGATGTCGGCACACCCGAGGCGTGTGACCACGATTTTTGCCTCGATTGTATTGTTGAATGGTCTAAAGTAAGTTTCTTCAGTTTAATGTTTTAACATTCAAGTCAACCCTAAACAACTGTTGCAGTTGTCTTGAGAAATGTCCATTTGTATACCAAGGGAAGACCATTTCTGAAAATTTATCACTTGAATGACAGGCTTAATAACCGAACCATTCATTCCAGTGCAAAATTTTCAAAAATAATCTTGCTCTAATTGAAATTTTCCTGGAAAAATTTTAGAGTTAAAGTGTTAATATCTTACTGATTACAGACTTGACAGACAAGGACATGAAGGCGTTAATTCTTACAATTTCTCAAGCAACAGGCGTGCTAAGGTTTTCTTT
Organism: Chaetoderma sp. LZ-2023a; assembly: GCA_034401795.1. Lineage (NCBI taxonomy): Eukaryota > Metazoa > Mollusca > Caudofoveata > Chaetodermatida > Chaetodermatidae > Chaetoderma > Chaetoderma sp. LZ-2023a. Next base: position 102,325,577 of record CM067370.1, on the reverse strand, counting down.
GGTAATGTACATTTTCCGACCAAGAGAATAATTTTATAAAAAACTTATTACCCATCAAGTTATTCCAGTGATATGTTAAAATAAATTGACTCGTGATCTCCAAATGAATATACTTCTCAAGACTACAATGTCAGACGACATGACAGAAGTCATTTTGACTGACTTGTTCATTGGTTAGATGCAGACAGATGGCGCGCTTTGTTCAACGATCGTCCAACAAATATCTTAACTGTGCACTAGATCCATGACTGAACGTTGTTAAAATTGGTAGACTGAAATTTCATGCATGTAAAGAACAAATGATATGCATTCTAACTGATATTACGGTATTCTCATTTCACAGAACATCAACACATGTCCAGTTGATAGGCAAGTTTTTCATCTCATTCTTGCTAAACACTCAAAGGATGATGTCATATATAAAAAGGTAAGTAGCTATCAGGTGAGAAGTTCTCTTCCTTTATAGGTTTCTTTAACCCTTACCACTCTGGTGTCAAAACTTTAAATTTTCAAATTAACTTAACAGATGAACTGGTGTACATTTTTCAACAAATTTGGTGGGAGATGGTGCTGTCAAAGACAGCAACATGTTCCAGCAAAATTGTTGAGAAATGTACACCAGTTTCTTTGATATTGACCCAGTAAAAGATACAATATTAACATCAGAGTGGTAAGAGTTAAACAATAGCCATCCTTAATGATTTCTTGAAAGCCTCCCACTCCTTTTGGGAATGGAGGATCAAATATTCATTTGGCCGTAAAACTGTAATAGTTGGACAATTCCAAAGGCGGTTCTACATTGTAGATAACACTGATGCCTGCCACCACAGACATTTTCATACGATCACACTATATTGCTCAGCGCTGAACATAATCTCCAATCATGTGCTATACGCTATATATAATAATGTGCAATCTAGGACTCATAAGGGTCCTTTTGAGGTTATATACCCCCAAAGTGCAACTTGGGTGTGGACACCCAAGATGTTCTAGCAGTGGGTCACCTGAATATCATGTATGATTATTATTGGTGAAAATTAAAATTTTTGCCAATATATGAATTGATTTCATTTGTCCATTTGTCTGTTTGTCGGCGTCCAATTCTGGTTAAGGTTTTTGTTTAGCTCAACTTAGTCTTATATCCCAGAATTAGTCTTATATCCCAGAATTGGTTCACCCGATTGGGACCACACTTGTACACATGCTTCCCTATATTGAAGTGATGCAGCACAGGGAATTTGAGGTCAACGGTCAAGTTCACTGAAGTGGGAACTTTGAAACTATGTTTTTAGGTTACATTTTTAGCTTAGCTCAACATATCATCCTAAATATCCTTATTGGTTCATCCGATTGGGACCAGGTTTGGATGCATGCTTCCCTATATCGACAAGGTGGAGCATAGTGTGATGGAGGTCATTAGGTCAAGGTCACTGTGAAGTGGGAACTTGGCATAAAACTTTTATTTTAAGTTTTTTGTTTAGCTCAACATATCATCCTAGAGCTCCCGATTAGTTCATCTGATTTGGACCAGACTTGGATACATGCTTCTCTATATCGATGAGATCGAGCATAGTCTTATGGAGGTCATGAGGTCACGGTCACTGTGAAGTGGGAACATGGTATAAAACCTTTATTTTAAGTTTTTTGTTTAGCTCAATATATCATCCTAGAGCTGCCGATTAGTTCATCTGATTTAGACCAGACTTGGATACATGCTTCCCTATATCGATGAGATCGAGCATAGTCTTATGGGGGTCATGAGGTCAAGGTCACTGTGAAGGGGGAACTTGTAATAAAACTCTTTTTTTAGGTTAAGTTTTTGGTTTAGATCAACATATCATCCTAGCTCTCCCGATTGGTTGATTGGATTGTGACCAGACTTGGATATGTGCTTCCTTAGGTAAAAAACCCTAAATTTTTGCCAATATATCATCAGTGTAACACTGATTTCTTGTTAAGTTACTAATTAGTTTTATAGGATCTTGCAAAAAAATTCCTGAAAAATCTAGCATTCACATAATTCATAGCTGTGAATTCATGGTACTTTCTAATTTTATCATGGATGACAAAAACTGCATTGGAACCCCAAATTTTCTGTTTGGGACCCAGATTTCAACTTGTGACCCATAAGATTTCATGGTGTGGGCTTCCTGGGACCGCGAAAATTTAGATTCCATGGGAACACTGCAATATCGTCCCACTATCAGTAAAAGAGGCCCAACAAAGATCATGTATGTTTTGCCCATGTTCTGTGAATCCTACATGCCACCTAGGCAGACAGGCTTGGAGTTGTTTGTACTTGACACTAGCATCTATAAAGCTTGTAGAGGACACCACTGCTGCGCAATGCTGTTAACCATTTAATGACTAAATTTGGTCAAGAAGATTAAAATAATGTTCATTTGCAGGCCAAGAGATGACTCTTTTTGAAAATTTACCTCTGGACTGACTGGCTGGTTTATCGAGCCAGTCATGCCAGTGGTAAAATTTCAAAAAATTTCTTTTTTTGACCTGCAAATGGACATTTCGCAAGACCGCTGCAGAGGCCGACTTCATCATTGAAGGATTTAAGACCAAGAAGAACCTGAACCCCTCTAGCTGAGGTCAATCAAGGGCTGCAGCTGCAGGACGTTTTCACTACTACAGCCGTCACCAGGCATGCAAGGATTCGTATAATTAGCTTCATGTGTTTGAATTTTAGTGAAATAAGCAAGTGATTTATTCCATAGGCATACATGTAGCAAGAGAGAATTAGATTGTGAATGAGATTGTTTCACATTGAAAATTGTGTTTCAATCAGTTGTTGATGCTTCCATTGCTGTTAGATGATGAAAATGAGCACTGAATAAGGGAACCATTTAGCAATAGAGCGATCCATTTCTAGCTATACTCTGGCCACTTTTAATTGTGTTGAAATCGATTTGAAACTTTGAAACTTTGAAACATGATAACCTAGACTTGAACTTTCAAGGTAACTATACAGCTAAAAGGTTGAATTGTTGATCTGACACAACCAATCAAAAGCAATACAAAGTGTAAGATTTTAGGTGTAATAAATAGCGCTCCTGTTATAAAATGTTAGACAAGTGATGAGCTTGAGAGCGATCACTCCTAGCAAATGAAGGCATGATGAATATGGCGCAGTCAAAAGTGTTTCTTCAATGATTTGTGATGGGTTAGAGGGATCTATTTCTAGCTGCATGTATGCCCCGCCCATTTCTGGGTAAGCTACACCCACGTTTTTGCACGTGTTGGGATCGATTTATATACTTTAGACCACGAATTCCCAGAATCGCAATCTCAAAATACCTATACAGGTAAGCTGTTGAATATTTTGAAACTAATTTGACTGGGTACCTATGGCAGCAACAGCTTCCAGTAAAATTAGCTTCAAAATACTCAACAATGTTTATTAAATTGTAAACCTGTCAAAAACATACAATTTGTATGTTCAGGACAGTGCCGGCTACATCATAATGATTGTAACGTCAGCCTACATGTGACGCAATTGATTATGACATCAGATATTGGTTCCCTTCATTGTGACACTCACCATCGACACCTTTCAGCCATTACATTTACTACTCGTCTACTCATTAACTCTTATGGTCAAGCTAGACTGTAAGCAAATATGACTTTCTTGCCCAAATTTGACCATTAATAATATGTCCCAGAAGTAGGCTTGCGCGATTTTTTCTTTGAAACATCGCGATCGATTTTATAAAAAAAATCGCGATTTTCGATTAAATCGTAGGTCCAAATTCACAAAAGTATAAACCGAGATAACGTGACTTGTTTCTAGAAAAAGTTGAAGTAAATGATACCAAAATCACGAAATTAGAACACATTTTCATGCGCCTAATTCTTACCATCCTACATCTATGCTTAATGTATACCTTATATCCGTCGTCGCGGGAGTGAAGTTATTAATTGGGACCGCCTAAATATTGCGTATAGTTTAATAAACATTATTTATTTCATCAAAAATATAAATTACATGATGTATCAGCTTCCGCTTATAGCCTCCCTTTGTAGGACGAGTTTAAGTCATTATTGGAGTAACGCGAATACGTTAATATTAGTACCCGGGGAGATACTAGGCAATCCACATACATAAGGACGGGAGCTTTGAGTAGGTACGAGTGTAACGGCGTAAACTCGTCCTATAGGGCAGTTTATAGTTGCTTTGAGAATGTACGATTTACATTTAAGAGTAATCAACAGAACGCACAGTTCAAAATCAAACAACCTGGAATGCTGTTGCTTTATTTTCTTTAATTTGACATGACAACCGAATCAAAAAGGAAAAATTATTACACCGCCTGGAATTGCTATGCCTAGAATTAAAAAGAATTATGTTCACTGATTGCCTAACACTGCAACTAAGTATATATTTGGCATTTCACGACAGACTCGGGGTCTGCAGCGAAAGAAAGAAAATTATATGGCGATTTGACGGAGTAACTAGCTGGTTTTCTCAATGACAATGGTGTTACCTTGCTATTGTTAGCTTGTTTATTGTAGCGCTTTGTGTTGTGATTAGTAATTATTCGACGCGGCGGGATATAAACACAATGAACACAGGCGTGAATCGATTATAATTGTACTCATGTACTGATAAAACGCGACGGGAAAAGTACACACTTCAGATTTAAAAAAACATGAAATTTTTTATGATTTTCCGATTTTCCCTCAGTTACATTGTAAAAATCGCGATTTTAAAAATAAATCAAACTTCACGATTAAATCAAAAAATCGCGCAAGCCTACCCAGAAGTGATTTGGAATCATTATCATGTTGTTTGCCTATGGTAATATTTGCAGATTGCTGTTGAAGATCGTTCTGCTATCCAGTCAGATGATGAGGATGTAACGTATTGTGAAATCTGTGGTCATGGTGACCGCGAAGACAGGCTACTACTTTGTGATAGATGTGATCTTGGGTAATAATGTATAGAATCTCTCCAGCTTCGATGATGATATCCTCTATGCAAATAGCACACTTCATTTCTCTATTATCATGAGTAGACTTCTGTTGAGCTGAAATTATTATTTGTAGCGAAAAAGTGTGCTTTATTTATTAACGCTACACATTTGAGAAAAAAGCGGGAATATTGCATTCACCTGTCCATCCGCCTGTCTATCCGGGTATCTCGTCTAAAACTGTTTGTGCGAATTCAACCAAGTTTGTTTCGTGAGTTACTCAAATGATTGTGCATTACGAGACAACATTTAGATCAGGCTCAACCCCCGGGATGGTGGTGGATGGTGTGTGGGGGCGGGGTTGGGTTGGTGGTGATCAGAACATAAAGTTGGCAGAATTTAACCATATTTGATGCAATGTTTACATTAGGCTCTGTCTCTGGTTTGGGGGTTGGTGGAGCTGAACTTCAAAGTTGGCGTAACTCAACCAAATGGTTATATGATTGTGGATTATAAGATGATGGTTACATTAGGCTCCACACCCAGACTTGTGAGGTGTATGGAGAGGGTGTTGGTGCGGAATGTCAGAGTTGGCGAAAACGTGGGGATTTGCGGTGGAGCGCCATCGACTGCATGTTCTAGTTGATAACACTTATGCTAAGGAAGACAGCCACTACAATTTATAAATGCCCTATTATATGAAGTGAAACTGTATTTTTAAAACTCGGGTATTCATAACACCTTCCGAGAAACTCCCCATCCTGGTTTTGCCATGGACAGCTTTATTGGTATATGTATTGCGAAAAGCGGGAAATGTGAAGGCTGTATTCTAATATGCTAGACACACATATATAGAAAATGCTCATTTTAGTCTTGGGGAAATTCCAGGAATCATTTTCTTTGTTTTTCTGAGAACCATGCATGTGTATTTTAGTATATCAGCAAGTTGTCCAGCATGAATTATATTTTTAATAAATTTAAAATCTATGCTTAATTTACTGTAGACATTCTGTAGTTTGTCTCTTTGTTGTAACTCTGACTGTTGCAAGCCACCAGACAATAATTTCTATGGGCAAAAGCTCTGGACCTGCTGAATATTTTGAAAACAATTTGACTAAAAGTTGTTGGTGGCCAGGCCACCAACAACTTTGAGACAAATTGTTTTCAAAATATTCAGCCTATCCAGAGAAAACCCCATGTTAAATGTGGTCTGCAGACATTCAGCAGGCATATAATTAATAGTAGGGACTCCCCTTATTGACCTGGTAGCTGAGATGTCCACATTCTCTTGGTTGTACGTTATAAGGTGATAAGATTGTGATTTCTTTTAGTTATTTATTATTCAGTGATCCTTTAATGGTCAAGCCAAAATTGGCCTCTTCTGTTGTCCTGAGGAATGCCCATTTAAAGATCAAGACAAGACAATTTTGACCAGTCGTATGGCTGGATCGATAACACAGCCAGTCATTCCAGTGATCGATTTTCAAAAATAGTCTTCTTGACCTAAGAAAAAAATGTAAATTTTCTTTACCAATCTTTGCCATTAATGGTTTAATTATGGTACATGTATCTTATGTTTCAGCTACCATTGTGAGTGTCTGGATCCGCCAGTAGATGACGTCCCTGTTGATGAATGGTTTTGCCCAGATTGTCAGCCACAAGGTAAATACTTAATGTATACTTTGTGATCGGTGTAAGCATATAATGCCATCCACTACAAAGCTCATAATTGGTGTTCATTTTGACGATAGTTGTTATGACTGACAACTGTTTTTGTAGTTCATGTAATCTCATCAAATTTTCACCCGTCTTCTAGTTAAGAGACTCATTTGTTTACGAGTTTTACCCATGTTTCTCAATTTAACCCTTTAACACTCATATCGGCCAAAAACAGCTTCTGCAGTGATCTTGAGAAATGTTCATTTGCAGACCAAAAGAATACTATTTTTGAAAATTTACCACTGGAATGACTGGCTCAATAACCGAGCCAGTCATTCCAGTGGGCAATTTTAAAAAATAGTGTTCTTTTGGTCTGCATATGGATATTTTCTATGAGAAAATTGAAATTTTCTTGAATAAATTCGAGGGTTAAACAGTTAAAGTCAACCTTGAACATAAGCAGTTGAATATTAAAACACTAATGTAATGAAGTTGTTGGTGTCTTACAGTTAAATTAGATTAAAAATTGTGTGCGCCACAGAGAATGTGTTAAATCTACTTTGTAGTCTTGAAAAGAGTGCAAAAATAGAAATATATTGTCTGCAAGTAATTTCTTTAGCCATATGTTGTCAGCACATCAATGGAAATGCAACCCATACATCCCCACTGTGTTTCGATGTTTGATTAACGCGTAGGTATTAGGCTTGCTTGATTTGTATTGAGCCCTGCATGAAGTGGAAGATGTGTCACCATATGGATCTGAATGCTGTCCGGTATCCGATAGTTAGATAGAAAGTTAGTTTCTCAAAATGTCCTGAAGGTGCGATATGTGCCAGCCCAGACCTCTTGTTGGATGAAATAGGGTAAAAATAAAAAACGGTTTCGTTTCCTGTAAACCTCCCAGGGCAAATTTGTCTTTTTTCACCCGGCCGGGAATAAAATAATTTTTTTTCCCTACCCTGCATAAATGTTAAAATATGCATACATTTGTAAAACTATACAAAGTACAATGTTTTTAATGCCATTTGTATGCAATGTGAAAGTTCTTTTGCTAATTGTGTCATGAAAAACATGACAAATTTGGCAATTACAACCATATTTGATGGACATCTACTCAAATATCTGAAAAAACCAAATATGACCTTTTTAAAATAAATTTATTGAAAAAAATAAAAATTTCCTCCCTACTGAAGTCTTTTTTCCACACCCAGTTTGCAGGAAACAAAATCTTTTTTATGGATGATCTAGTGAAAATTCATTTTGTCTAAATCACAATTTTTACAAAGTAAATAAAGAAAGTCATGCAAAATTTCACCGTTTATTAAAATCTGAAGTGTGTTCTTTACTGTCTGAATCAAATTATAATCCGTTTGTGATTTGTTTGTTGTATTTTAAGTTAATAACAGCTTGTTACGTAGTGCGTTGGCTAAGTATCCATAAAACATCAATAGGTAATAATCAAAGAAACATGCTAGATGCAATGCAGTACAGCACAGAAATAGACATTGCTGCAATGTCTTCCAATCCAATTAAGTTCAAAATATTCAACTGTATGTTCTATTTTGTTTTGGAAATATGTTAACTTATTTTTTTTAGCTGTACTGTAACTGTTACTCCAGCATGCACTGAATCAAATTGATGCATCATAGTCATCTTTGTAATTACATCCGCCCCTGCGGTCGTACATGTAAGATGTGTGTTGGATTGTTAATTCTCAGCGAGAGAATGCATGTTTTTATTATGTTTCAAATTAAAAACTTTGCAAGCCTAGTCATTATTATCATGATTTTAGCTTCCAAACATTAGGGCTGAATGGGTCACATCATGCGTTTTTGTGGATAACAGCTTTTCTTATCTGCTTTTGCAGAAAAAGTCTATTCGTGTATTTTCCCCATAAATGTTGGTATCGCGCTCAGAACCATCCATTAACCACTGAAAGGTTAGCTGCCTCAGCGTATGAAGGTACATTTAGCTAGTAGAGTTTCCGTGCATGTCTCAATGATGTTTCAATCCTGACTGCTAACGGAACTTAGGTTAGAACTGATGAGCCGAGCAAGACTTAGGATGGCCCTGCTAACTACCCTGATTATGCAAATCACTAGATCGATGACCCGGTATTAGCTGGGCAGTAACTTGTATTATCACTGTACTTTCTTCAGCTTGAAGAGGTAGCTGGAGACTGCTATCTATAAGAGTTAGGTTGCTCTAGATATAAACTTGATTGAATTTAGCATTTTGGCTAGAAGTAACATGTCAGTTATGTAGATAGCTGTAAATTTTCTTCACAAGGGAGGAATCCAGTTTTACCAATGCCCCACCCATCTTTAGCTAAGTTTCACCCTCACATCACCCGTGTTGGGATCGATCGATCCCTGAACGGCCTGACTATCAATGAACAGAAAACTATACAGGTAAATTTGAATATTTTGAAAGTATGTTGACGGGGTGCTGTTGCTGCTATAAGTGCCCAGTCAAATTAGTTTCAAAATATTCAACAGAATGTTTAATAAATAGTAAAGACATCAATTCATAGAACAATGCTTAGTCCGTCATCAATTAAGCGTTCGTGATGCTACGTCATTCATAATGTAACATCATCCTACACATCAGGTAGTTGATTATAACGTAATGATTGATGATGGATAAACTGGAATCCTCCATTGAATCGAACTGCTTTGACCTTCCTGATCTTCATTTTCTATGGTTATTTATTAGGCCATACAGCAAATGCATGTTTCACACAAACACGGCGTCCGCGACGACAAATTGCACGGACATTGGTGTTTGAGCGTGTTCGAGCGCGAATTCAAGAAACACGAGTTCAACGTGCAGAACGAGCACGTCGTCAAATCTTGGACAGTGATTCGGATCATGTAAGCATGGATAGAGACAACATTTCTTAGCTCACCTGGCTAGAATGGCGGAGTGAGCTTATGCCATGGCAACTCTGTCAGGTGTCCTGCGTCCATCAACATTTTCTTTAAACAACCTTTTCTCAAAAAGCACTAGGCCGATTTAAACTATATTTGGCAGGAAGCATCTTTATGGCTTAGAGATTCAAGTTTGTTCAAACGGAGCCGATCGGTCACCTTGGCCGGTGGCCATCTTAGATTTTGGCTATTTGTTAGAAATGTCTTTAAAAATCTCCGAAACCGCTTGGGGAATCGAGTCAGAAGTCATGAAACATCATCTAGGGCAAGAGCTACGCCAAGTTTGTTCAAGAGAACTTGATTGACCAACTGGTTCGGCGGCCATCCTTGATGACCTAGTTTTCGCGAAAACGACTTCTCTAGAACCACTGATCAGGCCAAAATTGGGCAGATATGATTAGGGACTAACGGCCATTAACGTTTGTTCAAGGGAAGTTGATCCGTCAAGAAACACTAATCAAAATGTAGCGTGCTTGGTGGCCATATTGGATTTTTTTATTTGATGGATTTTGGGACCGAAATTGGTTTTATGTATGTTTTTGGGTATTTTGATTTCAAATTTGTCATTTTCGAAACTTGGATAAATGGTTTGGCGGCCATTTTGGATCATTTTCCTGCCAAAAGCTCCCATACTAAAGCAATGGGAAATTTTAAATCTCTTATCGAGAACCACTAGGCTGATTTCAATTATATTTGGCAGGAACAATCCGTAGGGCATAGAAATTCAAGTTGGTTCAAACTTAAGCTGATCGGCCAATTTGGCAGATGGCCATCTTGGATTTTGGCAAATTTCTAGAAATATCTTTAACAATCTCTGAAACCGCTTGGGGCGATTCAAAACTCATGAAATATGATCTAAGTGAAAAACTGAACGAAGTTTGTTCCGGAGAACTTGATGGGGCCAAATAGTTTGGCGGCCATCTTGGAATGAAAATGACTTCCAGAACTGCTGAACGGATCTGGCTGTAATTTGGCAGATATTTGTTCAAGGAAAGTTGATAAGTAAAAAGATGGCCACCACTGACCAATCAAAATGTAGGGCGTTTGGCGGCCATATTGGATATTTTTATTTGATGGATTTTTACGCAGAAACTGGTTTTATATAGGTTTGTAAGTATTTTCTTTTAAAATTTGCCATTTTTAAACTGTCAGGTAAACGGCTTGTCGGCAGTCTTGTATTGTTTTCATGCCATAAACTCTCATACAATGTGAAATTCAAAATGTTTTCTTGAGAACTGCTGGGCTGATTTCAAGTATATTTGACAGGAAGCATTCGTAGGGCATAGGGATACAAGTTTGTTCAAAAGAAGATGATCAGCTAATTTTCCTGGTGGCCATCTTGGACTTTGGCCTACCTATAGAAACGTCTTTAACGATCTCCGAAGCAGGTTGGGGGATCGATGCAAACGTCATGAAATATGATCTAGGGCAAGAGTTGGACCAAGTTTGCTCGAGGGAACTTGATTTGCTAAATGGTTCGGCAGCCATTTTGGATTACCTGGTTTTTGCGAAAACTCCAGAACCGCTGAATGGATCGAGCCAAAATTTGGCAGATATGATTATGGTCTAAGGGCCATTAAAGTTTGTCCATTGAAAGTTGATACGTGAAAAAATATGGCCGGTGTGGATCAATAAAAGCTTTGCATGTTTTAGCGGGCATCTTGAATATTTTGAAAAAATCATCAACATGATAAATGACTACTTATTAACCACAGGGCCAATTTTAATAAAACTTGACCAACCCGTCACAGAAATTAGATTGGTAAATTCTTCCAGTGGTCATCTCGTTTCGTTCATTTGTGCCAGTGCCCAATAATTCGAGGTGAGCGATACAGGCCCTTAGGGCCTCTTGTTTTTCTGATGTTCATTGCTATGTATCCAGCTCAGACCTATCCGACATCACAGAAATGAATGATGATGGTACACCCCCACCCCACCCACGCCTGTCCAGGCACTGAGAAGTCGAGGAAGAGGAGAATCTTGTGTTCCCTATTCTGCAGCTCTACCGAAATTGGAACTCACTGTGTAACAGGAAATATCACCTTCCAGTCCTTTTGGAAGTTGTGGATTCGTGGCTCTAGAATTCCAATGAAAGTCAAGATACAACTATATGATGCTACATATGTTTCCATAATGCTATACAATTGCAACATCTGAGCAAAAGCATGCCACTGCAAACATTTATGAACCATTACAAATCATCACTAGCCACAGTTTAATATCAAATGCAGCACTCTACAAACTGTATAGCAGAGCCACTATTTGTGAGGGTAGCGCAACAGCGATGGTTTATGTTCGGACGGGTTCCTCGAATGCCAGAAAATACACCTGCTCAGAAAGCACTCATAAGTGCCAACAGGTAGTAGACACAACGGACACCACAACATCAACTTGCTAAATGTTTTGCGATCAGACCTCAAAGAATGTAATCTAAGACCACTAAAGATGAGAACGAATATAAAGGAGCTTGGGACCCATGCCATGGACATCATCATCATCATCATCATCATCATGTAACATCGAAGAGAACTGGTGGTATCAACTGCATCTGTAGGAGCAGTTTTGTAGCCCTTTGTTGTTGCACGGTTTAGTGAGTTACATGAATTTTTGACACAATGCTCATTGAGTCATGAGTATTCACTGATTGTAGACCTTCATCTTGTATGACTCTTTAAAGTGCATGCTGAAAATTAGACAGTTGTCGCAGGGCAGCTGGCATGGTATTGTGATGCTGGTCATGAATTCTAGTTAAAATCTAGCTAATTTACATTTAGTCCCACAAAATTGTGTTCCACAGAAGGGATTTTGAAAAAACCTGAGTGACTGGTTGATATAGGGGTAGCGAAAAAATGTATTTGTTAAAGGTAAAAAGTTCAATGTTCCAGGTCAGCTGAAAGGGTGGGTAGGAAAGATGTTTGTCCCGTCTGTCTTAGTTTAGTTAGCTAAACCTGGGTGTCCAAGTATCATGTCTTGACTGTGATAAAACTTTGACTTTTTAACCATGTAGCCACCTGGGGCCATAAATAAATAAATAAATAAATAAATAAATAAATAAATAAATAAATAAATCTATGCAACATTTCAACATTTTATGCGAAAGGTTTCTGAACATGATGCCCCTTCAACCAGATCATCGGCAACTACTTCAACAGCAGGTACTGCAACAACTACCTCTGCTAAGCGACCAGCAAAGAGAAAAGTTGTCAAACGAAAACGCAAAGCTACAAAGCGCAAGACTACAAAAGGTCGAAAGAAAGTTGCAAAGAAAAAGGCAACTAAGAAAACTGGTAAAAAAACTAAAGGTAGAAAAAAGAAAGGAAAGGGCAAGAAAAAGAAAAAGGTAATATATATTACGCATACTGATTTCAAATAAGTTAACCTGTTAACCCCTCAAATTTCAGTACCTCAATTTGAAGACAACTATATATATACAGGGAAGCTGTTGAATATCTTCAAAATAAATTAACTGGAACGTGTCGCTGCCGTAGGCCGCAATAGTTCCCATTGAAATTGCTTATAAAATATTCCTTGTATCATGAATTTGACATTTCGTGGCTGTAAGGGTTAATGAGTTAGTAGGTTAAGATTTTAATCCCTTCATCCACACAGATCATGCATTATAAATTATATTATGATATGAATTTTGCGGGAAGTTGCTGCTGCTAATGGGAGTAAGAATGGACCTTTCCAGTTTTTGCTAAGACACACCCACCGCTAGCTAACCTCCACCTCGCCCGTGTTGGGATCAATCGATCCCTGTCTAGAAATTTCCAGAAAACTACAGATAAGCTGTTACATATTTTGTAAATAAATTAGTTTCAAAATATTCAACAGAATTTTTATTAAATAGTGTGGTGGTAGGTGTCAACATATCAGATGAGAATATTGATTGGTAATATTGTGGAGACCATCTGGAATTTTCCGAAAATTATCCACCATGTTTATTTAAATGCAAACGGTTCATTGCTAATGGTCCAGGTGAGTGTCACAGGCCTTTGGTCGTATTGTTAATTTCTAGAGCGATGATACAAATTCGAGACTACTTCTGCATTGTATTGTAGATATGCAAAATGGAACAGATTTGTTTAACCCTTTCTATGACAAATCCCTGAAAAATTACATTCATTAGGATTTAGAACACACGCTAAGGCAGCCATGGCTTCCAGTCGTATTATTTTGAAAATATTCAACAGATTTCCTGTTTGTTTGCACTGAGAGTTAGAATAGACAATAACACGAAAATTGAACACAATTTCCCGGTACAAATTCTTGCCACCGTACGATTAGTATTAATGTATGCCTCATAACCATCATTGCGGGAGTGAAATTATTAAATAGAACCACCTAAAGATTGCACATGGTTTAATAAACATCTTTTATTGCATCAAAGTTAACCTAAATTTGATTTAAAATGTCATAAAAATATATAAATCATGTGATGATATCCACTAAGGACGTTTTTATGTCGTCACTCACATAAGCGACAATATTTGGGGGGGGGGGGGGGGGGGGGGGTTAGGTACTATGGCTATCCTGCATAGATAGGAGGGTAGCTTCCTGTACCCAGCCATTGGAAGTAGCTACAAGAGTGACGCCCTAAACTCACCCAAATTAAAAAGTATCAATATTTAAAGCGAGTGCTCGGCATAGTTGTCTGCAATTTATGGGCTAAATACTACTGGATACTGGACTCGGAACTCAGAAATTACTATATATTCTATTAGATACATTTCTTGTTTTAATGCTTCTAGGAAATTAAAATGGCTCAACCTTGGGATCAATTCAGACGTCATGTAATATGATCTGGGGCAAGAGCTCGCTCAACTTTGTTCAAGGGAACTTGATTGACCAAATGGTTCAGCGGCTTTCTTGGATGACCTCGTTTTCGCAAAAACAACTTCATCCCCAGAACCGCTGAAGCCATCAGGCGGAAATTTGTGATATATGATTAGGGACTAATGGCCATTAAAGTTTGTTCAAGAGAAGTTGATCCGTCCAAAAAAATGGTGGCTATGGGCCTATCAATATATAGCGTGTTTGGCAGCCATATTGGATTTTTTTATTTGATTGATCTTGAGGCCGAAATTGGTTTTATGTATGTTTTTGCGTATTGTGATTTCAAATTTGCCATTTTCGAGACCGTCGGATAAACGGTTTAGCGGCCATTTTGAACCATTTGCCCGCCAAAAACTCCCATACTAAAGCAATGGGAAATTTAAAATGTATTTTCGCGCCATCTTGGATTTTGGTCGATTTTTAGAAATGTCTAAAGATCTCCAAAACCGCTTGGGGGATCAATTCGAAACGCATGAAATATCATCTAGGGCAAGAGCTGCACCAAGTTTGTTCAAAGGGAACTTGATTGGCCAAATGGTTTGGCGGCCATTTTGGATAACCTATTTTTTGCCAAAACCAACTCCAGAACCACTGAGCGGATTGGGCCGAAATTTGGGAGATATGATTAGGTACTGAGTGCCATTAAAATTTGTTCAAGGGAAGGAGCGTAGTCAGAAATATGGCAGAAGTGGACGAATCAAAATGTAGCGTGTTTGGCGACTATATTGGACTTGCAAAAATGTCCACAAACTCATTTAAAAGACTACTCCTAAACCACCCACCAACAATTTTGACAAAAATGCACAGTGCTCACGGTGAGCGACAGGCACCTTGGGCCTCTTGTAAAATTGTCCATCAGCTATCTGATACTGCTTTATAAGCAGTGTGTATAATGGACCTTTATAGTTTTAGCTATGCCTCGCCCATCTCTACTAAGCTCCACCCACAGCTTGCTCGTGTTGGGATCAATTGATCCTGTTTGTTAAATAGTAAAGACATACAAATCGTACAACATTTGGACTATGAAGAGTTTAAGATGGACAAAATCGAGTCATTCATGTCATAATTAATTATGATTCATGTCATAATCGATTATGGCATCATCCTACACGTCACGTACATGTAGTTGATTATGATGCCATAAGATGGTTGAATAGACTGGAAAGGTCCATTCTGTATGCTTGACAAATAATCAACATGTCTCCATATATACTTATGCTTTGCTTTATCTTATCCAGACAGCTACAGACAAGCCCAAAAATGCTACAACATCATTCTTCTTCTATCTGCGCACGTTTCGTGAGATGCTGGCTGCTTCTGAGGAACAATGTGATGCTAAAGAGACCACTGTTAGAGGTATGCCACGGAATTATGACACAGAACTTGAAGGAAATTAGAACAGATAGCATAGTTGAAGCAATCTTTTATGGTTATTACTGGATTCTTAGCTTGAGGCTTCAAAGGATACAGAGAATTACTGGTATTTTTAGCTCACCTGGTCTAAGTGAGCTTATGCCATAGCGACTGGCCGTCGTCCCTCCGTCGTCCGTCAAATTTTGCTTTAAAATGCTACTCCTTAACCAATGGGCAGATTTTAACCAAATTTGGGTTTACTGTCATTCACGACTCCTGAACTTCAATTCGGAATTTTGTTCATCAATTTTTTTGGTCGCAATTTTAGATCTTATTAAAAATTTACCGGAAATTGTCAAATTGCTTCTTAATGTTTTGTGCAATTTCAATTAAATTTGGCTGAAATGATCATAGGGGCTAGAACTTTCAGTCAGAATATTGATTCGTCAGTATTTCGGGTGAAAATCGTAGATTTTTATTAAAAACTTACTGGAAATTGTCAAATTGTTTCTACTTTAACAGCTTGATCGATTTCAACCAGATTGGATTAAAACAATCATTTAATAGAAGGTTCTAGAAATCCCATTCATAATTTTGATTTGACAATTTTTGGGTGAAAATCTTAGATTTGATCAAAAACTTACCAGAAATTGTCAAATAGCTACTTATCAACTTAACTGATTTCAAGCAAATTTGGCCAAAAGGACCATATGATCATAGGCTCTAGAACTTCCTTTCAGAATTTTGATTTGTCTGTAACAAATCTATGGTGATAAGCTCCAGAACTTCCATTCAGAATTTTGGTTCATCAAATTTTTGCGCGAAAATCTTAGACTTTATGAAAAATTTACCAGAAATTGTCAAATCACTTCGCCTTCACAGGTTTACCGATTTACACCAGATTGGGTTAGCATGATCATTTAATGGTAGACTCTAGAATTTCTATTCAGGATTTTGATTGGTCTATTTTTTGGGTGAAAATCTTAGATTTTATAAAAAAAATTAAACGGAAGTTGTCAAATTGCTTCTCCTTGTACCATTTTGGCCGATTGCAACCAAATTTGGCTGAACGGATCCTATGTTTATTCCATTCAGAATTTTGATTTGTCATTTTGGGGATGAAAATCTTAGATTTTATTACATATTTACCGGAAGTTGTCAAATTGATTCTTATCATTTAGGTGCAATATTTAAGCGGTCCCAGTTAATAATTTCACATTCGTGATGATGTTTTTGAGGTGTACACTAAACATAGCCTTAAAGCGGCAAGAATTTATACCAAGAAATGGTTCAATTGTTGCGGTATTGTCTATCAGTTTTAATCATTTTAGAGAATGGATTTGTCAGCAATTTGGCACCTCTTGTCCTAATAAAAGCCTAGGCTACTAATAGGCAATGTACGTTACTTTACATTTTGAAAAACAACCGCATGTATCTTGGAGACGGCAACATCGTCCACCAAAATTGTTTACAAATGCACATCAGATTTTTTGCCATGGACATGCTAAAGCATCAGTCTATGCTGGCTGGCAGTGAATTCCTTAAAACTGGTGCTGTCATAGCAAAACGTTTATCCCCGTACGTTGTCATTTGTGAGCAGCACACATTTAATTTAAAGTCAGTGAATTATTTGTTGGGTTTAACCCGTTATCCCTCGAATTTGTTCAAGAATATAACAAGTTTCTCATAGAAAAGGTCCATTTACAGACCAAGAGAAGCATATTTTTTTTAATTTACCACTGGAGTGACTGGCTTGGTTATCGAGGCAGTCATTCCAGGGGTAATTTTTCAAAAATAGGCTTCTCTTGATCTGCGAATGAACATTTTTCATGACCTGTGCTGAAGACGTTTTCGGCCAATATGAGTATTAAAATGGTAAGGACAGAATATCGCTGATGTAAGATGGTGACTGGCCGTGTATTCCTTTGAACTTTTGCATCAATATTTTAAATTGAATGCATGTCTCAGTTGGTAGCCAATTTAAATCTCAGAATCAGCGTATTATGATAATATCTAGGTTTCCTATGACAGCATGGCCAAATTATATATTCCTATTTGATCAGATAAAATATTTTAATGTGCATATTAAACGTTTAATGGTTAGTATGTTCTGTTTGAAATAGATTTTCTATTTTGGAATGTAATTTGTTTATTTATCAGCTGCTGAAGTTTGGCGTACAATGGATGCTGAGGATAAGAAACCTTATGATGCGTTGTATCAACTAGACAAGGAGAGATATGAAAGGGAAATGGCAGAATGGACATTGGTATGAATACAGAGTATATATCATAATATATGATCAACTGTAGCCCAGTCATTTTCTTCAATATAATTAATTTTTTTCATCCTGATTTCAACGGAGCAAAATTTGACGTGGACTGAATCTCGTTGAAATAGTTTAAATGGTGTCGATGTTATGAAAAGTGGTATTTTATAGTACAACACATGTTAAAATGCTGTGAAAATAAGCATGCATCATCTTCTTTTCGATCGCTGGGATCACACTTGGGGAGCCGTTCTCAAGATGAAATCTGTGGTTTTCTGCAGTTCTTCCACAGGCCCATACAGCTTTTCAAGAAAAGAGGTTGACAAAGGCCAGATCTGTTCTCTCAGCAGCTGATACGTACTGCAACATTGAAGTATGTGCTCTGTGGTCTGTTCCGCTTCTCCACAAGGACAAGCGCGCGATGTCGTATGGTGGAACCGCCTGTACATGTGTTGGTTTAGTCTGTTATGTCCAGTTCTGAGACGAAAAATGGTCACTTGCTCAGGCCTCGAGAGATGATGGTAGGCATCTTTTGATTGAGGTGTTCTATAGAGTGACTTGATGATAGTCTTCATCTCTGTATGAGTAACCATGTTTTCTGTCTGATTCTCTTCTGCACCCACCTTTGCCATCTTGTCTGCTTCCTCATTTCCTTGGACTCCACAGTGTGAGGGGATCCACTGCAATGCTATCCAAAAGCATTTGATGATTTGTAGTGCTTCTTCAAGTTGTGACAGCTTACCTTTGGTGATAGCCTCAAGGACGGAGCGGGCATCAGATAAAAAAACAATCTGTGCAATAGGGTCTGCTGTTCTGCTGATGGTATTAGCTGCATGAACCAGTGCTTCAACTTCAGCTCTGTAGTTTGTGCAGTGTTTGCCTGTCGGTATTGCAGCTGACTCATGTTGTCCATTTGGATACTGTATGTTCAGTCCGGCACCTCCGCTCCTAATTGCATCTTTGGCTGATCCATCTGTGTAGATCCTTATCCATGTCTCCTGAGGGTACATTTCTTCCAGCATGGCTAGGGTCAGGGCCTTCTTGCTCACATCACTATGTTCATCTTTGGTTGTGAGATGAGGTACTGTGGTGTGAATAGATATGCTCTCTACTAGTTTGTTTTCCCATGGTGGAGGATCAAGGGTGTGTTTTGGGTCTTCTATTTGTGCTGGCAACATTTCTTGATGTTTCCTTTGAAGTGCTTTTGTCTCTCACAAAACTTGATCTTGTAAGTCTTCCTGATGACAGCTGTGCTTGCCTGATCTTCATCGGGTGGTTGTTGAACGATTTGAACTTTGCAGCGTGGATCAGTGCTTTGCATTCCCTTCCTTTGCTAAGTAGGGGGATGCCGGCTGTCTGCTCCATTTTTTCTATTGGTGTTGATCTCATTCCACCAGTGATGATGCGCAGTGCCGGGTTTTGTACTCTGTCGAGGTTGATGAGATTTAGCTGCTGTCATCCATGAGCTGGATACATACTCGAGGTGTGGTCGTACGGCATCTAGGTAAATGGTCTTGAGGATCCTTTCATTGGCACCCCACTTCCTGCCAGCTTCCTCATGATGTTTAGCTTTCTTCTGGCCTTTGCGTTCTGGATGTGCTCCTTCCATGTTAATCTTCTGTCATAGGTGACTCCCAGGTATGTCTGCTGGTTCTCGTACTCCAGTGGAGTACCGCCCAGTGTCAGATTGCCAACCTTGGTTTTGGTGGACAGGGAGAATAGCATAGCTGATGATTTTTCTTTGTTCAGGGTCATACACCAGCGATTGGCCCAAGCTGTAATTCTGTCCAAGGCGAGCTGCATTCTGTATGTGGCAGTCGTTGTGTACTCCTCGGTGCACCAGAGTACGAGGTCATCTGCATAGAGGGCTGCTTGGATCCCATTGGGCAGCTCTGCTACAATGTCATTAATGAAGCGTATGAACAGAGTTGGTGATATTACTCCGCCTTGTGGCACCCCTTGTCTCAGCAATACATTCTGTCCAGATTGTCCATCCACCAGCACCCTAGCTCTGCGATTGTGTAGGTATGACTTGGTCCATCGGAACATGTTGCCACCGATGCCTGTGCGCCGGAGCTTCACGAGGAGGCCATCCTTCCACACCTTGTCAAATGCCTTCTGCAGATCAATAAAGGCAGCTAGCATCACCTTCTTGGCTTGAAAAGTGTCTTCTATGACCTGTGCAAGATGTGTTGTTTGATCTTCTGTGCTCCTGTATCTTCTGAAGCCGGCCTGCTCTGAAACTATAATGTTCTCCGACTCCAGGTACCGCTGGTTGACGATGCGCTCCATGGTCTTGCATATGCATTCTGGCTTCCTTCCAGCACTGAGGAACCTCTCCATTGGTCCAACTGAGATTAAAGATGTCTAGCAACTTGCGGAGAGATGCATTACCACGGTGTTGGATCATTTCAATCGTAATGCCATCTGGCCCGGGAGATTTCATCTTCAATTGGCGGATAGTCTTCAGTTCTGCTAAACTAATGTCAACTTTCATTGCATCGTGAGTGTTGGTGTCTGTTCTTTCCTTTCGCTCTTTTCTAGCCTCTTTGATGCATTCGTGGTATAGAAATGTTGCTTTCTTTTGCATATGCCTTCGGCAAGGGCATCTGCAGCCATCTTTCCTGACAGTGTTTGTCCATTTTCTTCAAGAGTAATCTTCTCTCCCCCGACACCCTCATCATTCAGTGCTTTAGTCAGTCTCCATAGCTTTGTTGTGTCTCTCTAAATTAAACCCTGCCGTCTTTTCCCTCCAGCTTCTTCTTTTGGCCTCCAGCTTGGTCTTTAGATACCTGGTTTTAGTTTGTTGCAGTGTGAAGTGGTTTTCATGACAGGGATTACTCTGCATCTTCTCTTGCCTTGTCTAGTTTATCATGTGCTACTTGCAGTTCTGTTGTCTAGTAGGGGCGGTAGTTTTTCCTGAACCCTCGAGGAATCGCTTCGTTGGCAGCCTTGAGGATACTTGAATTAAATTCCTTGACCACATTGTTGATGTTTCTCCCTTCTGATATATTTTGGGTAGGCTCATTGGAACGAATGCCGAACAGACTCCAATTTGCCTTTTTGTAGTTCCACCTTGGATGTTGAGGTGAACTTGTCGAGATACTTCCAGACAGAGAGAGGAGGACTGGACAGTGGTCGCTTCCTCATAACTGCGATCCGACCACTCTACTGAGGTTTCTGTGAATGAAAGTCTGGCGTTGTTGTCGAGTGCCACCGGCGCGAGTAGAAGTTAGGCTGATCTGTGGGATCGTTGACAAGTAAAAGGTGCTTTTCATCTTGCCATGCTTCAATGTCTTCTCGTTTGTGCTGTATCCCCAGCTCTGGGAATGGCTATTAAAGTCTCCCACAATGAGGAAGTGGCAGTCCGGGACCTGGATTGTGTCAAGTGAGAGATTCTTGTCATTAGGGCAGTAATAATTGACAATGTCAATCACAGAGTTGCTGGTTGTTACCTTGATCTTGATATATTCTGCCTCTTCCATAAAGGTTTTGATCTGGATGGCGTTCACACTGTTTCGGACCAAGGTGATCACCCTGCCTTTCTTTCTTCCTCTTCAATCACACCGGAAAATCTGGTAACCTCTGATCTTAAATGGTTTTCCTTCTTGCAGGTGTGTCTCTTGAATGCAGCAGATATCAATGTTGTTTTCGTACAGGAACTGTTCGAGCTCTGATTTCTTGTTGGTAACCCCTTCGGCGTTTCAGTGCATGATGTTGATACTGAGGTTCTCTTTGGGTTTGGTCTTCTCTTTCGGTTGGCCAGTAGCTCTCCATCCTCGTCCCCTGGCTCTACAAGACGAGTTGATGGGACCTCCAGTAGCTGAGGGTGGGCTCTTTCGAGGCGTGGAGCCCGGTGCTGCACCTGTGTGGCGGATCCTCACAGGGCGAGCACCATTTCGGTTGATTCGATCTCCAAGGGTCATTTCATTAGCGTTGTGCATAATGCTCTGGTTAGCCCCTCCAAATGTCTGGATTGACACCCAGTGGGTTACACCCCTGTGCCACGTTGAGGCCGAGCATATAGTCTTAAACAGCAGAGCATGCATCATTATATTTATCTACCGTTGGTGCAGTCACTGAGTCCCATCCTTCTCATCCAGCTCTGATGGTTATCCTCTTTAACTATAGTATAGCCTAATATGTGCAATTAGAATACCCTTGTCCAAGTATCTGCCAGTAATGGACCTTTCCAATTTATCTATCCATCATGTGATGTCATAATCAAATATGTGACATGTAGGATCACCTCATAATCAGTGACGTCATGAATGACATAGATAAGTATGTCACTAATGCATAATTGAACACGGACTAAGCGTTGTACTATTTAATAAACATTCTCTTGAATATTTTGAAACTAATTTGACTGGATGCTGTTGCTGCCATAGGCAGCAACCGTGCCCAGTGAAATTAGTTTCAAAATACTCAATTTATTTACCTGTTTAATTTTCTGGAAATTGATAGTCGGGTGTTCTGGGATCGATCCCAACACAGACGAAGTGTGGGTGGAGCGTAATTAGTGATGGGCGGGGCTATTAGTGGAAATGTCCATTATGTCTATGCTATTGTTGTGTCTGACTTTTCCCAAATTGGTTATTGGTTTTAAGTTTAGAAAAATGAAAAGGAACTTCCTCTTTTGTTATTTTTTTCGAATAGTTGCTCCGCAGTCAACCATTTATGCCTCAAATTTATTCAAGAAAACTAATTTTCACATAGAAAATGTTGACTTGCAGACTAAGTAAAGACTATATTTGAAAATTTACCACTGGAATGACTGGCTTGATTACTGAACCAGTCATTTCAGTGGTAAATTGTCAAAAATCGTCTTCTTGGTTTGAAAATGGACATTTCTCAAGATCCATGCACAGAAGCTATTTTTGGTCAGCTTAAGTGTTAAAGGGTTAATGTGTTACTATGGTATTATGCATAGACGTGGAAAAGTCATTGAATGGCGGATTCAATTTAACCATAAATTATATGACATCATAATGAACTATGTGACGTGTTGGATGACGTCATAATCAATTATGTCATGAATAACCTAGCTAAGTTCGTCACGAATGCTTAATTGATGACAGACTAAGCGTTATATGAAATGTATATACAGTCTTTACTATTTAATAAACGTCCTGTTGAATATTTTGAAACGAATTTGGCTGGACGCTGTTACTGCAATAGGCAGCAACAGCATCCAGTCAAATTAGTTTCAAAATATTCAACAGCTTACCTGTGTAGTTTTCTGAAAATTGCTAGTCAGGGAGTTCACGGATCGATCCCAACATGGGTAAAGTGTGGGTGGAGCTTAGCTAAAGATAGGCGGGGCATAGCTAAAACTGGATTCCTCCATTGTATTCTATCTCATGGAAGATCATTGTTTTGTCCAGCTCAAGGAAGTCATGTCAAATAAGTTATGTACTACAGTTTTCATTGCGCATAGGAAATAAAATTATTCTATTAAATTTCAGAAAAAGAGTTTTCCGCGAAGCAAAGCTGTAGCGCCATCAACTGTGAAATCTCGCATAGCTGGCAAGCTTGGTTTATCACAGCCTGCGACTGGTCGCTTGCTTCCAATGCAGAAAACTACACACGGGAAGAATTTAGATACACTGAGAGCAGACCTTGGTGTTTCACCGCTGTCTATAATGGGCCACAAAGATGATCTTCTACCATTATCAGATAGGTGAGTGTCTTGAAGACGAACCACTAAGACTGATTAGGCAATAGAATGATCCATTTCTAGCTATGCTATGCCCATTTCTCATTAAGCTCCACCCACTTGTCACATGTTTTGGTATCAATTTGAAACTAACTATACAGGGTTAGTACTACCAATTCTCATCTATGGCTACACATCCTCCTACCGACACACCTCTGTAACGCACTGATGTCAAATATTAATGGACCTTTCTAGTTTATCCATCATTCATATGATATCATAATCAAAGTTTTGCGTGACATGTAGGATGATGTCATAATCAATGCTCTCATAAATGACGTAGATAAGTTCATCATGAATGCATAATTGATGACGGTCTAAGCGTTGTACGAATTGTATGTCTACTAGTTAATAAATATGTTGAATATTTTGAAACTAATTTGACTAGGCGTTGTTGCTGCCATAGGCAGCAACAGCACCTAGTCAAATTAGTTTCAAAATAGTCAACAGCTTTTAGTTCAAGGATCGATCGATCCCAGCATGGGTGGAGCTTAACTAGGGATAGGCGGGGCCTAGCTAAAATTGGAAAGGTCCATTGAGGTAGAGGAAAGACTGGAGCACATTTGGGTCGACAGTGTTTGAGAAGGCTGTTGCTGACTATAACTATGGGCTCGTTTTCGTGAGTTTTGACCTCGGTTCATTGTTGCCAATGATTACTGGTTCGTAAATATCAAGATGGCGCCTAGCTAAATTTTACAACTTATTTGAATGACAAGATCTCATCAATGTTTTAGTGTATGCTGTCATCTGCGACTTACATAGACTGAAATTAAAGTCTAAATCGAATTGCGATCAAATTAATTGCTAAAGTTAATGCTACTTAGAATGCTTGTGGGTTCAGAACATTGCCACGAAATTGCAATCGGCAAGCCTCGTCAATTTACAAAAATGCTGTTTTGGCGTTTCTGATTCGTGGCCAGTGGTTCCTGAGTCCGTGGTTCAACGAACCAATTCAGTTGCGAAAACGAGGCCATAGTCTCTGATATTTATGTTTGGTTAATCATACTTGACCCAAACTTATAATGACATGGCATCACACAATGATGTTTTGGTCAAAAGGTCTACGATCAAGGTCACTGATACGCATGGCGATCGTCCGCTATCCATCCTTCAACTTTTTGTTAAAAACACTATGCCTCATTAACGTCATCCCTTTTAGGCCTTTTTTTTTTAAACTTGGCAGATTTAAACCTAATTTGGCTGCAAGGACCCTATTGGGGTAGCCTTCAGAACTTGTATACAGAATTTTGATTGGTCAATTTTTGTGGTGAAAACCTTAGACTTTATGAAAAATTTGCCAGTAATTGTCAAAACTCTACTCATTAACTGCTTGACTGATTTCAACCTAATTTGGCTGGAAAGACCCTAATACTTTAGGCTTCAGAATTAGTATACAGATTTTTTATTAGTCAATGTTTAGCTTATGCCATGCCGACCGTCCGCGTCCTTCCGGCATCCATCAACCTTTGCTTTAAAATGCTACTCATTAGCCACTTGGTGGATTTCAAATTAATTTGACATGAACGATCCAATGGGGGTATGCTTTAGAACTTGTATACAGAATTTTGATTAGTCAATTTTTCCGGCTGTCATCTTGAAATTTCTGCAAAATGGTGGAAAAATGTTCAATACGCTACTCCTCATTAACTGCTTGATGAATTTCAACCATACTTAGCTGGGAGTATAGTACACTGATATGGTTCAGAACTTATACAGAATTTTGATTGGTCAATTTTTCTTGCAGCCATCTTGGATTTTCTAAAAATTTCTAAAAATCACTAAAGAAAATCAAACTCGGATGGAAGAACCCTAGCGTAGTATGTTTCAGAACCTGTATACAGAATAATGATAGGCTCTAGAATCTCTATTCAAAATTTTGATTGGTGAATTTTTTGTGTGAAAATCTTAGACTTTGTAAAAAATGTACCAGCAATTGTCAAAATGCATCTCCTTAGATTCTTGACAGATTTCAACCAAATTTGGCTTTGAGGATCCTATGTAGTTTATGCTCTAGAAAATTTCTTGAGATTTTTGATTGGTCAATGGTTTTGGTGAAAATCTTAGATTTTGTAAACAAATTTACCGCATCTGTTTGTTAACTGCCTGGCGGATTTCAACCATATTTGACTAGAAGGACCCTGTTGTGCTAGGCTCCAGAACACATATTCTTAATTTTGATTGGTCAGTTCTTTGGGTGAATATCTTAGATTTTTTAATATTTAGCGGAAATTATCAAAGCACATCTCTTTAACCGCTTGTTGGATTTCAACCAAATTTGGCTGGAAGGTTTCGGTGGTTGTAGGCTTCACCAGAACTTATATTCAGAATTTTGTTTGGTCAATGTTTTTAGATGAAAATCTTAGATTTTATGAAAAATTTACTGGAAATTGTTAAAGTGAGACGTAGCTGCTTGACAGACTTCAACCAAATTTGGCTAGAAGGACCCTATCTCGATAGACTCTAGAACTTCTATTCAGAATTTTGCTTGGTCAATTCTTTTGATGAAAATCCTATCTTATTTTATGAAAAATTGTCAAAGTGCTGGGTGGATTTTAACCAAATTTTGCCGGAAGGATCTTACAATGGTAGTTTCTAGAATTTCTATTCAAAGTTCTGATTGGTCGATATTTTGTTGCCCATCGTGGATTTACTGAAAATTTTCCGGAATCATTTAAAATGTTACTCCTTAATGAATATACTGATTTCAATAAAACTTGAGTGGACCGATCCTATGGTGGTAAGCGTCAACATAACAAACAAGAATTTTGCTTTCTCAATTTGTTTGGGGTGGGGGGGGGGGAGTTGAGTTGTGGGTGGGGTCGTGTCATCTTGCATTTTCCGAACATTATCCATTATGTCTATTTAAAGGAAAATTGTTTAAATGCTAATGGTCCAGGGGAGCGTCACAGGCCCTTGGGCTAAAGGCCTCTTGTTTTATGTTTGAAGTCAAGCTTCATAGTTCATTTGAAAGTCGTAAAGTCGAGCATCATGGTTGCATGGCAACCACATTTCTGTTTATAAAGCATTATAGTGGATACTGGAGCAATGTATTTATTCTTGCAGTGAACAGGCATCGACAAAGAGTCCATATTCTAAATCGGCTTTAAAATCCCACAAGCGTGTGGCAAGGCCAGTGTTACCAAGGTAAGAACCGCTCTATGTGCAAATAATATTTTCAAAATTTATATTCAAATATAATAAATGACATGTTCGGCAATACAGACCAGATACAAATTCTTTATGATGCATGAAATAATCAGTTGAAGATTTTGAAAATGATTTGCCTGAAAGCAAATGTTCTCTTAGCCAGCAGTCAGCTCCAGTTGAATTTTATTTTTTAAATATTGAAGTACTGTCCTAAGTATTTGCCATAACCCATTAGCCTTAAATTTGTGTAGCTCAGTTTCAACACACCTGCTGGCAAGCTGTTGAATATTTTGAAACTAATTTGGCTGGAACCTGTTGTGCATTGCAGTCGAAGCTTTCAGTCAAATTAGTTTCAAAATATATAACTGAATAATCTATACATCATAGAGTTTTCACAAGAGTATTACTGTCCCGATCACAGGATTTTAGCACTTGACCATTAAAGGGTGAACATTGATTAAGATTTGTTTTTTTATGGGGCTCCACAAATCTTAGCAATGGCTGCTGTACAATAATTATATAGTAATAATAATAACAACCCTGTTTTCAACTATTATATCAGGATTGTTAGCCCTTGAGAATGCCAATTTTCAGACCAAGTGAAGACAGTTTTTGAAAATTTACAACTGGAATGACTGGCTCGATAGCTGAGCCAGTCGTTTCAGTGGTAAAGTTTCAAAAATTGTCTTCTTGGTCTGCAAATTGACATTTTCTTTGAGAAAATTGATATTTTCTTGAAAGAATTTAAGGCTTAAAGGTCATATATGGAGAGTGTATTTTAAGACATTATAATATATCCAGCCCTTCCAAATCATATAGCTGTTATCAATTTGCTAATACATGGCATATTTTTATATTTATTGCTGATAAAGTACATAGCTTTAGAATATCGCGTCATGAATTACCTCCTTTGAATTCCAAGCAGCTGTGATGTCATAGTGGAACAACTGCTAAGCAAAGCTAATACATGCAACACTGTTTAGCCAGGGTGACTTTTTCATTCTATTGTATTTAGCAATGAATTTTGAAATAGGCAATGATCTCAATGATATTCCCGGTAGACATTAGTCAGAAGTTTATAATGGCGCCGCTGCCACATTTTAATATGAATATCTCGGGCACGAAAAACCCCTTTTTAGATGAGATCTGCTTCGAGAAAATATCTCGGTGTGATTCTGTAGATACTGTATTTTTACGACACAATATCTTGCTATATCCAGTATTGGTGGGATGGCCGTCAAGCACAGATCTAGGATTTTATTATGGAGTTAGTTCAATATTGGAGAGGGTCTATGAGTGAGGGCGTGTCCCCTCCAAATGGCGGTTTGGGGAGATATTGGCGGGCTGGTTCTTCTCCCTGAAAATTCTGATGCTATGAGAAGTCATTTCCTGCATTGCATGTGATAAACAACATATCTATTTACTATCCAAACTGAGCCTATAATTCAGCAGCATCGGTTATGATTTTCCAGATGCATCTCTATCCACCACCCCCCCCCCCCCCCCCCACCCCCCCCCCCCCCCCCCCCACCCCACCCACACCACCCCACGCCCCACACACCCCACCCCACCCCACGCCTCCTCACACGCACACATGCACGTAAGCATGTGCACACACACAAACCAAATGCAAAGTCCATCGGTAGATTTGCCAAAGGTATCGCAATCAATTGATTTGTTTAAGTCTAAGACTGGAGAAAGCTAGGCCTATATTTGATACATTTTATAGGCCTATATAATTAAATCTCCTGTAGACTTAAGCCAGAGTATTTGTGACAATCTAAAACATCGATTTTAACAAGCATTGATTACAATATCATCTAGGGATATACAGTATTCCAGCAATGAGTGACCGGGGTGTAGTGTGTGTGTGTGTGTGTGTGTGTGTGTGTGTGTGTGTGTGTGTTGTGTTGTGTGGTGTGTGTGTGTGTTGTGTGTGTGTGTGGTCAGGCCTACGCATCACCACTTATGTTTCCTGCCATTCTAAACATAGGCCTACATATGCGTTCGTATCCTATATGTATGTGGGTGAGGAGGTAAATTCTGGGTATATATCTACCATTTCTTTGAATGTAATGTAGCTAACGTGTAAATTTATGCATAGCGACACTCACTCTCCCACGCTTTTACTGGAGTAATTTTTGGCTTACATACTAGAGACAAATGCTGGCTCTGAGTGTGTACAATTGTCGTGTATACTGAAAAAAGCACATATATGAGCAGAGTTGCCCATATGCGTCCTTTTGCGCGTATATACGCATAAAAATGGCAGAGGGACTCATAAAAATTAACCCTCTGCGTCACTGAGGACGCACAAGGGACGCAGTGAAAAAGAGTAATGGAAACTGGTAACTTTGCGTGTGCTTAATTAGCGATTATATTATCGTGTGTGTATATTTATTTGTGCATGTTTTTACTTTAAAAAATATACCTAATGTATTGTGTGTTCAATAAAAACGAACTTACTGCGTTGTTTAAGACTATTATTTGTTGTATGTTTTCTTGCACAGCCCAAAGTTGTTAATGCCCATAAATCAGATTCAACTACCATATTTAATTGTAAACACAATCCCCAAATCATCCTTAGTATTCCATTTGCTCTAATTTTTTTATTATAAATAATGAGTTTACAAGCCCGATGTTAGTCGCCTTGTTTGGCCTACAAATTGCAAAAATACCCGCCATGTTTCTGTCTGTTGTGCTAAACGTCAGTGTGACGTGTCAGTATTTGATTGGATAACAGCGGAATCTCCCTCTAGAGGAACTCACGCTTGAGAAATCCAATACAACTGATCAAGCGTATACAAACGTGTTTGGGCGTTTAACCCTTTCACAGCTCAGAACATTGGACAGATCACAAAGTTGTTATCACTAATCTGCTGAATATTTTGAAATTAATTTGCGCATGCCTACTTGCCTAACTTAAAGGCAAAATATTTTTTTCTATTTAATTATCAAAATATCTAAATGGATGAAGGAATATATGGAAAATATTGTGATATCTTTTACATTTGAATGGTCATTTGACGGATTAGCGGCGTTGTCTTTGTATTGCTGTTTGAATAACGGTATCAATGCGCGCTATAAGCCGTCTTTTATTTAGCAATAGCGGCTGATTGATTGACTGATGGATTAGTGTTTATAATGTTTAACAATACTCGATCGTTAGGTTTTCCCAATTTCTCAACTAAATTGATCTGAATAGAATCTGTCCGCTTCGTCATTCGCTTTGAATTTAAGACAATAATTGAGCAATTCATGTCGAGTATTAGACTTGATTTATCTGTGTATATATATGAGAGAAATATTGACTTCATTAAATTAGTCAAAATGCAACGAAGCTTGTTTCAGTTTGGCGTTAAGCGACCTCTAGATTCTACATGTGCTGATAGTGATGATAACAATGAAAGTATGGCAAAGCGTAGCAAAATTTGTAGCGAGTCTTGCGACACCAGTGCGAAAATTTGTGAAAATGTGGTTAAAGTAAAGCAAGTGAAGTCTAGGAAATTCAGTGACGTTTGGTTAAAAACACCGGCGTATAGTAAATGGCTTGAGGTTCTGGATGGTAAAATGAAGTGTACATTTTGTAGCAGTGCGAAGAAGACTAATAATTTCGTAAGCGGTAGTACAAATTATCGGGAAAAGTGAGGTTCACAATAACAACAAACAAGTACAGTGCTTTAAGTTATTGTTTATTGACATGCAGTTCAAATGTTATTAGTTAAATATACAAGGGCCATTTCAATAGATCAATTTTAGCCATCATTGTAGATCACAGAATACATATTTCTGAAAATTTACCACTGGAATGACTGGCACTGTTTAGAGCTAGTCATTCAAGTGTTAAACTTTCAAAAATAGGTATTTTGGTGATCTACAATGGTGGCCAAGTGTTAAGTGCTAAAGGTTAATAAACTATGCATAGTTAATATTCTCTATATATACATTAACAGTATTTACAATGTCATAACTAGTGCTTTCAACATGTTTAATAAAGTGCTTTATAATTAGATCAATGTGTTGTGTTTATTTTAAGAAAAAAACATGGGACCCCCATATTTCAGATGAGGACCCCATGGGACCCCCAGATTTTACAGTGGGACCCCCAAATCCGAGAGTGTGGGGTCCTTGGGACCCCCAAAAATCAGATGCTGGGGCCAACACTGTATATGAATGAAGATGCGCAAAAAATGTGACAGTAATAATTTATAACAGATGGGCAAGATTATCTAAATTGTCATATTTAGATAGGCCTGCATTTGTTAACAGTGCACAAATTTATGTTG
Organism: Chaetoderma sp. LZ-2023a; assembly: GCA_034401795.1. NCBI lineage: Eukaryota > Metazoa > Mollusca > Caudofoveata > Chaetodermatida > Chaetodermatidae > Chaetoderma > Chaetoderma sp. LZ-2023a. The sequence continues at coordinate 102,294,458 of CM067370.1, read as the reverse complement.
GATAGCTTACGCATCAAAGACTGTCAAAATTATTTGTTTATTATACGCTTTCATTGACGTCCGCATGAAGTGAAAGAGACGATCGATAACCGATATGTCAGTCTTCCTATGAATTCGTTCATCTGCTACTATTTATGTGCTTCCATTACACAGAATGCTTGTTTTATCGCCCGGTGGTAATTTTCAATAAGCCCGGTGGTAATTTCTCAAAATAATATGCTTTGCATCAATGTGAAAATATGCAGGCCCGTCGATTCCCCAACTGGCACCGCACCCCCTACACATTCCAGACTCCACCCCCACCCCACCATCCAACCATTAAATTAAATTATCTTGTCATTTACAGACTAATTTTGTTCACGCACATTTCTATCGAGCCAAAATCGCCATTGAAGCAATCATGTTCTCAAACATGTCTGGAAACATGAACCCGAGAAAAATCTGCCGCATTTGTTTTTTTGTAGCTGTTGCCGTTTTTATGTGATTCTAGCTACACACCACTCGCTAGGCCTAAACCATGTAGCCTACATAGCCGCAACAAAAAATACCAGAATTAAAGAAAATGCCTTGAGTTCTCATACAATTTTTGTTTTAGACATATAAGAAAGATCTAGCTGACTTACGTGTGTCTGGTTTATGTATGCACATGTATTTAATTCAGCAACAAAAAACTATCATTCCGCTATGTAGGCTATATTATGTATGTTAAGTAAGAGCGGGCTTTAGACTCTATGGTCAGTTGTTTAGTTAGGGTTAAAATCAATCAGCATATAATTTTCTATTATTTTTATTGGCATAAGACCGGAAAAAACTATTTTTATTTTTGCCTGATCGGGAAAAATGCAACCAAACTGTACTTATTTCCTACTGAAGTTGAACGAAGCTGTATGTATTCAACGTTACGGTATGATAGCTTGTTCCACTATTACGTCATTATTGACGCTGAAGAGATCAAAATCAAGGGAGGTGAGTCATCACGTAATTTCGTGTATTCGATCATACGCCGACTTTGCGGCGTAATATTAGCTATTTGGTGAATGTTAGACACATACAGCTGGTTTGTTATTAATTACTATACAATAATGCCTTAAATACTTGCAAAATTGTACATAAAAGGGATTTCTCCAAATATGACCTTTAGAGGGTTATACTTGCAAAATTGTACATAAAAGGGATTTCTCCAAATATGACCTTTAAAGGGTTAATGCAGCAATGGTTTCCAGTGAAATTCATTTCAAAATATTCAAGTTTTCTGTATGGTTGCCTTGAAAATGAGATACGTGGAATTCTTCGCTGAAAGAGTTAATAGCTAACGAACAAGATTGCAAAATGTTGATGACATGTTGCATAATTTGCAACTTCTTGTTTAGTAAATGTGGTACATCCATATGGCAAAGACCATGTATAGAATTAATACTTGATATATATTGTCGCATACAAAGCACTCGCTTAGAAACAGATGATTATGTACTCATGTTTCTGTTTTTTACAGCGCATTTGACTCGAACAATTCACCTGATGCTACCCCTTCTGGCTTTGATCTGCTCGGTTCCATTTTACAGAATCAGAGCAGGTTACGCATGACTGGCAAAGATGTCACGATCAACCGAGATGGTGAGATAGTCATTAATCTATATCAATAGGAGGGATCTAGTGGGAGCTCCGCCACATTTATTTCCAGCTAAGTTCTGTCCACTTTGTGTGTATGTTTGACTTGACTCTAACACTGGACCATAAATTCCTGGAATCTTGATTTCAAGGTAACTATGCACGTAAGCTTTTGAAAATTTTGAAACTAATTTGACTGGGAGCTGCCTATGGTGGCAACAGCTCCTCGTCAAATTAGTTTTGCAATGTTCAACAGAGTGTTTAATTAAGTCATAAATTCATCAAAGAACTACAATTTGAATGGTTACTAACTTATTGTCAGAGCTTTGCCACATTTTGTAGTGGACCTATGTCATTTAATTATGATTTCATGAGGCCCCCGATTCCGGGTATATCAAGCAGAGGTGACCAACAAAGTTCTTGTTTTGAGTCGCATTGTTGAACACTACCCTAAGGAAGCGTGGAACCATGTTTATACAGATGGATCAGCTATCCAGGGCCCATGTTCCCGAAGCTCTCGTTATGTTAGCGATATCGTTACACAATACAAAAGCAATGAGTGTAACGATATCGCTAGCTAACGATAGTTTCGAGAACATGGGCCCAGGCTTGTCAAAAATGAAAGAGCAGGTGCTTACATTGGGTTTCCACTTATGTTTGTCAACTGGGAAGCACTGTACCAATTATACTGCAGAAATCCAGGCACTGATCTTAGCTAGCCAAAAACTAATACAACGTGAAACCATAAATGAAAATATTGTCTTCCTGACCGACTCCCTGTCAGCGCTCTAGGTGCTGGAGAGTGGATAAGAAAGACATTGGCAAAAGACAACAATGTCACCTTACAGTGGATCCCCTGACACTGGCATATCAGGAAGTGACAAAGCTGACCAACTGGCTAAAGGAAGGGTCAAAGAACGAACTGTTCAACTATGAGATTGACTTTGAAGTGCTGAAGTATATCAGTAGACCCACAAGAACCTCCAGCAGGCAGCATAATGATGCAATACAAAGCCTCAGTAGGGAGGATCAGACATGTATCTTCAGATTTAGGACTGGTCATAATCGTCTCGGTACACATCTCAAGATTATAGATTCTGCAGTGGTTGAGTCCTCAGACAGATGAGACAGGAGAACACCTTGCAGCACAGCCAGCGGTATGAGCAGGCTAAGAGAAACTTCTGGTCTATTGATGTATCCTTTGAAGAGACGTTCAGAGGAGACAGGGACAGTTTGATGACCACTCCAACTTATGACCTCAGTTACTTGAATGACAGATTGTAGTCCCCGATTCTCCCAATGCAGTGGACATTGCTAATTCAGTTATAATGGACTGTGTAAATGTGTCTTACATGTATTTGTGAGACAATTTTCATGCTTTTATACACTCAAATTGCTACCTCAAATATGATAGTAAATATGATATTAGGCAGTCAAATTATTTTCAAAGTATTCAACATGTATCCTATATAGAACTTTGCAATGCAGTCTAATACGCTGGTATTTCATAGAGGAAAAGTTAGCCTCACAATAGTAATTTTTGTCTCATCTGCAAACCAGAAGTGAGCCATTGGTTTAACCTTTCCGATGGCAATGACGATCGCAGTGGCAATGGGTGCGCCAATGTTACGTTTTGCACTTTAATATGGACATTGTTATCTATGCTTTTAAGAATCCACATGATAACAAGATCAAAAGTCAATGTCACTGACCTCTGATGCTTATTGGCATTGAGGAGAGGGGAGAAATTTAATTCGTAAGAATTCTTGTTAGCTTTAAGTGTTGCATAAGAAAATGTGAACATAACATACATACTGTACATGTAATCTAATATCAAATATCTTGAACTGATGTAGGATCTGTAGAGCTTTCTATGATTAAACAAAGATCCAACGCAGAACAACTCTGCTGAAGCATTTATGTGTATGAGAAAGCACTGATTTATTATGAAAACAGTTCCATTATCAGTCCACATTAACAACACAGATCTTAGAAAGATAACAATGAAGACCAATAATCTAACTACATAATGAGCCCACCAATAAAATGGGTAATAATAACATCGTATAAAGCTAGAAATTTATATCTTTATACCCTGCCAAAAAATTGCCGATGTATTTATCATGTGATGGCACCATCTGTGTGGATGGGTTGGCTTTGAAACTCCAGAGAGTTCATGGACTAGGTCTGGAGAAGAAACCTATCGAAATTGACGATGATCTGAAATCCAAGAAGGGGCCATCTTGGAAATTAGTTTCTGCATAAAAGCTCTGTTAATGTTTATCAGATCTGAAATCCAAGATGTCCGCATGTCCGTGAGCCAAGGGTGGCTATCTTGAAGGTTTTCCGAAAGGTAACTCAATTACTGTTTTATCGGATTGCTTTGAAAGACAGGATGACTGGACTAGGTCCGAGGAATAAACTTATCAAAATCAAAGATGATCCTAAATCCAATTTGGCCGCCAACCATCGGGAGCCATCTTGAAAATAGCTTTCCGAATGATAATTCCATTTCCGTTTAGCGTATCAGTTTGAAGCTTCATAGAATGACGACTACGTCTGAGGAAGAAACTTATCGAAATCGAAACTGATCTGAAATCCAATATGGACACCAGCCACCGGTGGTCATCTTGAAAATTGGTTTCCGGATGATAACTCTGATCGTTTATCAGATCATGTTGAAACTTCATAAGAAATCTATGTCTGAGGAAGAAATCGCTACTTGCTGAAAGCTCTCATTTATTCATTTGTCGTGAGGGCGTGGTATTATGCGCGGTTTGCAGAGCTGTTTTATTGATTTTTTTAGCGTAGAACTTTGAAAACTTTGATTGCTTAGAATCGTTCATATGTACACATGTTTCATCAGTCCTTTTCCAGCACTGCTGTTTTCAAAATTACGCCATCATGTGAAGGGGAAATATACATGCACATAACTTTGAAGCATAAGTTTAAATGTAGATGCAGGGTGTAAATGTGCTGCCTTAGATGCATATTCTGTCACAGCTATTAGCTTTCTATGATTTAACAGAGATCCAACGCAGAATAAACTTCTTTAGATAAACTTATTTACGTATGAGAAAGTTCATTACGATACAGTAAATTAGATCCCGATGGTGATGCCTCTATCCCCAGCGAAAATCCAAAGAAAGCCATTGGACATATCAGCTACATTGTATGGCATCCTTCTGCATCTGCAATCAACCAGGCTGGTGAGATTGCCAAAATAAGCACGTTCCGCCCTACATAATTATGCGATGCATCAAATTAACATCAGACTGTTGGGTGAATGGTATGTGCATGTATGTGTGATAGGCGATATTGACTAGAAATTTCTGTTAAGCGATGACTAATACTTTATTTAAGGTGTATGTACTTGTTGTATTATTAGAGGGCATTGCTACTATTGTATAGTACAGCTCAGAATTAACTTTAAATGTTTCCAAATCAAAGTAAAGCGTACTCTTGAATATTTTGGACTTAATCTGAGTGTAAAACATTGCTGCCTACAACATGTAAAAGTAATTGCTAGTGAATATGTTATGAATTAATCTTTGACAAACGGCATTTTCATATAGGTATATATTTTTGGTCTGCATAGAGGCACACCGGTCTATAATGGACACTGTATGGTCACCAATGATATGTTGTCGACTAAACCTTTCATGGTGAAGTTGGCCAAAACCAACCTCTGCGGTTGTCTTGAGAAATGCCCATTTGCATTTTAAGAGAAGTCTGAAATTTTACCACAAATGATAATCAAGCCAGTCATTTCAGTGGTAAATTAATAATTTCCTCCATCTACAAAGTGGCATTCACTAAGACAATGTTTCAATGTTCCTGACAATTCTTGACTAGAAGCGGGTTGATAAAACTATGGTAAAGAGCTGTGGATAAATTGTGGTGGTTCATTAACACCTGAATCCTCAAATTTATTCAAGAAAAATTTCAATTTCCTCATAGCAAATCATGATCCGAAATCCAAGATGGCCACCATCCACCAGCAGGCATCTTGAAAATTCCGGATGATATCTCTTTTACCGTGTATTGGATCGCTTTGAAACTTCATGGAGTGGTTGGGCTAGGTCTGGGGAAGAAACCTATCGAGATTGGCAATGATACGAACTCCAAGATGGCCGCCAGCCACCATCTTGAAAATTGGTTTCTGGATGATAACTCGCCGTTTATCGGATCGCTTTGAAACTTCATAGAGTGGTTGGACTAGGTCTGAAGAAGAAACCTATCGAAATTGACAATGATCTGAAATTCAAGATGGCCACCAGCCACCATCTTGAAAATTGGTTTCTGGATGATAACTCTGTTCCCGTTTATCGGATCGCTTTGAAACGTCATAGGGTTGTTGGACTAGGTCTGGAGAAACTTATAGAACTTGACGATGGTCCGAACGCCAAGATAGCCGCCAGCCACGGGCTGCCATCTTGAAAGTTGGTTTCTGGATGATAACTCTGTTACCGTTTATCGGATCACTTTCTAGGGTCGTTGGAATATGTCTAGTGAAGAAACATCAAAATTTACGATAATCCGAAATCCAATATGGCCGCCAGTCAGAAGCAGTCATCTTGAAAATTGCTTTCCGGACGATACCGCCTTGACCGTTTGACGAATCGCTTTGACACTTCATATGGATGACTAGTCTGATGGGTCTGAGGAGGAAACACATATTTTCTGACTCATTCATTGGTTTGTCATCATGGCGGGGTATTATGCACCGTTTGCAGAGCTCTCGTTAAAAAGTCTTCTTGATCAGATCTGCAAATGGATATTTTTAAAGAGCACTGCAGATGCTGGTTTTGGTCAGTTAGAGTGTTAAAGGGTTAACGATCTGCCATCTTTTAGCCACCCAACTTAAAGGACTGCCATCATTTGGCCACCCATCTTAAAGAACTGCCATCTTTTGGCCACCCATCTTAAAGGACTGCCATCATTTGGCCATCCATCTTAACGAACTGCCATCTTTTGACCACCCATCTTAAAGGACTGCCATCATTTGGCCACCCATCTTAAAGAACTGCCATCATTTGGCCACCCATCTTAAAAAACTGCCGTCTTTTGGCCACCCATCTTAAAGAACTGCCATCTTTTGCCCACCCATCTTAAAGAACTGCCATCATTTGGCCACCCATCTTAAAGGACTGGCATCTTTTAGCCACCCATCTTAAAGAACTGCCATCATTTGGCCACCCATCTTAAAGGACTGTAATCATTTGGCCACCCATCAAGGACTGCCATCATTTGGCCACCCATCTTAAAGAACTGCCATCATTTGGCCACTCATCTTAAAGGACTGCCACCTTTTGGCCACCCATCTTAAAGGACTGCCATCATTTGGCCACCCGCCTTAAAGAGCTGCCATCATTTGGCCACCAATCTTAAAGTGCTGCCATCCTTTGGCCACCCATCTTAAAGGACTGTCATCATTTGGCCACCCATCTTAAAGGACTGCCATCTTTTAGCCACCCATCTTAAAGGACTAATCATTTGGCCACCCATCTTAAAGGACTGCCATCTTTTGGCCACCCATCTTAAAAGACTGCCATCTTTTGGCCACCCATCTTAAAGGACTGCCATCTTTTGGCCACCCATCTTAAAGGACTGTAATCATTTGGCCACCCATCTTAAAGGACTGCCATATTTTGGCCACCCATCTTAAAAGATTGCCATCATTTGGCCACCCATCTTATAGGACTAATCATTTGGCCACCCATCTTAATGGACTGCCATCATTTGGCCACCCATCTTAAAGGACTGCCATCTTTTGGCCACCCATCTTAATGGACTGCCATGATTTGGCCACCCATCTTAAAGAACTGCCAGCATTTGGCCACTCATCTTAAAGGACTGCCATCATTTGACCACCCATCTTAAAGGACTGCCATCATTTGGTCACCCATCTTAAAGGACTGCCATCATTTGGCCACCCATCTTAAAGAACTGCCATCATTTGGCCACCCATCTTAAAGTACTGCCATCCTTTGGCCGCCCATCTTAAAGGACTGTCATCATTTGGCCACCCATCTTTAAGGACTGCCATCTTTTGGCCGCCCATCTTATTGGACTGTAATCATTTGGCCACCCATCTTAAAGGACTGCCATCTTTTGGCAACCCATCTTAAAGGACTACCATCTTTTGGCCACCCATGTTAAAGGACTGCCATCTTTTGGCCACCCATCTTAAAGGACTGTAATCAATTGGCCACCCATCTTAAAGGACTGCCATCTTTTGGCCACCCATGTTAAAGGATTACCATCATTTGGCCACCCATGTTAAAGGACTGCCATCTTTTGGCCACCCATCTTTAAGGACTGCCATCTTTTGACCACCCATCTTAAAGGACTGCCATCTTTTGGCCACCCATCTTAAAGGACTGCCATCTTTTGGCCAGCCATCTTAAAGGACTGCCATCTTTTGGCCAGCCATCTTAAAGAACTGCCATCATTTGGCTACCCATCTTAAAGGACTGCCATCTTTTAGCTACCCATCTTTAAAAAATGCCTTCTTTTAGGTGCCCATCATAAAGAACTGCCATTTTTTGACCACCCATCTTAAAGGACTGCCATCTTGTACATGTGATCTAATGGTTTTATATAATTCATATCAAATATCTTGAACTGATTAGGATCGGTAGAGCTTTCTATGATTTAACAAAGATCCAACGCAGAACAACTCTGCTGAAAAATTTACATGTATGAGAAAGCGCTGATTTATTATGAAAACAGTTTCATTATCATTCCACACCACAGATCTTAAAAAAATAACAATGAAGACCAATAATTTAATTACATAATAATCAACCAATAAAATGGGTAATAATAACATCTTATAAAGCTAGATATTGACATCTTTATACCCTACCAAACAATGGCAGTGTATTATGTGATGGCGCCATCTGTGCAGATTGGTGGGCTTTGAAACTTCATAGGGTTCTTGGACTAGGTCTGGAGAAGAAATCTCAAAATTGACAATGATCCGAAATTCAATATGGCCACCAACCACTGGGGGCCATCTTGATAATTAGTTTCTGCATGAGAGCTCCGCTAAAGTTTATCAGATCACTTTGAAACTTCATAGGGTTCTTGGACTAGGTGTGGATAAGAAACCTATCGAAATCGACAATTTAATCCGAAATTCAAGATGCCAGTGAGCCAAGGGCAGCCACCTTGAAAGTTTTCTGGCGATTCAATTACTGTTCGTTGGACTGCTTTGAAACATGGATGACTTCACTAGGTCTGAGGAATAAAGTTATCGAAATCGAAGATGATCCTAAATCCAATATGGCCACCAACCATTGGTGGCCATCTTGAAAATCGGTTTCTGAATGATAATTCCATTTCCGTTTAGCGTATCGCTTTGCAGCGTCATAGGATGACTGGACTACCTCTGAGGAGGAAACCTATCGAAATAGAAAATGATCTGAAATCCAATATGGATGCCAGCCACCAGTGGCCATCATGAAAATTGGTTTCTGGACGATAACTCTAGACCGTTTAGCGGATGGCGTTGAAACTATATAAGAAATCTAGGTTTGAGGAAGAAATCGCTACTTTCTGATAGCTCTCATTCATTGGTTTGTCATTATGGCGAGGTATTATGCGCCATTTGCGGAGCTCCTGTTTTATTGATTTTTTTAGCGTAGAACTTTGGAAACTTTGATTGCTTAGAATCTTTCACATATACACATGTTTCATCAGTCCTCTTCCAGCACTACTGTTTTCAAAATTATACCATCATGTGTCACCCATCTTAAAGGACTGCTGTCATTTGCCCACCCAGCTTGAAGAACTGCCATCTTTTAGCCACCCACCTTAAAGAACTGCCATCTTTTGCCCACCCATCTTAAATGAATGCCATCATTTGGCCACCCATCTAAAAGAACTGCCATCATTTGGCCACTCATCTTAAAGGACTGACATCGTTTGGCCTGCCATCTTAAAGGGCTGCCATCATTTGACCACCCATCTTAAAGGACTGCCATTTTTGGCCACCCATCTTAAAGGACTGCCATATTTTGGCCACCCATCTTAAGGGACTGCCATCTTTTGGCCACCCATCTTAAAGGACTGCCATCTTTTGGCCACCCATCTTAAAGTACTGCCATCTTTTGGCCACCCATCTTAAACGACTGCCATATGTTGGCCACCCATCTTAAAGGACTGTAATCATTTAGCCACCCATCTTAAAGGACTGCCATCTTTTGGCCACTCATCTTAAAGGATTGCCATCATTTGGCCACCCATCTTAAAGGACTGTAATCATTTGGCCACCCGTCTCAAAGAACTGCCATTTTTGGCCACCCATCTTAAAGGACTGCCATCTTTTGGCCACCCATCTTAAGGGACTGCCATCTTAAAGGACTGCCATATGTTGGCCACCCATCTTAAAGGACTGTAATCATTTGGCCACCCATCTTAAAGAACTGCCATTTTTGGCCACCCATCTTAAAGGACTGCCATCTTAAGGGACTGCCATCTTAAAGGACTGCCATCTTTTGGCCACCCATCTTAAAGGACTGCCATATGTTGGCCACCCATCTTAAAGGACTGTAATCATTTGGCCACCCATCTTAAAGGACTGCCATCTTTTGGCCTCCCATCTTAAAGGATTGCCATCATTTGGCCACCCATCTTAAAGAACTGCCATCATTTGGCCACTCATCTTAAAGAACTGCCATCCTTTGGCCGCCCATCTTAAAGGACTGTCATCATTTGGCCACCCATCTTAAAGGACTGCCATCTTTTGGCCACCCATCCTAAAGGACTAATCATTTGGCCACCCATCTTAAAGGACTGCCATCTTTTGGCCACCCATCTTAAAGGACTGCCATCTTTTGGCCACCCATCTTAAAGGACTGCCATCTTTTGGCCACCCATCTTAAAGGACTGTAATCATTTGACCACCCATCTTAAAGGACTGCCATCATTTGGCCACCCATCTTAAAGTACTGCCATCATTTGGCCACTCATCTTAAAGGACTGCCATCATTTGACCACCCATCTTAAAGGACTGCCGTCTTTTGGTCACCCATCTTAAAGGACTGCCATCATTTGGCCACCCATCTTAAAGAACTGCCATCATTTGGCCACCCATCTTAAAGTACTGCCATCCTTTCATCACCCATCTTAAAGGACTACCATCATTTGGCCACCCATCTTAAAGAACTGCCATCATTTGGCCACCCATCTTAAAGTACTGCCATCCTTTGGCCGCCCATCTTAAAGGACTGTCATCATTTGGCCACCCATCTTTAAGGACTGCCATCTTTTGGCCACCCATGTTAAAGGACTGCCATCTTTTGGCCACCCATCTTAAAGGACTGTAATCAATTGGCCACCCATCTTAAAGGACTGCCATCTTTTGGCCACCCATGTTAAAGGATTGCCATCATTTGGCCACCCATGTTAAAGGACTGCCATCTTTTGGCCACCCATCTTAAAGGACTGCCATCTTTTGACCACCCATCTTAAAGGACTGCCATCTTAAAGGACTGCCATCTTTTAGCTACCCATCTTAAAAAAATGCCATCTTTTACGTAGCCATCATAATGAACTGCCATTTTTTGACCACCCATCTTAAAGGACTGCCATCTTGTACATGTAATCTAATGGTTTTATATAATTCATATCAAACATCTTGAACTGATTTAGGATCGGTAGAGCTTTCTATGATTTAACAAAGATCCAACGCAGAACAACTCTGCTGAAAAATTTACATGTATGAGAAAGCGCTGATTTATAATGAAAACAGTTTCATTATCATTCCACACCACAGATCTTAAAAAAATAACAATGAAGACCAATAATTTAATTACATAATAATCAACCAATAAAATGGGTAATAATAACATCTTATAAAGCTAGATATTGACATCTTTATACCCTACCAAACAATGGCAGTGTATTATGTAATGGCGCCATCTGTGCAGATTGGTGGGCTTTGAAACTTCATAGGGTTCTTGGACTAGGTCTGGAGAAGAAATCTCAAAATTGACAATGATCCGAAATTCAATATGGCCACCAACCACTGGGGGCCATCTTGATAATTAGTTTCTGCATGAGAGCTCCGCTAAAGTTTATCAGATCACTTTGAAACTTCATAGGGTTCTTGGACTAGGTGTGGATAAGAAACCTATCGAAATCGACAATTTAATCCGAAATTCAAGATGCCAGTGAGCCAAGGGCAGCCACCTTGAAAGTTTTCTGGTGATTCAATTACTGTTCGTTGGACTGCTTTGAAACATAGGATGACTTCACTAGGTCTGAGGAATAAAGTTATCGAAATCGAAGATGATCCTAAATCCAATATGGCCGCCAACCATTGGTGGCCATCTTGAAAATCGGTTTCTGAATGATAATTCCATTTCCGTTTAGCGTATCGCTTTGCAGCGTCATAGGATGACTGGACTACCTCTGAGGAGGAAACCTATCGAAATAGAAAATGATCTGAAATCCAATATGGATGCCAGCCACCAGTGGCCATCATGAAAATTGGTTTCTGGACGATAACTCTAGACCGTTTAGCGGATGGCGTTGAAACTTCATAAGAAATCTAGGTTTGAGGAAGAAATCGCTACTTTCTGATAGCTCTCATTCATTGGTTTGTCATTATGGCGAGGTATTATGCGCCATTTGCGGAGCTCCTGTTTTATTGATTTTTTTAGCGTAGAACTTTGGAAACCTTGATTGCTTAGAATCTTTCACATATACACATGTTTCATCAGTCCTCTTCCAGCACTACTGTTTTCAAAATTATACCATCATGTGTCACCCATCTTAAAGGACTGCTGTCATTTGCCCACCCAGCTTGAAGAACTGCCATCTTTTAGCCACCCACCTTAAAGAACTGCCATCTTTTGCCCACCCATCTTAAATGAATGCCATCATTTGGCCACCCATCTAAAAGAACTGCCATCATTTGGCCACTCATCTTAAAGGACTGACATCGTTTGGCCTGCCATCTTAAAGGGCTGCCATCATTTGACCACCCATCTTAAAGGACTGCCATTTTTGGCCACCCATCTTAAAGGACTGCCATCTTTTGGCCACCCATCTTAAGGGACTGCCATCTTTTGGCCACCCATCTTAAAGGAGTGCCATCTTTTGGCCACCCATCTTAAAGGACTGCCATCTTTTGGCCACCCATCTTAAACGACTGCCATATGTTGGCCACCCATCTTAAAGGACTGTAATCATTTGGCCACCCATCTTAAAGGACTGCCATCTTTTGGCCACTCATCTTAAAGGATTGCCATCATTTGGCCACCCATCTTAAAGGACTGTAATCATTTGGCCACCCGTCTCAAGGAACTGCCATTTTTGGCCACCCATCTTAAAGGACTGCCATCTTTTGGCCACCCATCTTAAGGGACTGCCATCTTAAAGGACTGCCATATGTTGGCCACCCATCTTAAAGGACTAATCATTTGGCCACCCATCTTAAAGAACTGCCATTTTTGGCCACCCATCTTAAAGGACTGCCATCTTAAGGGACTGCCATCTTAAAGGACTGCCATCTTTTGGCCACCCATCTTAAAGGACTGCCATATGTTGGCCACCCATCTTAAAGGACTGTAATCATTTGGCCACCCATCTTAAAGGACTGCCATCTTTTGGCCTCCCATCTTAAAGGATTGCCATCATTTGGCCACCCATCTTAAAGAACTGCCATCATTTGGCCACTCATCTTACAGAACTGCCATCCTTTGGCCGCCCATCTTAAAGGACTGTCATCATTTGGCCACCCATCTTAAAGGACTGCCATCTTTTGGCCACCCATCCTAAAGGACTAATCATTTGGCCACCCATCTTAAAGGACTGCCATCTTTTGGCCACCCATCTTAAAGGACTGCCATCTTTTGGCCACCCATCTTAAAGGACTGCCATCTTTTGGCCACCCATCTTAAAGGACTGTAATCATTTGACCACCCCTCTTAAAGGACTGCCATCATTTGGCCACCCATCTTAAAGTACTGCCATCATTTGGCCACTCATCTTAAAGGACTGCCATCATTTGACCACCCATCTTAAAGGACTGCCATCTTTTGGTCACCCATCTTAAAGGACTGCCATCATTTGGCCACCCATCTTAAAGAACTGCCATCATTTGGCCACCCATCTTAAAGTACTGCCATCCTTTCGTCACCCATCTTAAAGGACTACCATCATTTGGCCACCCATCTTAAAGAACTGCCATCATTTGGCCACCCATCTTAAAGTACTGCCATCCTTTGGCCGCCCATCTTAAAGGACTGCCATCATTTGGCCACCCATCTTAAAGTACTGCCATCATTTGGCCACTCATCTTAAAGGACTGCCATCATTTGACCACCCATCTTAAAGGACTGCCATCTTTTGGTCACCCATCTTAAAGGACTGCCATCATTTGGCCACCCATCTTAAAGAACTGCCATCATTTGGCCACCCATCTTAAAGTACTGCCATCCTTTCGTCACCCATCTTAAAGGACTACCATCATTTGGCCACCCATCTTAAAGAACTGCCATCATTTGGCCACCCATCTTAAAGTACTGCCATCCTTTGGCCGCCCATCTTAAAGGACTGTCATCATTTGGCCACCCATCTTTAAGGACTGCCATCTTTTGGCCACCCATGTTAAAGGACTGCCATCTTTTGGCCACCCATCTTAAAGGACTGTAATCAATTGGCCACCCATCTTAAAGGACTGCCATCTTTTGGCCACCCATGTTAAAGGATTGCCATCATTTGGCCACCCATGTTAAAGGACTGCCATCTTTTGGCCACCCATCTTAAAGGACTGCCATCTTTTGACCACCCATCTTAAAGGACTGCCATCTTTTGGCCAGCCATCTTAAAGGACTGCCATCTTTTAGCTACCCATCTTAAAAAAATGCCATCTTTTACGTAGCCATCATAATGAACTGCCATTTTTTGACCACCCATCTTAAAGGACTGCCATCTTGTACATGTAATCTAATGGTTTTATATAATTCATATCAAACATCTTGAACTGATTTAGGATCGGTAGAGCTTTCTATGATTTAACAAAGATCCAACGCAGAACAACTCTGCTGAAAAATTTACATGTATGAGAAAGCGCTGATTTATAATGAAAACAGTTTCATTATCATTCCACACCACAGATCTTAAAAAAATAACAATGAAGACCAATAATTTAATTACATAATAATCAACCAATAAAATGGGTAATAATAACATCTTATAAAGCTAGATATTGACATCTTTATACCCTACCAAACAATGGCAGTGTATTATGTAATGGCGCCATCTGTGCAGATTGGTGGGCTTTGAAACTTCATAGGGTTCTTGGACTAGGTCTGGAGAAGAAATCTCAAAATTGACAATGATCCGAAATTCAATATGGCCACCAACCACTGGGGGCCATCTTGATAATTAGTTTCTGCATGAGAGCTCCGCTAAAGTTTATCAGATCACTTTGAAACTTCATAGGGTTCTTGGACTAGGTGTGGATAAGAAACCTATCGAAATCGACAATTTAATCCGAAATTCAAGATGCCAGTGAGCCAAGGGCAGCCACCTTGAAAGTTTTCTGGTGATTCAATTACTGTTCGTTGGACTGCTTTGAAACATAGGATGACTTCACTAGGTCTGAGGAATAAAGTTATCGAAATCGAAGATGATCCTAAATCCAATATGGCCGCCAACCATTGGTGGCCATCTTGAAAATCGGTTTCTGAATGATAATTCCATTTCCGTTTAGCGTATCGCTTTGCAGCGTCATAGGATGACTGGACTACCTCTGAGGAGGAAACCTATCGAAATAGAAAATGATCTGAAATCCAATATGGATGCCAGCCACCAGTGGCCATCATGAAAATTGGTTTCTGGACGATAACTCTAGACCGTTTAGCGGATGGCGTTGAAACTTCATAAGAAATCTAGGTTTGAGGAAGAAATCGCTACTTTCTGATAGCTCTCATTCATTGGTTTGTCATTATGGCGAGGTATTATGCGCCATTTGCGGAGCTCCTGTTTTATTGATTTTTTTAGCGTAGAACTTTGGAAACCTTGATTGCTTAGAATCTTTCACATATACACATGTTTCATCAGTCCTCTTCCAGCACTACTGTTTTCAAAATTATACCATCATGTGTCACCCATCTTAAAGGACTGCTGTCATTTGCCCACCCAGCTTGAAGAACTGCCATCTTTTAGCCACCCACCTTAAAGAACTGCCATCTTTTGCCCACCCATCTTAAATGAATGCCATCATTTGGCCACCCATCTAAAAGAACTGCCATCATTTGGCCACTCATCTTAAAGGACTGACATCGTTTGGCCTGCCATCTTAAAGGGCTGCCATCATTTGACCACCCATCTTAAAGGACTGCCATTTTTGGCCACCCATCTTAAAGGACTGCCATCTTTTGGCCACCCATCTTAAGGGACTGCCATCTTTTGGCCACCCATCTTAAAGGAGTGCCATCTTTTGGCCACCCATCTTAAAGGACTGCCATCTTTTGGCCACCCATCTTAAACGACTGCCATATGTTGGCCACCCATCTTAAAGGACTGTAATCATTTGGCCACCCATCTTAAAGGACTGCCATCTTTTGGCCACTCATCTTAAAGGATTGCCATCATTTGGCCACCCATCTTAAAGGACTGTAATCATTTGGCCACCCGTCTCAAGGAACTGCCATTTTTGGCCACCCATCTTAAAGGACTGCCATCTTTTGGCCACCCATCTTAAGGGACTGCCATCTTAAAGGACTGCCATATGTTGGCCACCCATCTTAAAGGACTGTAATCATTTGGCCACCCATCTTAAAGAACTGCCATTTTTGGCCACCCATCTTAAAGGACTGCCATCTTAAGGGACTGCCATCTTAAAGGACTGCCATCTTTTGGCCACCCATCTTAAAGGACTGCCATATGTTGGCCACCCATCTTAAAGGACTGTAATCATTTGGCCACCCATCTTAAAGGACTGCCATCTTTTGGCCTCCCATCTTAAAGGATTGCCATCATTTGGCCACCCATCTTAAAGAACTGCCATCATTTGGCCACTCATCTTAAAGAACTGCCATCCTTTGGCCGCCCATCTTAAAGGACTGTCATCATTTGGCCACCCATCTTAAAGGACTGCCATCTTTTGGCCACCCATCCTAAAGGACTAATCATTTGGCCACCCATCTTAAAGGACTGCCATCTTTTGGCCACCCATCTTAAAGGACTGCCATCTTTTGGCCACCCATCTTAAAGGACTGCCATCTTTTGGCCACCCATCTTAAAGGACTGTAATCATTTGACCACCCCTCTTAAAGGACTGCCATCATTTGGCCACCCATCTTAAAGTACTGCCATCATTTGGCCACTCATCTTAAAGGACTGCCATCATTTGACCACCCATCTTAAAGGACTGCCATCTTTTGGTCACCCATCTTAAAGGACTGCCATCATTTGGCCACCCATCTTAAAGAACTGCCATCATTTGGCCACCCATCTTAAAGTACTGCCATCCTTTCGTCACCCATCTTAAAGGACTACCATCATTTGGCCACCCATCTTAAAGAACTGCCATCATTTGGCCACCCATCTTAAAGTACTGCCATCCTTTGGCCGCCCATCTTAAAGGACTGCCATCATTTGGCCACCCATCTTAAAGTACTGCCATCATTTGGCCACTCATCTTAAAGGACTGCCATCATTTGACCACCCATCTTAAAGGACTGCCATCTTTTGGTCACCCATCTTAAAGGACTGCCATCATTTGGCCACCCATCTTAAAGAACTGCCATCATTTGGCCACCCATCTTAAAGTACTGCCATCCTTTCGTCACCCATCTTAAAGGACTACCATCATTTGGCCACCCATCTTAAAGAACTGCCATCATTTGGCCACCCATCTTAAAGTACTGCCATCCTTTGGCCGCCCATCTTAAAGGACTGCCATCTTAAGGGACTGCCATCTTAAAGGACTGCCATCTTTTGGCCACCCATCTTAAAGGACTGCCATATGTTGGCCACCCATCTTAAAGGACTGTAATCATTTGGCCACCCATCTTAAAGGACTGCCATCTTTTGGCCTCCCATCTTAAAGGATTGCCATCATTTGGCCACCCATCTTAAAGAACTGCCATCATTTGGCCACTCATCTTAAAGAACTGCCATCCTTTGGCCGCCCATCTTAAAGGACTGTCATCATTTGGCCACCCATCTTAAAGGACTGCCATCTTTTGGCCACCCATCCTAAAGGACTAATCATTTGGCCACCCATCTTAAAGGACTGCCATCTTTTGGCCACCCATCTTAAAGGACTGCCATCTTTTGGCCACCCATCTTAAAGGACTGCCATCTTTTGGCCACCCATCTTAAAGGACTGTAATCATTTGACCACCCCTCTTAAAGGACTGCCATCATTTGGCCACCCATCTTAAAGTACTGCCATCATTTGGCCACTCATCTTAAAGGACTGCCATCATTTGACCACCCATCTTAAAGGACTGCCATCTTTTGGTCACCCATCTTAAAGGACTGCCATCATTTGGCCACCCATCTTAAAGAACTGCCATCATTTGGCCACCCATCTTAAAGTACTGCCATCCTTTCGTCACCCATCTTAAAGGACTACCATCATTTGGCCACCCATCTTAAAGAACTGCCATCATTTGGCCACCCATCTTAAAGTACTGCCATCCTTTGGCCGCCCATCTTAAAGGACTGCCATCATTTGGCCACCCATCTTAAAGTACTGCCATCATTTGGCCACTCATCTTAAAGGACTGCCATCATTTGACCACCCATCTTAAAGGACTGCCATCTTTTGGTCACCCATCTTAAAGGACTGCCATCATTTGGCCACCCATCTTAAAGAACTGCCATCATTTGGCCACCCATCTTAAAGTACTGCCATCCTTTCGTCACCCATCTTAAAGGACTACCATCATTTGGCCACCCATCTTAAAGAACTGCCATCATTTGGCCACCCATCTTAAAGTACTGCCATCCTTTGGCCGCCCATCTTAAAGGACTGTCATCATTTGGCCACCCATCTTTAAGGACTGCCATCTTTTGGCCACCCATGTTAAAGGACTGCCATCTTTTGGCCACCCATCTTAAAGGACTGTAATCAATTGGCCACCCATCTTAAAGGACTGCCATCTTTTGGCCACCCATGTTAAAGGATTGCCATCATTTGGCCACCCATGTTAAAGGACTGCCATCTTTTGGCCACCCATCTTAAAGGACTGCCATCTTTTGACCACCCATCTTAAAGGACTGCCATCTTTTGGCCAGCCATCTTAAAGGACTGCCATCTTTTAGCTACCCATCTTAAAAAAATGCCATCTTTTACGTAGCCATCATAATGAACTGCCATTTTTTGACCACCCATCTTAAAGGACTGCCATCTTGTACATGTAATCTAATGGTTTTATATAATTCATATCAAACATCTTGAACTGATTTAGGATCGGTAGAGCTTTCTATGATTTAACAAAGATCCAACGCAGAACAACTCTGCTGAAAAATTTACATGTATGAGAAAGCGCTGATTTATAATGAAAACAGTTTCATTATCATTCCACACCACAGATCTTAAAAAAATAACAATGAAGACCAATAATTTAATTACATAATAATCAACCAATAAAATGGGTAATAATAACATCTTATAAAGCTAGATATTGACATCTTTATACCCTACCAAACAATGGCAGTGTATTATGTAATGGCGCCATCTGTGCAGATTGGTGGGCTTTGAAACTTCATAGGGTTCTTGGACTAGGTCTGGAGAAGAAATCTCAAAATTGACAATGATCCGAAATTCAATATGGCCACCAACCACTGGGGGCCATCTTGATAATTAGTTTCTGCATGAGAGCTCCGCTAAAGTTTATCAGATCACTTTGAAACTTCATAGGGTTCTTGGACTAGGTGTGGATAAGAAACCTATCGAAATCGACAATTTAATCCGAAATTCAAGATGCCAGTGAGCCAAGGGCAGCCACCTTGAAAGTTTTCTGGTGATTCAATTACTGTTCGTTGGACTGCTTTGAAACATAGGATGACTTCACTAGGTCTGAGGAATAAAGTTATCGAAATCGAAGATGATCCTAAATCCAATATGGCCGCCAACCATTGGTGGCCATCTTGAAAATCGGTTTCTGAATGATAATTCCATTTCCGTTTAGCGTATCGCTTTGCAGCGTCATAGGATGACTGGACTACCTCTGAGGAGGAAACCTATCGAAATAGAAAATGATCTGAAATCCAATATGGATGCCAGCCACCAGTGGCCATCATGAAAATTGGTTTCTGGACGATAACTCTAGACCGTTTAGCGGATGGCGTTGAAACTTCATAAGAAATCTAGGTTTGAGGAAGAAATCGCTACTTTCTGATAGCTCTCATTCATTGGTTTGTCATTATGGCGAGGTATTATGCGCCATTTGCGGAGCTCCTGTTTTATTGATTTTTTTAGCGTAGAACTTTGGAAACCTTGATTGCTTAGAATCTTTCACATATACACATGTTTCATCAGTCCTCTTCCAGCACTACTGTTTTCAAAATTATACCATCATGTGTCACCCATCTTAAAGGACTGCTGTCATTTGCCCACCCAGCTTGAAGAACTGCCATCTTTTAGCCACCCACCTTAAAGAACTGCCATCTTTTGCCCACCCATCTTAAATGAATGCCATCATTTGGCCACCCATCTAAAAGAACTGCCATCATTTGGCCACTCATCTTAAAGGACTGACATCGTTTGGCCTGCCATCTTAAAGGGCTGCCATCATTTGACCACCCATCTTAAAGGACTGCCATTTTTGGCCACCCATCTTAAAGGACTGCCATCTTTTGGCCACCCATCTTAAGGGACTGCCATCTTTTGGCCACCCATCTTAAAGGAGTGCCATCTTTTGGCCACCCATCTTAAAGGACTGCCATCTTTTGGCCACCCATCTTAAACGACTGCCATATGTTGGCCACCCATCTTAAAGGACTGTAATCATTTGGCCACCCATCTTAAAGGACTGCCATCTTTTGGCCACTCATCTTAAAGGATTGCCATCATTTGGCCACCCATCTTAAAGGACTGTAATCATTTGGCCACCCGTCTCAAGGAACTGCCATTTTTGGCCACCCATCTTAAAGGACTGCCATCTTTTGGCCACCCATCTTAAGGGACTGCCATCTTAAAGGACTGCCATATGTTGGCCACCCATCTTAAAGGACTGTAATCATTTGGCCACCCATCTTAAAGAACTGCCATTTTTGGCCACCCATCTTAAAGGACTGCCATCTTAAGGGACTGCCATCTTAAAGGACTGCCATCTTTTGGCCACCCATCTTAAAGGACTGCCATATGTTGGCCACCCATCTTAAAGGACTGTAATCATTTGGCCACCCATCTTAAAGGACTGCCATCTTTTGGCCTCCCATCTTAAAGGATTGCCATCATTTGGCCACCCATCTTAAAGAACTGCCATCATTTGGCCACTCATCTTAAAGAACTGCCATCCTTTGGCCGCCCATCTTAAAGGACTGTCATCATTTGGCCACCCATCTTAAAGGACTGCCATCTTTTGGCCACCCATCCTAAAGGACTAATCATTTGGCCACCCATCTTAAAGGACTGCCATCTTTTGGCCACCCATCTTAAAGGACTGCCATCTTTTGGCCACCCATCTTAAAGGACTGCCATCTTTTGGCCACCCATCTTAAAGGACTGTAATCATTTGACCACCCCTCTTAAAGGACTGCCATCATTTGGCCACCCATCTTAAAGTACTGCCATCATTTGGCCACTCATCTTAAAGGACTGCCATCATTTGACCACCCATCTTAAAGGACTGCCATCTTTTGGTCACCCATCTTAAAGGACTGCCATCATTTGGCCACCCATCTTAAAGGACTGCCATCATTTGGCCACCCATCTTAAAGTACTGCCATCCTTTCGTCACCCATCTTAAAGGACTACCATCATTTGGCCACCCATCTTAAAGAACTGCCATCATTTGGCCACCCATCTTAAAGTACTGCCATCCTTTGGCCGCCCATCTTAAAGGACTGCCATCATTTGGCCACCCATCTTAAAGTACTGCCATCATTTGGCCACTCATCTTAAAGGACTGCCATCATTTGACCACCCATCTTAAAGGACTGCCATCTTTTGGTCACCCATCTTAAAGGACTGCCATCATTTGGCCACCCATCTTAAAGAACTGCCATCATTTGGCCACCCATCTTAAAGTACTGCCATCCTTTCGTCACCCATCTTAAAGGACTACCATCATTTGGCCACCCATCTTAAAGAACTGCCATCATTTGGCCACCCATCTTAAAGTACTGCCATCCTTTGGCCGCCCATCTTAAAGGACTGTCATCATTTGGCCACCCATCTTTAAGGACTGCCATCTTTTGGCCACCCATGTTAAAGGACTGCCATCTTTTGGCCACCCATCTTAAAGGACTGTAATCAATTGGCCACCCATCTTAAAGGACTGCCATCTTTTGGCCACCCATGTTAAAGGATTGCCATCATTTGGCCACCCATGTTAAAGGACTGCCATCTTTTGGCCACCCATCTTAAAGGACTGCCATCTTTTGACCACCCATCTTAAAGGACTGCCATCTTTTGGCCAGCCATCTTAAAGGACTGCCATCTTTTAGCTACCCATCTTAAAAAAATGCCATCTTTTACGTAGCCATCATAATGAACTGCCATTTTTTGACCACCCATCTTAAAGGACTGCCATCTTGTACATGTAATCTAATGGTTTTATATAATTCATATCAAACATCTTGAACTGATTTAGGATCGGTAGAGCTTTCTATGATTTAACAAAGATCCAACGCAGAACAACTCTGCTGAAAAATTTACATGTATGAGAAAGCGCTGATTTATAATGAAAACAGTTTCATTATCATTCCACACCACAGATCTTAAAAAAATAACAATGAAGACCAATAATTTAATTACATAATAATCAACCAATAAAATGGGTAATAATAACATCTTATAAAGCTAGATATTGACATCTTTATACCCTACCAAACAATGGCAGTGTATTATGTAATGGCGCCATCTGTGCAGATTGGTGGGCTTTGAAACTTCATAGGGTTCTTGGACTAGGTCTGGAGAAGAAATCTCAAAATTGACAATGATCCGAAATTCAATATGGCCACCAACCACTGGGGGCCATCTTGATAATTAGTTTCTGCATGAGAGCTCCGCTAAAGTTTATCAGATCACTTTGAAACTTCATAGGGTTCTTGGACTAGGTGTGGATAAGAAACCTATCGAAATCGACAATTTAATCCGAAATTCAAGATGCCAGTGAGCCAAGGGCAGCCACCTTGAAAGTTTTCTGGTGATTCAATTACTGTTCGTTGGACTGCTTTGAAACATAGGATGACTTCACTAGGTCTGAGGAATAAAGTTATCGAAATCGAAGATGATCCTAAATCCAATATGGCCGCCAACCATTGGTGGCCATCTTGAAAATCGGTTTCTGAATGATAATTCCATTTCCGTTTAGCGTATCGCTTTGCAGCGTCATAGGATGACTGGACTACCTCTGAGGAGGAAACCTATCGAAATAGAAAATGATCTGAAATCCAATATGGATGCCAGCCACCAGTGGCCATCATGAAAATTGGTTTCTGGACGATAACTCTAGACCGTTTAGCGGATGGCGTTGAAACTTCATAAGAAATCTAGGTTTGAGGAAGAAATCGCTACTTTCTGATAGCTCTCATTCATTGGTTTGTCATTATGGCGTGGTATTATGCGCCATTTGCGGAGCTCCTGTTTTATTGATTTTTTTAGCGTAGAACTTTGGAAACCTTGATTGCTTAGAATCTTTCACATATACACATGTTTCATCAGTCCTCTTCCAGCACTACTGTTTTCAAAATTATACCATCATGTGTCACCCATCTTAAAGGACTGCTGTCATTTGCCCACCCAGCTTGAAGAACTGCCATCTTTTAGCCACCCACCTTAAAGAACTGCCATCTTTTGCCCACCCATCTTAAATGAATGCCATCATTTGGCCACCCATCTAAAAGAACTGCCATCATTTGGCCACTCATCTTAAAGGACTGACATCGTTTGGCCTGCCATCTTAAAGGGCTGCCATCATTTGACCACCCATCTTAAAGGACTGCCATTTTTGGCCACCCATCTTAAAGGACTGCCATCTTTTGGCCACCCATCTTAAGGGACTGCCATCTTTTGGCCACCCATCTTAAAGGAGTGCCATCTTTTGGCCACCCATCTTAAAGGACTGCCATCTTTTGGCCACCCATCTTAAACGACTGCCATATGTTGGCCACCCATCTTAAAGGACTGTAATCATTTGGCCACCCATCTTAAAGGACTGCCATCTTTTGGCCACTCATCTTAAAGGATTGCCATCATTTGGCCACCCATCTTAAAGGACTGTAATCATTTGGCCACCCGTCTCAAGGAACTGCCATTTGTGGCCACCCATCTTAAAGGACTGCCATCTTTTGGCCACCCATCTTAAGGGACTGCCATCTTAAAGGACTGCCATATGTTGGCCACCCATCTTAAAGGACTGTAATCATTTGGCCACCCATCTTAAAGAACTGCCATTTTTGGCCACCCATCTTAAAGGACTGCCATCTTAAGGGACTGCCATCTTAAAGGACTGCCATCTTTTGGCCACCCATCTTAAAGGACTGCCATATGTTGGCCACCCATCTTAAAGGACTGTAATCATTTGGCCACCCATCTTAAAGGACTGCCATCTTTTGGCCTCCCATCTTAAAGGATTGCCATCATTTGGCCACCCATCTTAAAGAACTGCCATCATTTGGCCACTCATCTTAAAGAACTGCCATCCTTTGGCCGCCCATCTTAAAGGACTGTCATCATTTGGCCACCCATCTTAAAGGACTGCCATCTTTTGGCCACCCATCCTAAAGGACTAATCATTTGGCCACCCATCTTAAAGGACTGCCATCTTTTGGCCACCCATCTTAAAGGACTGCCATCTTTAGGCCACCCATCTTAAAGGACTGCCATCTTTTGGCCACCCATCTTAAAGGACTGTAATCATTTGACCACCCATCTTAAAGGACTGCCATCATTTGGCCACCCATCTTAAAGTACTGCCATCATTTGGCCACTCATCTTAAAGGACTGCCATCATTTGACCACCCATCTTAAAGGACTGCCATCATTTGGCCACTCATCTTAAAGGACTGCCATCATTTGACCACCCATCTTAAAGGACTGCCATCTTTTGGTCACCCATCTTAAAGGACTGCCATCATTTGGCCACCCATCTTAAAGAACTGCCATCATTTGGCCACCCATCTTAAAGTACTGCCATCCTTTCGTCACCCATCTTAAAGGACTACCATCATTTGGCCACCCATCTTAAAGAACTACCATCATTTGGCCACCCATCTTTAAGGACTGCCATCTTTTGGCCACCCATGTTAAAGGACTGCCATCTTTTGGCCACCCATCTTAAAGGACTGTAATCAATTGGCCACCCATCTTAAAGGACTGCCATCTTTTGGCCACCCATGTTAAAGGATTGCCATCATTTGGCCACCCATGTTAAAGGACTGCCATCTTTTGGCCACCCATCTTAAAGGACTGCCATCTTTTGACCACCCATCTTAAAGGACTGCCATCTTTTGGCCAGCCATCTTAAAGGACTGCCATCTTTTAGCTACCCATCTTAAAAAATGCCATCTTTTACGTAGCCATCATAATGAACTGCCATTTTTTGACCACCCATCTTAAAGGACTGCCATCTTGTACATGTAATCTAATGGTTTTATATAATTCATATCAAACATCTTGAACTGATTTAGGATCGGTAGAGCTTTCTATGATTTAACAAAGATCCAACGCAGAACAACTCTGCTGAAAAATTTACATGTATGAGAAAGCGCTGATTTATAATGAAAACAGTTTCATTATCATTCCACACCACAGATCTTAAAAAAATAACAATGAAGACCAATAATTTAATTACATAATAATCAACCAATAAAATGGGTAATAATAACATCTTATAAAGCTAGATATTGACATCTTTATACCCTACCAAACAATGGCAGTGTATTATGTAATGGCGCCATCTGTGCAGATTGGTGGGCTTTGAAACTTCATAGGGTTCTTGGACTAGGTCTGGAGAAGAAATCTCAAAATTGACAATGATCCGAAATTCAATATGGCCACCAACCACTGGGGGCCATCTTGATAATTAGTTTCTGCATGAGAGCTCCGCTAAAGTTTATCAGATCACTTTGAAACTTCATAGGGTTCTTGGACTAGGTGTGGATAAGAAACCTATCGAAATCGACAATTTAATCCGAAATTCAAGATGCCAGTGAGCCAAGGGCAGCCACCTTGAAAGTTTTCTGGTGATTCAATTACTGTTCGTTGGACTGCTTTGAAACATAGGATGACTTCACTAGGTCTGAGGAATAAAGTTATCGAAATCGAAGATGATCCTAAATCCAATATGGCCGCCAACCATTGGTGGCCATCTTGAAAATCGGTTTCTGAATGATAATTCCATTTCCGTTTAGCGTATCGCTTTGCAGCGTCATAGGATGACTGGACTACCTCTGAGGAGGAAACCTATCGAAATAGAAAATGATCTGAAATCCAATATGGATGCCAGCCACCAGTGGCCATCATGAAAATTGGTTTCTGGACGATAACTCTAGACCGTTTAGCGGATGGCGTTGAAACTTCATAAGAAATCTAGGTTTGAGGAAGAAATCGCTACTTTCTGATAGCTCTCATTCATTGGTTTGTCATTATGGCGAGGTATTATGCGCCATTTGCGGAGCTCCTGTTTTATTGATTTTTTTAGCGTAGAACTTTGGAAACCTTGATTGCTTAGAATCTTTCACATATACACATGTTTCATCAGTCCTCTTCCAGCACTACTGTTTTCAAAATTATACCATCATGTGTCACCCATCTTAAAGGACTGCTGTCATTTGCCCACCCAGCTTGAAGAACTGCCATCTTTTAGCCACCCACCTTAAAGAACTGCCATCTTTTGCCCACCCATCTTAAATGAATGCCATCATTTGGCCACCCATCTAAAAGAACTGCCATCATTTGGCCACTCATCTTAAAGGACTGACATCGTTTGGCCTGCCATCTTAAAGGGCTGCCATCATTTGACCACCCATCTTAAAGGACTGCCATTTTTGGCCACCCATCTTAAAGGACTGCCATCTTTTGGCCACCCATCTTAAGGGACTGCCATCTTTTGGCCACCCATCTTAAAGGAGTGCCATCTTTTGGCCACCCATCTTAAAGGACTGCCATCTTTTGGCCACCCATCTTAAACGACTGCCATATGTTGGCCACCCATCTTAAAGGACTGTAATCATTTGGCCACCCATCTTAAAGGACTGCCATCTTTTGGCCACTCATCTTAAAGGATTGCCATCATTTGGCCACCCATCTTAAAGGACTGTAATCATTTGGCCACCCGTCTCAAGGAACTGCCATTTTTGGCCACCCATCTTAAAGGACTGCCATCTTTTGGCCACCCATCTTAAGGGACTGCCATCTTAAAGGACTGCCATATGTTGGCCACCCATCTTAAAGGACTGTAATCATTTGGCCACCCATCTTAAAGAACTGCCATTTTTGGCCACCCATCTTAAAGGACTGCCATCTTAAGGGACTGCCATCTTAAAGGACTGCCATCTTTTGGCCACCCATCTTAAAGGACTGCCATATGTTGGCCACCCATCTTAAAGGACTGTAATCATTTGGCCACCCATCTTAAAGGACTGCCATCTTTTGGCCTCCCATCTTAAAGGATTGCCATCATTTGGCCACCCATCTTAAAGAACTGCCATCATTTGGCCACTCATCTTAAAGAACTGCCATCCTTTGGCCGCCCATCTTAAAGGACTGTCATCATTTGGCCACCCATCTTAAAGGACTGCCATCTTTTGGCCACCCATCCTAAAGGACTAATCATTTGGCCACCCATCTTAAAGGACTGCCATCTTTTGGCCACCCATCTTAAAGGACTGCCATCTTTTGGCCACCCATCTTAAAGGACTGCCATCTTTTGGCCACCCATCTTAAAGGACTGTAATCATTTGACCACCCATCTTAAAGGACTGCCATCATTTGGCCACCCATCTTAAAGTACTGCCATCATTTGGCCACTCATCTTAAAGGACTGCCATCATTTGACCACCCATCTTAAAGGACTGCCATCTTTTGGTCACCCATCTTAAAGGACTGCCATCATTTGGCCACCCATCTTAAAGAACTGCCATCATTTGGCCACCCATCTTAAAGTACTGCCATCCTTTCGTCACCCATCTTAAAGGACTACCATCATTTGGCCACCCATCTTAAAGAACTGCCATCATTTGGCCACCCATCTTAAAGTACTGCCATCCTTTGGCCGCCCATCTTAAAGGACTGTCATCATTTGGCCACCCATCTTTAAGGACTGCCATCTTTTGGCCACCCATGTTAAAGGACTGCCATCTTTTGGCCACCCATCTTAAAGGACTGTAATCAATTGGCCACCCATCTTAAAGGACTGCCATCTTTTGGCCACCCATGTTAAAGGATTGCCATCATTTGGCCACCCATGTTAAAGGACTGCCATCTTTTGGCCACCCATCTTAAAGGACTGCCATCTTTTGACCACCCATCTTAAAGGACTGCCATCTTTTGGCCAGCCATCTTAAAGGACTGCCATCTTTTAGCTACCCATCTTAAAAAAAATGCCATCTTTTACGTAGCCATCATAATGAACTGCCATTTTTTGACCACCCATCTTAAAGGACTGCCATCTTGTACATGTAATCTAATGGTTTTATATAATTCATATCAAACATCTTGAACTGATTTAGGATCGGTAGAGCTTTCTATGATTTAACAAAGATCCAACGCAGAACAACTCTGCTGAAAAATTTACATGTATGAGAAAGCGCTGATTTATAATGAAAACAGTTTCATTATCATTCCACACCACAGATCTTAAAAAAATAACAATGAAGACCAATAATTTAATTACATAATAATCAACCAATAAAATGGGTAATAATAACATCTTATAAAGCTAGATATTGACATCTTTATACCCTACCAAACAATGGCAGTGTATTATGTAATGGCGCCATCTGTGCAGATTGGTGGGCTTTGAAACTTCATAGGGTTCTTGGACTAGGTCTGGAGAAGAAATCTCAAAATTGACAATGATCCGAAATTCAATATGGCCACCAACCACTGGGGGCCATCTTGATAATTAGTTTCTGCATGAGAGCTCCGCTAAAGTTTATCAGATCACTTTGAAACTTCATAGGGTTCTTGGACTAGGTGTGGATAAGAAACCTATCGAAATCGACAATTTAATCCGAAATTCAAGATGCCAGTGAGCCAAGGGCAGCCACCTTGAAAGTTTTCTGGTGATTCAATTACTGTTCGTTGGACTGCTTTGAAACATAGGATGACTTCACTAGGTCTGAGGAATAAAGTTATCGAAATCGAAGATGATCCTAAATCCAATATGGCCGCCAACCATTGGTGGCCATCTTGAAAATCGGTTTCTGAATGATAATTCCATTTCCGTTTAGCGTATCGCTTTGCAGCGTCATAGGATGACTGGACTACCTCTGAGGAGGAAACCTATCGAAATAGAAAATGATCTGAAATCCAATATGGATGCCAGCCACCAGTGGCCATCATGAAAATTGGTTTCTGGACGATAACTCTAGACCGTTTAGCGGATGGCGTTGAAACTTCATAAGAAATCTAGGTTTGAGGAAGAAATCGCTACTTTCTGATAGCTCTCATTCATTGGTTTGTCATTATGGCGAGGTATTATGCGCCATTTGCGGAGCTCCTGTTTTATTGATTTTTTTAGCGTAGAACTTTGGAAACCTTGATTGCTTAGAATCTTTCACATATACACATGTTTCATCAGTCCTCTTCCAGCACTACTGTTTTCAAAATTATACCATCATGTGTCACCCATCTTAAAGGACTGCTGTCATTTGCCCACCCAGCTTGAAGAACTGCCATCTTTTAGCCACCCACCTTAAAGAACTGCCATCTTTTGCCCACCCATCTTAAATGAATGCCATCATTTGGCCACCCATCTAAAAGAACTGCCATCATTTGGCCACTCATCTTAAAGGACTGACATCGTTTGGCCTGCCATCTTAAAGGGCTGCCATCATTTGACCACCCATCTTAAAGGACTGCCATTTTTGGCCACCCATCTTAAAGGACTGCCATCTTTTGGCCACCCATCTTAAGGGACTGCCATCTTTTGGCCACCCATCTTAAAGGAGTGCCATCTTTTGGCCACCCATCTTAAAGGACTGCCATCTTTTGGCCACCCATCTTAAACGACTGCCATATGTTGGCCACCCATCTTAAAGGACTGTAATCATTTGGCCACCCATCTTAAAGGACTGCCATCTTTTGGCCACTCATCTTAAAGGATTGCCATCATTTGGCCACCCATCTTAAAGGACTGTAATCATTTGGCCACCCGTCTCAAGGAACTGCCATTTTTGGCCACCCATCTTAAAGGACTGCCATCTTTTGGCCACCCATCTTAAGGGACTGCCATCTTAAAGGACTGCCATATGTTGGCCACCCATCTTAAAGGACTGTAATCATTTGGCCACCCATCTTAAAGAACTGCCATTTTTGGCCACCCATCTTAAAGGACTGCCATCTTAAGGGACTGCCATCTTAAAGGACTGCCATCTTTTGGCCACCCATCTTAAAGGACTGCCATATGTTGGCCACCCATCTTAAAGGACTGTAATCATTTGGCCACCCATCTTAAAGGACTGCCATCTTTTGGCCTCCCATCTTAAAGGATTGCCATCATTTGGCCACCCATCTTAAAGAACTGCCATCATTTGGCCACTCATCTTAAAGAACTGCCATCCTTTGGCCGCCCATCTTAAAGGACTGTCATCATTTGGCCACCCATCTTAAAGGACTGCCATCTTTTGGCCACCCATCCTAAAGGACTAATCATTTGGCCACCCATCTTAAAGGACTGCCATCTTTTGGCCACCCATCTTAAAGGACTGCCATCTTTTGGCCACCCATCTTAAAGGACTGCCATCTTTTGGCCACCCATCTTAAAGGACTGTAATCATTTGACCACCCATCTTAAAGGACTGCCATCATTTGGCCACCCATCTTAAAGTACTGCCATCATTTGGCCACTCATCTTAAAGGACTGCCATCATTTGACCACCCATCTTAAAGGACTGCCATCTTTTGGTCACCCATCTTAAAGGACTGCCATCATTTGGCCACCCATCTTAAAGAACTGCCATCATTTGGCCACCCATCTTAAAGTACTGCCATCCTTTCGTCACCCATCTTAAAGGACTACCATCATTTGGCCACCCATCTTAAAGAACTGCCATCATTTGGCCACCCATCTTAAAGTACTGCCATCCTTTGGCCGCCCATCTTAAAGGACTGTCATCATTTGGCCACCCATCTTTAAGGACTGCCATCTTTTGGCCACCCATGTTAAAGGACTGCCATCTTTTGGCCACCCATCTTAAAGGACTGTAATCAATTGGCCACCCATCTTAAAGGACTGCCATCTTTTGGCCACCCATGTTAAAGGATTGCCATCATTTGGCCACCCATGTTAAAGGACTGCCATCTTTTGGCCACCCATCTTAAAGGACTGCCATCTTTTGACCACCCATCTTAAAGGACTGCCATCTTTTGGCCAGCCATCTTAAAGGACTGCCATCTTTTAGCTACCCATCTTAAAAAAAATGCCATCTTTTACGTAGCCATCATAATGAACTGCCATTTTTTGACCACCCATCTTAAAGGACTGCCATCTTGTACATGTAATCTAATGGTTTTATATAATTCATATCAAACATCTTGAACTGATTTAGGATCGGTAGAGCTTTCTATGATTTAACAAAGATCCAACGCAGAACAACTCTGCTGAAAAATTTACATGTATGAGAAAGCGCTGATTTATAATGAAAACAGTTTCATTATCATTCCACACCACAGATCTTAAAAAAATAACAATGAAGACCAATAATTTAATTACATAATAATCAACCAATAAAATGGGTAATAATAACATCTTATAAAGCTAGATATTGACATCTTTATACCCTACCAAACAATGGCAGTGTATTATGTAATGGCGCCATCTGTGCAGATTGGTGGGCTTTGAAACTTCATAGGGTTCTTGGACTAGGTCTGGAGAAGAAATCTCAAAATTGACAATGATCCGAAATTCAATATGGCCACCAACCACTGGGGGCCATCTTGATAATTAGTTTCTGCATGAGAGCTCCGCTAAAGTTTATCAGATCACTTTGAAACTTCATAGGGTTCTTGGACTAGGTGTGGATAAGAAACCTATCGAAATCGACAATTTAATCCGAAATTCAAGATGCCAGTGAGCCAAGGGCAGCCACCTTGAAAGTTTTCTGGTGATTCAATTACTGTTCGTTGGACTGCTTTGAAACATAGGATGACTTCACTAGGTCTGAGGAATAAAGTTATCGAAATCGAAGATGATCCTAAATCCAATATGGCCGCCAACCATTGGTGGCCATCTTGAAAATCGGTTTCTGAATGATAATTCCATTTCCGTTTAGCGTATCGCTTTGCAGCGTCATAGGATGACTGGACTACCTCTGAGGAGGAAACCTATCGAAATAGAAAATGATCTGAAATCCAATATGGATGCCAGCCACCAGTGGCCATCATGAAAATTGGTTTCTGGACGATAACTCTAGACCGTTTAGCGGATGGCGTTGAAACTTCATAAGAAATCTAGGTTTGAGGAAGAAATCGCTACTTTCTGATAGCTCTCATTCATTGGTTTGTCATTATGGCGAGGTATTATGCGCCATTTGCGGAGCTCCTGTTTTATTGATTTTTTTAGCGTAGAACTTTGGAAACTTTGATTGCTTAGAATCTTTCACATATACACATGTTTCATCAGTCCTCTTCCAGCACTACTGTTTTCAAAATTATACCATCATGCATCACCCATCTCAAAGGACTGCTGTCATTTGCCCACCCAGCTTGAAGAACTGCCATCTTTTAGCCACCCACCTTAAAGAACTGCCATCTTTTGCCCACCCATCTTAAATGAATGCCATCATTTGGCCACCCATCTAAAAGAACTGCCATCATTTGGCCACTCATCTTAAAGGACTGACATCGTTTGGCCTGCCATCTTAAAGGGCTGCCATCATTTGACCACCCATCTTAAAGGACTGCCATTTTTGGCCACCCATCTTAAAGGACTGCCATCTTTTGGCCACCCATCTTAAGGGACTGCCATCTTTTGGCCACCCATCTTAAAGGAGTGCCATCTTTTGGCCACCCATCTTAAAGGACTGCCATCTTTTGGCCACCCATCTT
Source organism: Chaetoderma sp. LZ-2023a (assembly GCA_034401795.1). Lineage (NCBI taxonomy): Eukaryota > Metazoa > Mollusca > Caudofoveata > Chaetodermatida > Chaetodermatidae > Chaetoderma > Chaetoderma sp. LZ-2023a. Next base: position 102,261,433 of record CM067370.1, on the reverse strand, counting down.
AAACGACTGCCATATGTTGGCCACCCATCTTAAAGGACTGTAATCATTTGGCCACCCATCTTAAAGGACTGCCATCTTTTGGCCACTCATCTTAAAGGATTGCCATCATTTGGCCACCCATCTTAAAGGACTGTAATCATTTGGCCACCCGTCTCAAGGAACTGCCATTTTTGGCCACCCATCTTAAAGGACTGCCATCTTTTGGCCACCCATCTTAAGGGACTGCCATCTTAAAGGACTGCCATATGTTGGCCACCCATCTTAAAGGACTGTAATCATTTGGCCACCCATCTTAAAGAACTGCCATTTTTGGCCACCCATCTTAAAGGACTGCCATCTTAAGGGACTGCCATCTTAAAGGACTGCCATCTTTTGGCCACCCATCTTAAAGGACTGCCATATGTTGGCCACCCATCTTAAAGGACTGTAATCATTTGGCCACCCATCTTAAAGGACTGCCATCTTTTGGCCTCCCATCTTAAAGGATTGCCATCATTTGGCCACCCATCTTAAAGAACTGCCATCATTTGGCCACTCATCTTAAAGAACTGCCATCCTTTGGCCGCCCATCTTAAAGGACTGTCATCATTTGGCCACCCATCTTAAAGGACTGCCATCTTTTGGCCACCCATCCTAAAGGACTAATCATTTGGCCACCCATCTTAAAGGACTGCCATCTTTTGGCCACCCATCTTAAAGGACTGCCATCTTTTGGCCACCCATCTTAAAGGACTGCCATCTTTTGGCCACCCATCTTAAAGGACTGTAATCATTTGACCACCCATCTTAAAGGACTGCCATCATTTGGCCACCCATCTTAAAGTACTGCCATCATTTGGCCACTCATCTTAAAGGACTGCCATCATTTGACCACCCATCTTAAAGGACTGCCATCTTTTGGTCACCCATCTTAAAGGACTGCCATCATTTGGCCACCCATCTTAAAGAACTGCCATCATTTGGCCACCCATCTTAAAGTACTGCCATCCTTTCGTCACCCATCTTAAAGGACTACCATCATTTGGCCACCCATCTTAAAGAACTGCCATCATTTGGCCACCCATCTTAAAGTACTGCCATCCTTTGGCCGCCCATCTTAAAGGACTGTCATCATTTGGCCACCCATCTTTAAGGACTGCCATCTTTTGGCCACCCATGTTAAAGGACTGCCATCTTTTGGCCACCCATCTTAAAGGACTGTAATCAATTGGCCACCCATCTTAAAGGACTGCCATCTTTTGGCCACCCATGTTAAAGGATTGCCATCATTTGGCCACCCATGTTAAAGGACTGCCATCTTTTGGCCACCCATCTTAAAGGACTGCCATCTTTTGACCACCCATCTTAAAGGACTGCCATCTTTTGGCCAGCCATCTTAAAGGACTGCCATCTTTTAGCTACCCATCTTAAAAAAAATGCCATCTTTTACGTAGCCATCATAATGAACTGCCATTTTTTGACCACCCATCTTAAAGGACTGCCATCTTGTACATGTAATCTAATGGTTTTATATAATTCATATCAAACATCTTGAACTGATTTAGGATCGGTAGAGCTTTCTATGATTTAACAAAGATCCAACGCAGAACAACTCTGCTGAAAAATTTACATGTATGAGAAAGCGCTGATTTATAATGAAAACAGTTTCATTATCATTCCACACCACAGATCTTAAAAAAATAACAATGAAGACCAATAATTTAATTACATAATAATCAACCAATAAAATGGGTAATAATAACATCTTATAAAGCTAGATATTGACATCTTTATACCCTACCAAACAATGGCAGTGTATTATGTAATGGCGCCATCTGTGCAGATTGGTGGGCTTTGAAACTTCATAGGGTTCTTGGACTAGGTCTGGAGAAGAAATCTCAAAATTGACAATGATCCGAAATTCAATATGGCCACCAACCACTGGGGGCCATCTTGATAATTAGTTTCTGCATGAGAGCTCCGCTAAAGTTTATCAGATCACTTTGAAACTTCATAGGGTTCTTGGACTAGGTGTGGATAAGAAACCTATCGAAATCGACAATTTAATCCGAAATTCAAGATGCCAGTGAGCCAAGGGCAGCCACCTTGAAAGTTTTCTGGTGATTCAATTACTGTTCGTTGGACTGCTTTGAAACATAGGATGACTTCACTAGGTCTGAGGAATAAAGTTATCGAAATCGAAGATGATCCTAAATCCAATATGGCCGCCAACCATTGGTGGCCATCTTGAAAATCGGTTTCTGAATGATAATTCCATTTCCGTTTAGCGTATCGCTTTGCAGCGTCATAGGATGACTGGACTACCTCTGAGGAGGAAACCTATCGAAATAGAAAATGATCTGAAATCCAATATGGATGCCAGCCACCAGTGGCCATCATGAAAATTGGTTTCTGGACGATAACTCTAGACCGTTTAGCGGATGGCGTTGAAACTTCATAAGAAATCTAGGTTTGAGGAAGAAATCGCTACTTTCTGATAGCTCTCATTCATTGGTTTGTCATTATGGCGAGGTATTATGCGCCATTTGCGGAGCTCCTGTTTTATTGATTTTTTTAGCGTAGAACTTTGGAAACTTTGATTGCTTAGAATCTTTCACATATACACATGTTTCATCAGTCCTCTTCCAGCACTACTGTTTTCAAAATTATACCATCATGCATCACCCATCTCAAAGGACTGCTGTCATTTGCCCACCCAGCTTGAAGAACTGCCATCTTTTAGCCACCCACCTTAAAGAACTGCCATCTTTTGCCCACCCATCTTAAATGATTGCCATCATTTGGCCACCCATCTAAAAGAACTGCCATCATTTGGCCACTCATCTTAAAGGACTGACATCGTTTGGCCTGCCATCTTAAAGGGCTGCCATCATTTGACCACCCATCTTAAAGGACTGCCATTTTTGGCCACCCATCTTAAAGGACTGCCATCTTTTGGCCACCCATCTTAAGAGACTGCCATCTTTTGGCCACCCATCTTAAAGGACTGCCATCTTTTGGCCACCCATCTTAAAGGACTGCCATATGTTGGCCACCCATCTTAAAGGACTGTAATCATTTGGCCACCCATCTTAAAGGACTGCCATCTTTTGGCCACCCATCTTAAAGGATTGCCATCATTTGGCCACCCATCTTAAAGAACTGCCATCATTTGGCCACTCATCTTAAAGAACTGCCATCCTTTGGCCGCCCATCTTAAAGGACTGTCATCATTTGGCCACCCATCTTAAAGGACTGCCATATTTTGGCCACCCATCCTAAAGGACTGTAATCATTTGGCCACGCATCTTAAAGGACTGCCATCTTTTGGCCACCCATCTTAAAGGACTGCCATCTTAAAGGACTGCCATCTTTTGGCCACCCATCTTAAAGGACTGTAATCATTTGGCCACCCATCTTAAAGGACTAATCATTTGGCCACCCATCTTAATGGACTGCCATGATTTGGCCACCATCTTAAAGAACTACCATCATTTGGCCACTCATCTTAAAGGACTGCCATCATTTGACCACCCATCTTAAAGGACTGCCATCTTTTGGGCACCCATCTTAAAGGACTGCCATCATTTGGCCACCCATCTTAAAGAACTGCCATCATTTGGCCGCTCATCTTAAAGGACTGTCATCATTTGGCCACCCATCTTTAAGGACTGCCATCTTTTGGCCACCCATGTTAAAGGACTGCCATCTTTTGGCCACCCATCTTAAAGGACTGTAATCAATTGGCCACCTATCTTAAAGGACTGCCATCTTTTGGCCACCCATGTTAAGGGATTGCCATCATTTGGCCACCCATGTTAAAGGACTGCCATCTTTTGGCCACCCATCTTAAAGGGCTGCCATCATTTGACCACCCATCTTAAAGGACTGCCATTTTTGGCCACCCATCTTAAAGGACTGCCATCTTTTGGCCACCCATCTTAAGGGACTGCCAGCCTTTGGCCACCCATCTTAAAGGACTGTAATCAATTGGCCACCCATCTTAAAGGACTGCCATCTTTTGGCCACCCATGTTAAAGGACTGCCATCTTTTGGCCACCCATCTTAAAGAACTGCCATTTTTGGCCACCCATCTTAAAGGACTGCCATCTTAAGGGACTGCCATCTTAAAGGACTGCCATCTTTTGGCCACCCATCTTAAAGGACTGCCATATGTTGGCCACCCATCTTAAAGGACTGTAATCATTTGGCCACCCATCTTAAAGGACTGCCATCTTTTGGCCACCCATCTTGAAGGATTGCCATCATTTGGCCACCCATCTTAAAGAACTGCCATCATTTGGCCACTCATCTTAAAGAACTGCCATCCTTTGGCCGCCCATCTTAAAGGACTGTCATCATTTGGCCACCCATCTTAAAGGACTGCCATATTTTGGCCACCCATCCTAAAGGACTGTAATCATTTGGCCACCCATCTTAAAGGACTGCCATCTTTTGGCCACCCATCTTAAAGGACTGCCATCTTTTGGCCACCCATCTTAAATGGACTGCCATCTTTTGGCCATCCATCTTAAAGGACTGTAATCATTTGGCCACCCATCTTAAAGGACTAATCATTTGGCCACCCATCTTAATGGACTGCCATGATTTGGCCACTCATCTTAAAGGACTGCCATCATTTGACCACCCATCTTAAAGGACTGCCATCTTTTGGGCACCCATCTTAAAGGACTGCCATCATTTGGCCACCCATCTTAAAGTACTGCCATCCTTTGGTCACCCATCTTAAAGGACTACCATCATTTGGCCACCCATCTTAAAGAACTGCCATCATTTGGCCACCCATCTTAAAGTACTGCCATCCTTTGGCCGCCCATCTTAAAGGACTGTCATCATTTGGCCACCCATCTTTAAGGACTGCCATCTTTTGGCCACCCATGTTAAAGGACTGCCATCTTTTGGCCACCCATCTTAAAGGACTGTAATCAATTGGCCACCCATCTTAAAGGACTGCTATCTTTTGGCCACCCATGTTAAAGGACTGCCATCTTTTGGCCACCCATCTTAAAGGACTGTAATCAATTGGCCACCCATCTTAAAGGACTGCTATCCTTTGGTCACCCATCTTAAAGGACTACCATCATTTGGCCACCCATCTTAAAGAACTGCCATCATTTGGCCACCCATCTTAAAGTACTGCCATCCTTTGGCCGCCCATCTTAAAGGACTGTCATCATTTGGCCACCCATCTTCAAGGACTGCCATCTTTTGGCCACCCATGTTAAAGGACTGCCATCTTTTGGCCACCCATCTTAAAGGACTGTAATCAATTGGCCACCCATCTTAAAGGACTGCCATCTTTTGGCCACCCATGTTAAAGGACTGCCATCTTTTGGCCACCCATCTTAAAGGACTGCCATTTTTGGCCACCCATCTTAAAGGACTGCCATCTTTTGGCCACCCATCTTAAGGGACTGCCATCTTTTGGCCACCCATCTTAAGGGACTGCCATCTTTTGGCCACCCATCTTAAAGGACTGCCATCTTTTGGCCACCCATCTTAAAGGACTGCCAGCCTTTGGCCACCCATCTTAAAGGACTGTAATCAATTGGCCACCCATCTTAAAGGACTGCCATCTTTTGGCCACCCATGTTAAAGGACTGCCATCTTTTGGCCACCCATCTTAAAGAACTGCCATCATTTGGCCACCCATCTTAAAGTACTGCCATCCTTTGGTCACCCATCTTAAAGGACTACCATCATTTGGCCACCCATCTTAAAGAACTGCCATCATTTGGCCACCCATCTTAAAGTACTGCCATCCTTTGGCCGCCCATCTTAAAGGACTGTCATCATTTGGCCACCCATCTTCAAGGACTGCCATCTTTTGGCCACCCATGTTAAAGGACTGCCATCTTTTGGCCACCCATCTTAAAGGACTGTAATCAATTGGCCACCCATCTTAAAGGACTGCCATCTTTTGGCCACCCATGTTAAAGGACTGCCATCTTTTGGCCACCCATCTTAAAGGACTGCCATTTTTGGCCACCCATCTTAAAGGACTGCCATCTTTTGGCCACCCATCTTAAGGGACTGCCATCTTTTGGCCACCCATCTTAAAGGACTGCCATCTTTTGGCCACCCATCTTAAAGGACTGCCATATGGTGGCCACCCATCTTAAAGGACTGTAATCATTTGGCCACCCATCTTAAAGGACTGCCATCTTTTGGCCACTCATCTTAAAGGATTGCCATCATTTGGCCACCCATCTTAAAGGACTGTAATAATTTGGCCACCCGTCTCAAAGAACTGCCATTTTTGGCCACCCATCTTAAGGGACTGCCATCTTAAAGGACTCATATGTTGGCCACCCATCTTAAAGGACTGTAATCCTTTGGCCACCCATCTTAAAGAACTGCCATTTTTGGCCACCCATCTTAAAGGACTGCCATCTTAAGGGACTGCCATCTTAAAGGACTGCCATCTTTTGGCCACCCATCTTAAAGGACTGCCATATGTTGGCCACCCATCTTAAAGGACTGTAATCATTTGGCCACCCATCTTAAAGGACTGCCATCTTTTGGCCACCCATCTTGAAGGATTGCCATCATTTGGCCACCCATCTTAAAGAACTGCCATCATTTGGCCACTCATCTTAAAGAACTGCCATCCTTTGGCCGCCCATCTTAAAGGACTGTCATCATTTGGCCACCCATCTTAAAGGACTGCCATATTTTGGCCACCCATCCTAAAGGACTGTAATCATTTGGCCACCCATCTTAAAGGACTGCCATCTTTTGGCCACCCATCTTAAAGGACTGCCATCTTTTGGCCACCCATCTTAAATGGACTGCCATCTTTTGGCCATCCATCTTAAAGGACTGTAATCATTTGGCCACCCATCTTAAAGGACTAATCATTTGGCCACCCATCTTAATGGACTGCCATGATTTGGCCACTCATCTTAAAGGACTGCCATCATTTGACCACCCATCTTAAAGGACTGCCATCTTTTGGGCACCCATCTTAAAGGACTGCCATCATTTGGCCACCCATCTTAAAGTACTGCCATCCTTTGGTCACCCATCTTAAAGGACTACCATCATTTGGCCACCCATCTTAAAAAACTGCCATCATTTGGCCACCCATCTTAAAGTACTGCCATCCTTTGGCCGCCCATCTTAAAGGACTGTCATCATTTGGCCACCCATCTTTAAGGACTGCCATCTTTTGGCCACCCATGTTAAAGGACTGCCATCTTTTGGCCACCCATCTTAAAGGACTGTAATCAATTGGCCACCCATCTTAAAGGACTGCTATCTTTTGGCCACCCATGTTAAAGGACTGCCATCTTTTGGCCACCCATCTTAAAGGACTGTAATCAATTGGCCACCCATCTTAAAGGACTGCTATCCTTTGGTCACCCATCTTAAAGGACTACCATCATTTGGCCACCCATCTTAAAGAACTGCCATCATTTGGCCACCCATCTTAAAGTACTGCCATCCTTTGGCCGCCCATCTTAAAGTACTGCCATCCTTTGGCCGCCCATCTTAAAGGACTGTCATCATTTGGCCACCCATCTTCAAGGACTGCCATCTTTTGGCCACCCATGTTAAAGGACTGCCATCTTTTGGCCACCCATCTTAAAGGACTGTAATCAATTGGCCACCCATCTTAAAGGACTGCCATCTTTTGGCCACCCATGTTAAAGGACTGCCATCTTTTGGCCACCCATCTTAAAGGACTGCCATTTTTGGCCACCCATCTTAAAGGACTGCCATCTTTTGGCCACCCATCTTAAGGGACTGCCATCTTTTGGCCACCCATCTTAAAGGACTGCCATCTTTTGGCCACCCATCTTAAAGGACTGCCATATGGTGGCCACCCATCTTAAAGGACTGTAATCATTTGGCCACCCATCTTAAAGGACTGCCATCTTTTGGCCACTCATCTTAAAGGATTGCCATCATTTGGCCACCCATCTTAAAGGACTGTAATAATTTGGCCACCCGTCTCAAAGAACTGCCATTTTTGGCCACCCATCTTAAAGGCCTGCCATCTTTTGGCCACCCATCTTAAGGGACTGCCATCTTAAAGGACTGTCATATGTTGGCCACCCATCTTAAAGGACTGTAATCATTTGGCCACCCATCTTAAAGAACTGCCATTTTTGGCCACCCATCTTAAAGGACTGCCATCTTAAGGGACTGCCATCTTAAAGGACTGCCATCTTTTGGCCACCCATCTTAAAGGACTGCCATATGTTGGCCACCCATCTTAAAGGACTGTAATCATTTGGCCACCCATCTTAAAGGACTGCCATCTTTTGGCCACCCATCTTGAAGGATTGCCATCATTTGGCCACCCATCTTAAAGAACTGCCATCATTTGGCCACTCATCTTAAAGAACTGCCATCCTTTGGCCGCCCATCTTAAAGGACTGTCATCATTTGGCCACCCATCTTAAAGGACTGCCATATTTTGCCACCCATCCTAAAGGACTGTAATCATTTGGCCACCCATCTTAAAGGACTGCCATCTTTTGGCCACCCATCTTAAAGGACTGCCATCTTTTGGCCACCCATCTTAAATGGACTGCCATCTTTTGGCCATCCATCTTAAAGGACTGTAATCATTTGGCCACCCATCTTAAAGGACTAATCATTTGGCCATCCATCTTAATGGACTGCCATGATTTGGCCACTCATCTTAAAGGACTGCCATCATTTGACCACCCATCTTAAAGGACTGCCATCTTTTGGGCACCCATCTTAAAGGACTGCCATCATTTGGCCACCCATCTTAAAGTACTGCCATCCTTTGGTCACCCATCTTAAAGGACTACCATCATTTGGCCACCCATCTTAAAGAACTGCCATCATTTGGCCACCCATCTTAAAGTACTGCCATCCTTTGGCCGCCCATCTTAAAGGACTGTCATCATTTGGCCACCCATCTTTAAGGACTGCCATCTTTTGGCCACCCATGTTAAAGGACTGCCATCTTTTGGCCACCCATCTTAAAGGACTGTAATCAATTGGCCACCCATCTTAAAGGACTGCCATCTTTTGGCCACCCATGTTAAAGGATTGCCATCATTTGGCCACCCATGTTAAAGGACTGCCATCTTTTGGCCACCCATCTTAAAGGACTGCCATCTTTTGGGCACCCATCTTAAAGGACTGCCATCATTTGGCCACCCATCTTAAAGTACTGCCATCCTTTGGTCACCCATCTTAAAGGACTACCATCATGCGTCACCCATCTTAAAGGACTGCTGTCATTTGCCCACCCAGCTTGAAGAACTGCCATCTTTTGCCCACCCATCTTAAATGATTGCCATCATTTGGCCACCCATCTAAAAGAACTGCCATCATTTGGCCACTCATCTTAAAGGACTGACATCGTTTGGCCTGCCATCTTAAAGGGCTGCCATCTTTTGGCCACCCATCTTAAAGGACTGCCATATGTTGGCCACCCATCTTAAAGGACTGCCATATGTTGGCCACCCATCTTAAAGGACTGTAATCATTTGGCCACCCATCTTAAAGGACTGCCATCTTTTGGCCACCCATCTTAAAGGACTGCCATCTTTTGACCACCCATCTTAAAGGACTGCCATCTTTTGGCCAGCCATCTTAAAGAACTGCCATCATTTGGCTACCCATCTTAAAGGACTGCCATATTTTAGCTACCCATCTTAAAAATATGCCATCTTTTACGTAGCCATCATAAAGAACTGCCATTTTTTGACCACCCATCTTAAAGGACTGCCATCTTGTACATGTAATCTAATGGTTTTATATAATTCATATCAAATATCTTGAACTGATTTAGGATCGGTAGAGCTTTCTATGATTTAACAAAGATCCAACGCAGAACAACTCTGCTGAAAAATTTACATGTATGAGAAAGCGCTGATTTATTATGAAAACACTTTCATTATCATTCCACACCACAGATCTAAAAAAATAAGAATGAAGACCAATAATTTAATTACATAATAATCAACCAATAAAATGGGTAATAATAACATCTTATAAAGCTAGTTATTGACATCTTTATACCCTACCAAACAATGGCAGTGTATTATGTGATGGCGCCATCTGTGCAGATTGGTGGGCTTTGAAACTTCATAGGGTTCTTGGACTAGGTCTGGAGAAGAAATCTCAAAATTGACAATGATCCGAAATTCAATATGGCCACCAACCACTGGGGGCCATCTTGATAATTAGTTTCTGCATGAGAGCTCCGCTAAAGTTTATCAGATCACTTTGAAACTTCATAGGGTTCTTGGACTAGGTGTGGATAAGAAACCTATCGAAATCGACAATTTAATCCGAAATTCAAGATGCCCGTGAGCCAAGGGCAGCCATCTTGGTGATTCAATTACTGATCGTTGGACTGCTTTGAAACATAGGATGACTTCACTAGGTCTGAGGAATAAAGTTATCGAAATCGAAGATGATCCTAAATCCAATATGGCCGCCAACCATTGGTGGCCATCTTGAAAATCGGTTTCTGAATGATAATTCCATTTCCGTTTAGCGTATCGCTTTGCTGCGTCATAGGATGACTGGACTACCTCTGAGGAGGAAACCTATCGAAATAGAAAATGATCTGAAATCCAATATGGATGCCAGCCACCAGTGGCCATCATGAAAATTGGTTTCTGGACGATAACTCTAGACCGTTTAGCGGATGGCGTTGAAACTTCATAAGAAATCTAGGTTTGAGGAAGAAATCGCTACTTTCTGATAGCTCTCATTCATTGGTTTGTCATTATGGCGAGGTATTATGCGCCATTTGCGGAGCTCCTGTTTTATTGATTTTTTTAGCGTAGAACTTTGGAAACTTTGATTGCTTAGAATCTTTCACATATACACATGTTTCATCAGTCCTCTTCCAGCACTACTGTTTTCAAAATTATACCATCATGCGTCACCCATCTTAAAGGACTGCTGTCATTTGCCCACCCAGCTTGAAGAACTGCCATCTTTTGCCCACCCATCTTAAATGATTGCCATCATTTGGCCACCCATCTAAAAGAACTGCCATCATTTGGCCACTCATCTTAAAGGACTGACATCGTTTGGCCTGCCATCTTAAAGGGCTGCCATCTTTTGGCCACCCATCTTAAAGGACTGCCATATGTTGGCCACCCATCTTAAAGGACTGCCATATGTTGGCCACCCATCTTAAAGGACTGTAATCATTTGGCCACCCATCTTAAAGGACTGCCATCTTTTGGCCACTCATCTTAAAGGTTTGCCATCATTTTGCCACCCATCTTAAAGGACTGTAATCATTTGGCCACCCATCTTAAAGGACTGCCATCTTTTGGCCACCCATCTTAAGGGACTGCCATCTTTTGGCCACCCATCTTAAAGGACTGCCATCTTTTGGCCACCCATCTTATAGGACTGCCATATGTTGGCCACCCATCTTAAAGGATTGTAATCATTTGGCCACCCATCTTAAAGGAGTGTAATCATTTGGCCACCCATCTTAAAGGACTGCCATCTTTTGGCCACCCATCTTACAGGACTGTAATCATTTGGCCACCCATCTTAAAGAACTGCCATCATTTGGCCACCCATCTTAAAGAACTGCCATCATTTGGCCACTCATCTTAAAGAACTGCCATCATTTGGCCACCCATCTTAAAGAACTGCCATCATTTGGCCACACATCTTAAAGAACTGCCATCATTTGGCCACTCATCTTAAAGTAGAGGCAATGATTTTCCGTGATCGCGGTAAATGGACGGAATTTGCGGAATGGACATATTGAAACGGAATCTGGTATCTTGGTGACAATTAAATGTTTTCCACAAAAACTAGATATAATCGCATTAAATAATTGACCATCTCGGTGAAAATATTAATTTTACTTAAATTTCTCGCTTATTATCATTAAAATTGGCGTTATTTGATGTCTATCGCAAAGTAGTAGAGTTCGCTTATGTCAAAATATTCCCAAATCACGACAAACGTATTACATCCGTTTACTCCAATGCGCAAGACTTTGTTTCGTGTCCTTCCGGTACACGGAGATGTCTTTCCGGTACACAGAGATGATATCTTTCCTGTACATAATTCCAAAATTTTACGCGAAATTAAAACCCATAGAAGCCCTTTCTTGACGTTTAGAGTTAAATTACGACGATGCATAACCAAGAAACTTGATAAAACATTCATATATAACGCTAGAGAACATCAACATTCAATATTTTGTCATTTTCACGCCTTTTTAAAACTATTGAAGCGGCAAATCTAAAGTATAAAATGGCGGACCATTGCTCAATCTGACACGTTCCCAGTACACAAACGTGTTCCGGGCGCAATCTGACAAGCTGGATAGACTGTTACGCAGACTAATTCTAATTGACTTTTTAGCATTTCGAGCATGTGCCCGGGCACGCGCGATTAGCAGTCACTAGTTCCCGGTATATGTATTATAAAGCAAGTGTAGAAACATTTGCCATATTGCACCTGTTAAACCCTATGCGTTACGTCACAAATATTTGCAGTCACGCACACACACACACAATTTGCTGTAGTGACAATTGACTGAGTCCAGAATTGTGATGTTTCATTGGTAATTTAATGGGCTTGAATTTTAAGGGTGAAGTTCTGGATTTAAATTCTATCTAATATTGCTTGTTACCTCACTGAAATATCATATTTATTGAATTACCAATGCCTCATTATACTTTTGGCCTCTGGAGAAGCATACCTACAAAGGGTTGGTGGTAACCATGGGGAGATAGCAACACATTATGATGCATTTGAAGCTGAAAAATTAGGAGACCGGTGACGAAACGGAATTTAATATATCCTGAAATGGAAAACATGTTATTTTGAAACGGAAAATCATTGGCTCTATCTTAAAGGACTGCCATCATTTGACCACCCGTCTTAAAGAACTGCCATCTTTTGGCCACCCATCTTAAAGGACTCATCATTTGGCCACCCATCTTAAAGGACTGACATCTTTTGGCCTGCGATCTTAAAGGGCTGCCATCATTTGGCCACCCATCTTAAAGAACTGTCATCTTTTGGCCACCCATCTTAAAGGACTGCCATCTTTTGGCCACCCATCTTAAAGGACTGCCATCTTTTGGCCACCCATCTTAAAGGACTGCCATCATATGGCCACCCATCTTAAAGAACTGCCATCATTTGGCCACCCATCTTAAAGTACTGCCATCTTTTGGCCGCCCATCTTAAAGGACTGTAATCATTTGGCCACCCATTTTAAAGGACTACCATCTTTTGGCCACCCATCTTAAAGGACTGCCATCTTTTGGCCACCCATGTTAAAGGACTGCCATCTTTTGGCCACCCATCTTAAAGGACTGTAATCAATTGGCCACCCATCTTAAAGGATTGCCATCATTTGGCCACCCATGTTAAAGGACTGCCATCTTTTGGCCACCCATCTTAAAGGACTGCCATCTTTTGGCCACCCATCTTAAAGGACTGGTATCATTTGGCCACCCATCTTAAAGAACTGCCATCATTTGGCCACCCATCTTAAAGTACTGCCATCCTTTGGCCACCCATCTTAAAGGACTGTTATCATTTGGCCACCCATCTTTAAGGACTGCCATCTTTTGGCCGCCCATCTTAAAGGACTGTAATCATTTGGCCACCAATCTTAAAGGACTACCATCTTTTGGCCACCCATCTTAAAGGACTGCCATCTTTTGGCCACCCATGTTAAAGGACTGCCATCTTTTGACCACCCATGTTAAAGGACTGCCATCTTTTGGCCACCCATCTTAAAGGACTGTAATCATTTGGCCACCCATCTTAAAGGACTGCCATCTTTTGGCCACCCATGTTAAAGGATTGCCATCATTTGGCCGCCCATGTTAAAGGACTGCCATCTTTTGGCCACCCATCTTAAAGGACTGCCATCTTTTGACCACCCATCTTAAAGGACTGCCATCTTTTGGCCATCATGAAAATTGGTTTCTGGACGATAACTCTAGACCGTTTAGCGGATGGCGTTGAAACTATATAAGAAATCTAGGTTTGAGGAAGAAATCGCTACTTTCTGATAGCTCTCATTCATTGGTTTGTCATTATGGCGAGGTATTATGCGCCATTTGCGGAGCTCCTGTTTTATTGATTTTTTTAGCGTGGAACTTTGTAAACTTTGATTGCTTAGAATCTTTCACATATACACATATTTCATGAGTCCTCTTCCAGCACTACTGTTTTCAAAATTACACCATCATGCGTCACCCATCTTAAAGGACTGCTATCATTTGCCCACCCAGCTTGAGCTGCCATCTTTTAGCCACCCACCTTAAAGAACTGCCATCTTTTGCCCACCCATCTTAAAGGATTGCCATCTTTTGCCCACCCATCTTAAAGAACTGCCATCCTTTGGCCGGCAACCATCTTAAAGAACTGCCATCTTTTGGCTGCCACCCATCTTAAAGAACTCCCATCTTTTGGCCCCAAAAGTAGGTGACCATTATAGACAGGTTTAACTATTTTATCATCCTACTGAGTTTTCTGTGATTAAACAAAGATCCAATGCAGATTTACTCTGTTTAAAATATTTTTTGTATGAGAAAGCTTTTTGCAAGACCATACTCATTAATGTTTGACAGGGTCGCGACTCATGATCTAAATCTAAAATGTCTATCCATTAATTAACTAATTTCCTCAAAATAGCTTTGCTAGGCAGTTGTTTCTCCTTCAGATCCTAAGACATCTGTCTATTATGAGTCGCCATAGAATGTCTCTGTCTGTCTCTGTCTGTCTGTCTGTCTGTCTGTCTGTCTGTCTGTCTGTCTGTCTGTCTGTCTGTCTGTCTGTCTGCCTGCCTGCCTGCCTGCCTGTGTTTGTCTGTCTGTGTATGTCCGTCTCTGTGTGTCTGTCTGTCTGATGGGAGGGCGGGCAAACGGACCGGTGTGGGCGGGCGGGCGGGAAAATGGACTGGCGTGGCGACTGGGCAGACAGATGGATGGACTGCATCTGCCTGCCTACATGCCTGCGGTGACTGTCCAGTATGATAGCTCATAGATATTGAAAGTATCTTTACACTTGGGGTCTAAAGTCAAAGGTCATCGAAAGGGTTTTAAAAATGTCTATGGTGCAATAATGTGTGTTTTACTGAAAGAATCTTCACCAAACCTGGGTGGGAGGTTGGACTTGTCCAGAAAATGTTTATTAATTTTTGGACCAAAGGGTCAAATGTCATGGTCATGGAAATGGTTTTAAAATGTCTTGCGTGATACATGTAACTCGAGTTCTCCTGAAAGGATCTAGATCAAATTTGTGTGGAAGGTGGATGGTTGTCTTTGGTGTCTAAGAAGTGTATCTATAGCT
The DNA here is from genome assembly GCA_034401795.1 of Chaetoderma sp. LZ-2023a. NCBI lineage: Eukaryota > Metazoa > Mollusca > Caudofoveata > Chaetodermatida > Chaetodermatidae > Chaetoderma > Chaetoderma sp. LZ-2023a. Next base: position 102,246,139 of record CM067370.1, on the reverse strand, counting down.
CAAGAGGTCAAAGGCTTTTTACACATTATAATTTTGTTTCTGCTTCAGGTTCACTCACTGTCCAAAAGCCAATCTCAGATGTCAATATTGCTAATGAAAATAGCAACAGCTTGGACTCCATACATGATGCAAACCATGCAACTGATGATGAAAAAGCAGTTGAATTGGTCGAGGATGGAAAAGTGGATAATTCTGAGGATGCTTCAGAGCAGCAGCACTCAATTGTCATTGAACCGGAGCAAGATACAAAAATTACAGAACTAAGTGAGAAAAATAGTGCGGAGGATAGTGATGATGATGTTGTCGGTGATGTTGATGATGATATATGTACTCCAAAACTGGAAGAGGAGGATGAGATTGATGAGAATGAATTTCAGTTGTGTAAAGATATATTTGGTGATTCTAATGATGATGAAGAGGAATGTAATAAAGGTGAGGAGCATGACAATGTTAACATTGCTGTGGTTAAGGAAGAGGACAATGACGAGACACCTATAACTACTGATGATAGAAAGACAAATAGTGAAAATTTTGACTTAGCCGATGTGTTTGAAAAAATAGCATCACATCCTAAGGATATTGTATTTGAGGAACAATCTAGCTCATTAAAGGCGACAAGTAAAGATAGTAAGAAAATAGTGATAAAGATACCATCAAAGTTTGAAGATAAGGAGGAGAAGAAACATTCGGCACCAACTGTTCATGTTACTGATGGGATTGATGAGGAGAATCTGTCGATTGCTGTTGCAGGCGACATGCGTGTTGTTGTTTTAGCAAGTTCAGAACAGAAGGAAGGAGTTAGGTCTAAAGTCGGTGATGACGGTGCTTTCGAGGACCAGGCTGTTGAAAGTGAAACAGAAACAGACAGAAAACCAAGGATACCTATTTCTGAATTGCCCAGAATTCCAAAGCGAAAACGAGAGAGGAAAGTAGTGGAGATTCCTCCCACTGATGAGACACCAGTAAAGGATCGTAAGACAGCAAGAGAGGAACGTAGGGGAAGGAGGGAATCACGGTTTTCTAACATTGAGGACACCGATATTCCAAAGGATTTTAAGAAAGACAAGGACAGACAGGAGCGATTAGAAGATAATCGGCGTGAAAAAGACAAAGAGGTGGGAAAGAGAGAAGATAGTTATAAGGAGAGGTCTCGAGATCGATCAAGGGACAGGTCATCACGGTTTGAGGAAAAACGATTTCGGTCAAGATCTAGGTCACGATCTCGAAATAGAAGTCGTCGAAAAGGAAAACATTCACGTAGAAGCAGATCAGGCTCACGGTCAGATGATGGTAGAAAGAAGCGGCGTAGTCTTCGATGGAGTCGGTCACACTCCAGGAGTCCAAGACGTAAAAATCGGGAAAAGGAAAACGATTACAGTGAGAGTAAGAATGAGTCTAATTTGGCATCAGGCGATAGTGTTCAGAAATCTGATGATATGCATAAAAAACGCTCATTTGATGATGTAGATCAAGATAATAATGATAGTAATAAAAAGAGTAGAGAAGATAATGTGAGTGATGACAGAAAGAGTATAGAACTAGATGATAGAAATATTAGTAAAGATAATGTTAAAGAGGACAAAAAGAATAATGAGGATAATGTAAGCGATGCCAAAAGGAAAAACGAGGATAATGAAAGTGATGACAGAAAAAGTAACGAGAATAATGAGAATGTTGTTGTGATTGAGGAACCAGTTTCTCCAGAAATGGATGTAACAGAAAGTAAATCTAACAGTAATAGCTCCTCTCAGAAAGAGCCAAGCTCTGTTGATGACAGCTTAGGAAAAGGCGAGAAAGAAATAAAGTCTGCAGTGGAGAATGAAAAGGATGTGTTGACCAAAGAGAATAAGTCTGATGATGATGTAGAATATATAGGCGAATCGGCAGACTTTTTAGCTAATTTTCAGTTACCAACATTTTTTGGTCGGCCAGCCAGAGAGAAAGATTTAGAAGATGATAAGACAAAGGATCGTGATAGGAATAGGTCAGATAGGCGCAGCAAATGGGAGGATGATACAAATAGAAGCAGCCGATTTGACAGAGATCAATCTGAAGATAGAGATAGAAACAGGGGCATGGATAGAGACAGGGGTAAGGATAGAGATAGAGACAGAGATAGGGGTATGGAAAGAGACCGAGGTATGGATCGAGACCGTGGTACAGATCGAGACAGGGGTATGGATAGGGACAGGGGAATGGATAGGGACAGGGGTATGGATAGGGACAGGGGTATGGATAGGGACAGGGGTATGGATAGGGACAGGGGTATGGGGAGAGAGCGTGGTATGGATCGAGACAGGGGTATGGATCGAGATAGAGGTATGGAGCGGGACAGGGGTATAGACAGAGACAGATCAAACAGAGATAGACGAGATAATAGACAACCTGACTGGCTAAACAATCAGTCTGGTCCTGGTCGCATGAGGGAGCAACAAAATATGTCTAGGACACATGACAAGATCCCGGACAGACCTGGTAACAATAAGTTTGAAATGAGAAATGAATTTGACAGGAATGACACAGAGATGCTGTATGATCCTTCTAATCCAACAGATGATATGGAGATAGATGACAGTAATGACGATGCTGGCCCTGATGATTATAGAATCGAATCGGTAGAAGAGGGTCTTATGCACGTCCAGGCTGGTCCAATGATGCATCTAGGACCTCCGCCACTCATGGGTAATGCCATTCCCCGACATATGCAGCCGCCACCACTAATGGGTGATGGTAGCTTTCTCATGCAAAGTGATCCACGTATGTTAACAATGCTACCACCTCCAAATATGCCTGTTCGTGTTGGCATAGGACTAATGCCTCAGCCTGGATTTCCACCTCCTGGCGCAATACCACGGCAGCCATTGTTAATGAATATGAACCCTCCATTACTAATAAACCGTCCTCCAGGAGTGACAGCTGAATTCAGCAGATTTAGTATTCCAGATGGACCGAGTGCAGCACCACCGCAACACATGGCAAGATTTGGCTGGTCTGTCAGTCATCCACAACAAGTAATACATGTTCAGAATATGCCAGGTGGCCTTCAAACTGTCTCACAAGGCCAAATCCCTGCTGTTTCATATACACAAAACCTTGAATCAGCACAGCAAACAGTTATCAATAGTTCATCAATTTCATTTTCAGCAATTACAGGTGCAGCACCAGAGGCGTCACTTCCCGGTGGTATTATACGCCATGATCAGCGTCCTCCTTTAATCAGTATGTTGCCGACTGAATCAATAGATCAGCATGTCAGTCCAATTTCTCGTGTTCTTACACCCGATGCACCAGCTATTGTACAGATGCAGCATACAGGCCACCCTCCACCACCACCACCCGCTCCAGTAAATATAACCAGACCCCCATTAACTGTCTCTAGAAACACAACATTGTCCGCAGTTTCAAATACTGCGCAACAGAAAGTGTCTTCTCAGAAAGATGATGATTTTGCCCAGGTGCAGGGCAAGATCCTAAATATCACAGACGTTCTTAATAAAATAAACTCGGGTAAGATTAAACAAAATCTTCAGGCAATTGCATTAGCAAAGAAAAACTCTGAAAAATTTGCAAATACTGCTAGAGAAATCAAAGTTTCCTCTCAACAATCTACAGATAGTTCTAGTGCTAGCAAATCTAAACGTTTTTCTCAAGTTGAAGTTATACCTGTAGATAGTGATATGTCTCCTATGGACGAAGATGTACAGATGATTATTAGGTCACCTGTTGTTAAAGCAAAGTCATCATTAACATCATCATCATCAGCCTCAGTAGTACGTTCAGCTCATAGTAAAGACACTAAATCAGCAGCATCGCGTAAGACAGGCAGTGATGCTTTTGACAAAGCGACCAAGGAGCCAGCACCTGATGATATACCTTCTTCTGCTGTGGACTTAAATAATATGGCAAGCAAGGAAAAGGTATGTATGGTGAAAACTTACCGATTGGAGGAATCCAGTTTTATCCCGCGCTTCACCCGTGTTTGGCCACTCTCCGAATCTCAATTTCCAGAAAACTATACAGGTAAGATGTTGTTGAATATGTTGAAACTAATTTGACTGGGTGCTGTTTCTGCATAATGGCAGCAACAGTGCCCAATCAAATTATTTTCAAAATATTCAACAGAAAGTGTATTAAATAGTGAAGACATGTAATTCCTAAAACTTGACGAATTATTAAGCGTTTAAGATGGACTATATCGCGCCATTCATGACGTATTTGATTATGATGTCAGCCTACATGTGACGTGGTTGATTATGGCGTCATATGATTGACTGAGAAACTGGATTCCTCCATTTCAGTAGTTTGTAACTGATGATAGAAATATTACTGATGTATTTCCAAAAACAGTCCTGATCCCAAGATGGTTCATAATAAGGACAATTAGTTACCTCTCTGGGAGTAGACATTGTTTGAGTGTGTCGCGACGTCACACTAGTCAGTTCTTGTGGCGTCACGACGAGACCAATTTATTCAAATGAAAAGTCAAAGAGAGGCCATTGAAATTTACAAACATCAACCCACCATGAACTGAGATGAGGGCTACGGTATACCAGCTATCTACCAATCAATGCTGTCATGTGACTCCACAAGAGCTGACAAGAGTGATGTAGCCAGCGACCGTCAGTTAGTGCTGAAGAAGTGATCGAGATGGCCACAAAAGCTACACTCAAACAATGTGTGCATCCCGGAGAGTTAGCTAATTTTCCTTTACCGATTATTACTGATGTATGTTGTTATCATGACTTACCACTTACATCAAGATCATGTTCAAACTATTAACCCTTTCTTTGACAAATCTTTGAAAAAGTATATTCTTTGTTATAAAAATAATTCTCTTGAAAATTTTGAAATTAATTTGACTGGAAGACATTGCTGCGTTAGGTACCAATGGCTTCCTGTTAAATTAATCTCAAAATATTAAACAGTTTTCCTGTATGGTTGCATTTCAGTGCTACATTACAGACATAGCAAATTCTTTGAGTTATCAGATATTCTGTTGAATAGTTTCAATTGAATTTGACTGGAAGCAGGCAAATTAATTTCAAAATGCTCAACGTCTTGCTTGAATGGTTACTTTGAAATTAAGGTACTGGGATCTTAGGCACGAAGTGTACTAATTATTAGACTATTTATTACACCACATATATTTACTGTATATATAGAAAATTTACTTTTTATACCATGTCGGCCGTCCGTCTGGTGAGAGTCACAGGGCCCTGGGCTTCTTGTTCTGTTATCGGCACATTTCGTGTTAAGCTGCTTGTTGGCTGCTATTTCTGTTCTAAAACTCAAGATTTACTAGGGATTTTCAGCTTTTTGACTTGAATTTTACTGTAGGGACCCATGGGGGTAAGCTTCAGAACTTATATACAGAATTTTGATTGGTCAATTCTTTGTATGAAGATATTAGATGTTATGAAAAATCTACTGAAAATTGTCATTAACCTCTCTTCAGATTTCAACCTAACTTGGCTCGAAGGACTCTATGTGGGTATGCTTCAGAACTTGTATAGCTGATCTTTCATTGGTCGATTTGTTTAAAGTGAAACAGATTTTATAAGAAATTTACCGGAAATTGTAAAAATGCTACATCTCCATAACCATTTGGCAGATTTCAATCTAATGTGGCTGGAAGGATTCTATAGTGGTGGGCTCTAAAACATCTACTCAGAATTTTGGTTACTCAATTTTTTTGGCAGTCATGTTGAATTTCCTGAAAATCTCCCGTAACCATTTAATACGCTACTCATTAATTAGTGAAACTTTGATGGAATGTCCTATGGCAGTAGGTTTTAACATGTTAATAAGAATTTTGATTGGTCAATTTCGTTGGTGGTTGTCATCTTTTTCGAAAATGATCTATCATGTCTATATTAAATGCAAATGGTTCAAACGCTAATGATCCAGGTGAGTGTCACAGACCCTTTGGCCTCTGGTTTTAACTTGAAATATATTTAAAGCAAAAGGTTGCTAAAGGGTAGTTGAGTCTATTTTGATGAAAGGAGTTGATTCTATTTCTTAATAGCCATGCATCAGAAAATAAAAATCATTCTTCACAAGAAACATTATACAAATTTTTTGTCAGACGTTTTTTTAGGGAGATGACCACCATTACGTAAGGATGACCCAACTCTACTGAATGGAGATGATGAATATTATTGATTTGACATCAAGGTTATGTTGACACAATTCTAGAAATTGTGATTGCAGATGATAACAATAACTCTCTATTGCACATGAAGTAGGCTTGCGCTATTATGATTCATAAATTTTTGGGGTCAAATTCTTAGATTTTATTTAGAAATTTACCGGAGATTGTCAAATTGCTTCTTCTCCTTAGAATTTTAACTGATTTCAACCAAATTGGGCTGAAAAAATCCTATGCTCTTAGACTCTAGAATTTCCATTCAGAATTTTTTTGCGTAAATATTTTGAGTGAAAATCCTAGATTTTATTAAAAATTTACCAGAAATTGTCAAATTGCTTCTTCTCCTTACCTGTTTGACCGATTTCAATCAAATTGGGTTGAAAGAATCCTATGCTCTTAGACTCTAGAACTTCCATTCAGAATTTTGAGTCGTAAATATTTTGGGTGAAAAACTTAGATTGTATTAAAAATTTACCGGAAATTCTCAAATTGCTTCTTCTCCTTACCATTTTGACCAATTTGAACCAAATTGGGCTGAAAGAATCCTATGGTCATAGGCTCTAGAACGTCCATAAAGAATTTTGTTGCGTAAATAATTTGAGTGAAAATCCTAGATTTTATTACAAATTTACCGGAAATTGTCAAATTGCTTCTTCTCCTTATATTTTTTACCCATTTCAATCAAATTTGGTTGAAAGGATCCTATGGTCATACGTTATAGAACATGCATTCAAAATTTTGATTTGTAAATATTTTGGGTGAAAAACTTAGATTGTATTAAAAATTTACCGGAAATTCTCAAATTGCTTCTCCTTATCATTTTGACCAATTTGTACCAAATTGGGCTGAAATAATCCTATGGTCATAGGCTCTAGAACTCCATTCAGAATTTTGTTGCGTAAATATTTTGAGTGAAAATCCTAGATTTTATTACAAATTTACCGGAAATTGTCAAATCTCTACTTCTTACCATTTTGGCATATTTCAACCAAATTGGACTGAAAGGATTCTATTGTGATAGGCTCTAGAACATGCATTCTGAATTTTGATTCGTTAATATTTTGGCTGAAAAACTTAGATTGTATTAAAAATTTACCGGAAATTCTCAAATTGCTTCTTCTCCTTACCGTTTTGACCAATTTGAACCAAATTGGGCTGAAAGAATCCTATGGTCATGGGCTCTAGAACTTCAATTCAGAATTTTGTTGCGTAAATATTTTGAGTGAAAATCATAGATTTTATTACAAATTTACCGGAAATTGTCAAATCTCTACTTCTTACCATTTTGACAGATTTCAACCAAATTAGACTGAAAGGATTTTATTGTGATAGGCTCTAGAACATCAATTCAGAATTTTGATTCATCAATTTTTTACGTCAAAATCTGAGATTTTATGAAGAATGTACCAGAAATTGTCAGATCGATACTCCTCAGCTGCTCTATAAATTCTATTCAGAATTTTGATTGATCAATTTTTTTTGGGTGAAAATCTTAGATTTTATGAAAAATTCACCAGAAATTGTCAAAACGCTGCTTTTCCTTAGTTGTTTAACATATTTCAAACAAATTTAGCTAGAGTGACCCTATCAAGGTAGACTATAATTTCTATTCAGAATTTTGATTGGTCAATTTTTTTATCTTGGATTTTCCGATATTTATCTATCATATCTATGTAAATGCAAATGGTTCAAATGCTAATGGTGCAGGGGAGCGCCGCAGGCCCTTGGGCCTCTTGTTGCTTTCACTAATCACGACCGATTGTTTAATAATAATCGCGATTGCTCGATTAATCATCTTGAGGACAAATTACCCAGATTACCCCGTTATAACAGTAAAAAAGCATATCAATGACGAAAGCTGCAATGGTGTTGAGAAAGGTCGATTTGCAGGCCAAAGAGACGACTATTGATGAAAATGTGTCACTGGAATGCCTGGCTCAATTGTCGCACCAATCATTCCAGTGATACATTTTCAAAAATAGTCTTCTCTTGGCCTGCAAATGGGTATGCATTCGCTGAGCTAAATGTCAATTTCCATGTGCATTCACATTAAAGAGTAATAAAAATGTAGGCTTTTAAATATATTATGCTGTAGAATTATTAATGATTATTCGATTATTTAATTTTTATACCCTGCCACCGGCGGCCATCTTGAAAATTGGTTTCTGGATGATAACTCCGTTACCGTTTGTCAGATAGCATTGAAACTTCAGAGGGTGGTTGGACTAGGTCTTGGGAAGAAACCTATCGAAATCGACAATGATCCGAAATCCAACATGGCCATCTTAAAAATTGGTTTCTGGATGATAACTCCGTTACTGTTTATCGGATCGCTTTGAAACTTCATAGAGTGGTTGGACTTTGTCTGGGGAAGAAACCTATCGAAAATGACAATGATCCGAAATCCAAGATGGGCACCAGCCACCAATGGCCATCTTAAAAATTGGTTTCTGGATGATAACTCCGTTACCGTTTATCGGATCGCTTTGAAACTTCATAGAGTGGTTGGACTTTGTCTGGGGAAGAAACCTATCGAAAATGACAATGATCAGAAATCCAAGATGGCCCACCGGTGGCCATCTTGAAAATTGGTTTCCAGATGATAACTCTGTTATCATTTATTGGATCGCTATGAAACTTCATAGGGCGGTTGTATAGGTCTGGAGAAGAAACCTATTGAAATTGACGATGATCCGAACTCGAATGTGGCCGCCAGCCACAGGCTGTCATCTTGAAAGTTGGTTTCTGGATGATATCTCCGTTACGATTTATCAGATCACTTCATAGGGTCATTGTAATGTCTGGTGAAGAAACTTATCGAAATTTATGATAATCTGAAATCCAATATGGCTGCCAGTCAGTGGTGGCCATCTTGAAAATTGGTTTTCTGACGATACCTCCTTGACAGTTTAACGGATTGCTTTGACAATTCATAGGGATGACTGGTCTGGGTCTGAGGAAGAAATAAATATTTTCTGATGGCTCTCATTCATTGGTTTGTCATGGCCGGGTGTTATGCGCCGTTTGCGGAGCTCTTGTTAATCATATAAATTCACGATTTAAAAAATATTTGCGATTTTCAATTTAATCACATAATCGTGCAAGCCTAACATGAAGTAACTGATCATTCAAAAGAGTGTTTGAAGTGGTGAACTTAGCATAGCAGTGTTTTAGCAGAGTTTTTGCCGTGCGAATTGGTAGTTTTTGGAAGATCTTGCTCACGATTTAACTCGATTGTGGCAATAGCTCAGTTTCGGGGAAGAAATATATAGCCAAACTTTGCCGGCAGATTTCATTTGATGCACCTTTCTGATTTCAAGGTCACAAGGTCAAGGGCATATTGTAACATCTTTGTGCTGCTATGATTTATTTACAGTCCAAGTTAAGGCAAGTTTGTTGACGATCTCATCAGTAGAACTCACTTTCTTTCAAAATACTACGTTGCATTCATATCATTATGGCCTATATGTCTAAGCTTCTAAGTTCTTTGGCAGTTCCAGTTATGTTTTGCGTTTAGCTTTTCTCCTGCTAATCTACCAGACCTACAAGTCACCAATCTTTATATACATGGCAGAACAATGTAAATGCCGTGTATCGTCAATATTTAGAATATATAGAACTATTACTTCTAAATATTGATGATACATGCGTGTACAGGGCATTTATATTGTTCTGCCATGTAATGGATCTTTCCATTTTTAGCTATGCTCCGCCCATCTCTAGCTATGCTCCACCCACACCTCACTCATGTTGTGATCGATCTCTGAATGCCCTGACTATCAATTCCCTGAAAACTACAGTTGTTGAATATTTTGTAACTAATTTGGCAGCAACATCACCCAGTCAAATTAGTTACAAAATATTCAACAGGATATTTATTAAATAGTAAAGCCATACAATTCATACAACAACGCATAATCCGGCTTCAGCTATGCATTCGTGATGTACTTATCTACGTCATTCATGACATCATTGATTGTGATGTCATTCTATACCTCACATACCTCACCTTATGACGTCATATGATGGAAGGATACAGTGGAAAGGCCCATTTGTCTGGACTTGGGTCATATCATGTCATGGTTTTTTTCTTATTTACATGCTTTAGACATGGACATATAGGATAGACTAATCAATGCCATTTCTTTTCAAAGGCTATTTAATTCAAATATGCCTTATTTTAGTTCACTGTAGCATTGTACCATTGTCTGATGCAATTGTTTAAATGCATCATTATCAGGTGAGCTTATGCCATGGCGGCCGTCCATCTGTCGCCTGTCCATCTGTCTGTCATCCATCCGTCAATCAAATCGCGTCTTCTTAACGGTTTGTTGAATTTCAACCAAATTTGGCTGGAATGATCCTAAGCTGGTACCCTCCAGATTTTTTCAGAATTTAGATTTTATGAAAAATACCTGAAATGGTAAAAATGCTACTCCTTAGCTGCTTGACATATTCCAACCAAATTTGGCTAGATGGCATTCTATGGTGGTAGGCTCTAGAACTCTTTTCAGAATTTTGATTGATAAATTTTTGGGGTCAAAATCTGAGATTTTATGAAAAATCTACTGGAAATAGTCAAAATGCTACTACTCCTTAGCTGCTTGACATATTTCAACCAAATTTGATGCATTCTATGGTGGTAGGCTCTAGCATATCTATTCAGAATTTTGATTGATCAATTTTTTGGGTGAAAATCTTAGATTTTATGAAAAATTTGCCGGAAATTGTCAAAATGCATCTCCTTCTTAACCGCTTCAAGGATTTCAACAAAATTGTGCTGGAATGATCCTATGTCAGTAGGCTCCAAATGCTGTATTCCAAATTTTGATTGGTCAGTCATTTGGGTGGAAATCTTAGATTTTATGAAATATTTACTGGAAATTGTCAAAAGGCCTCCTTAACAGCTTGGTGGATTTTAACCAAATTTGACTTTAATGGTCTTACAGTGCTAGAATCTGAACCTTCTATTTAGAATTTTGATTGGTTGATTTTCCTGTAGCCATGTGTTTAATGTAAAGAATCATGTATATTTAAATGCAAATCTTTCAAATGCGAATGCTCCATGTGAGCGTCACAGGCCCTTGGGCCTCTTGTTAATGGTAAAATGAATAGTTAGCCTTTCCCAAATAATAGTTATAACTAGAATTATATCAACCAAGCCAGCTTGAAGCTTCATGTAATCATCGCAACCATATTTTCTGGTTTTATTCCAGACCCAAGTGATGAATTGCATAGTACAGTGGAATGGTATCACGTTAGTTTGCTTTGATAATCCCTATACAGACTATGTGATCTCCATAAAATATCTGGCTTAGCCATTCCATTGTCCCTCCTCCACCCCAAACTAAATGTCCCTTTATCACTAACCATAATAAAAAATTGTTTAACCCTTTAACATTCATATCAGCCAAAAACAGCTTCTGCAGTCGTCTTGAGAAATGTTGATTAGCAGGCCAAGAGAAGACTATTTTTGAAAATTTACCTCTGGAGTTCCAGTGCAAAATTTTCAAAAACAGTTTTCTTGGTCTGCAAATGGACATTTTCTTTGAGGAAATTGAAATTTTCTTGAAAAAATTTGAGGGTTAATGTGACCTACATTTGTGTGCCTTGTATTTTGTCAGTATATGAAGAAACTACATGTACAGGAGCAAGTTGTTGAGCAGGTGAAACAAGCTCTCAAACCTGCCTACAATAACAAGCAAATCAACAAGGATGAATACAAAGAGATTATGAGGAGAACGGTACCAAAGGTAATCAACACAAATTAACACATGGATGGTCAAGCTGGCCAAAGACAGCCTCTAGTGTGTTCCGTTGAAATCTCCCATTTGAAGTCCAAGGTTATTAAAAAAAATTTATCATTGGAATGACTGACTGACTTGATATTAAACCGAGCTAGACATTTCAGTGGTAAATTATCATAAATAGTTTACACTTCATCTGTTAATGAACCTTTCTAGTTTATCCATCAATAATATGACGTCAGAATTAACTACGTGACGTGTAGGCTGATGACATAGATAAGTTCATCACAAATGCTTAATTGATGGCGGACTAAGCGTTGTTGTATGAATTGTATGTCTTTACTATTTAATAAACATGCTGTTGAATAGTAATAGCCATAAGGCAGCAACAGCACCCAATCAAGTTAGTTTCAAGATATTCAACAGCTTATCTGTATAGGTTTCTGGAAATTGAGATTCATGGAGTTCAGGGTTCGATCGATCCCAACACGGAGTCAGCCATTGATGAGAGTTCTAAGTAATGATCTTTAATAATCCTTATCACCTTGATGTCAGAAAGATTGACGTACATGTATGCTTTAGAAACATTGTTCCGGACACCAACAGCTTGCAGCAACATTTCCAAAATGAATACCAGGTACCATACTAAAGGGAGCCAGTGCTATAGGTTTGCATAATTTGGGCACACACCCTATTTTATAATGGGTTAGTGTTTGAAATGAACACAGATGATTCCATAGCCAGCTTTAAAAATCTCCAAAACCACTAGGGAGATCTAACATATTAACTCACTTGAACATGTTGGAATATTTCGCTCAGATCACCTGAGTTTCATCAGCCACACTGATCTCTGGTGGGTCTTGTTTGTTCTAAGACTCGGCGAGATCTCGCGGGATCAGGAGAGTCATAAATCTTTGGGAGTTCTAGACCCCCTGGTCTTGTAGTTTTTGGCCCCGAGTGCAGTATCTTTGTCTTCTTTATTGCTGATGATGGTGTCTGCCCGCTTGGTGAATGAGCGGACGACTGATAGTTTGGGGTTTAGGTGACGGGTTGAGTTGAAATTTAGGTACTGTCCATGTGTGTGGGTTTCCATTAAACTGTTACTTGCTTCCATCATCGTTCAAATGGATCTTCGTATCTAGAAAAGGAATCTCACCACCTTCTGCCGCTAATGTAAATTGGACGTGTGGGTTGATGGAATTAAGGTGTGCTGCGAATCCATCTGCCTTCATCTGCTGTATCATGCACCGGTACCAGATATTTGGGGCTTGAGGTGCTGTTGCTAAAGTTTCACCCTCAAAAATGAGTGTGGCTGATGAAGCTCAGGTGATCTGAGCAAAATATTCCAATTGAGTTAAATAAGTTTGCTTCGAGTCGTTTAAAAATGACTAATTATGAGTCCGTATCTAGGTAACAATATATTTGGACCAGCTTTGGGGGATCGATTCAAAACTCATGAAATATCATCTAGGGCAAGAGCTGAACCAAGTTGGTTCAATGGATCCTGATTGGCCAAATAGTTTGGCGGCCATCTTGGATGACCTGGTTTTCGTGCTGAACGGATCATGCCTGGCGGCCATCCTGGATTTTTTAAATGCCTTTAAAAATCTTCTTTTCCGAATCGGCATGGGGGATTGATTCAAAACTCATGACAGGTTATTTACGGAAACGGCTGAATCCAGTTTGTTCAATGGAACTTGATTGCCTAATGATTTAGCAGTCATCTTGGATGACCTGGTTTTCATGAAAACAACTTTGTATCCAGAATCGCTGAACGGATTGGGCCAAACTTTGGGATATATGATAAGGGACTAAGGGCCATTAAGTTTTGTTCAAAAGTAGTTGATACATAAATAAACATGGCTTCTGTTTTCTTGTTATAATTCTGCTCAACTCTGTAGGGTTCTACTTATTGTTGATGGCCTTTCTGGTTGAAATGCCTATGATGCAGGTGAGCGATACAGGACCCTTGGGCCTCTTGTTAACAACTGGGCCAATTTTAATAAAACTTGGCTAAACCTTCTTCATAGAAATTAGATTTGGTAAATTTGTCTAAGTGTTCATCTGGTTTTGATCGATTGTGCCACTGGCCAATAATCCCAGGTGAGCGATACAGGCCCCTTGGGCTTCTTGTTATGCTACATAATCTTGGCGTTATATCATTGTTGTTACGACTAGGCCATGTGATCGTTATGGCCCTTTATCGCAGGCCCGGTCATATTTTTATCGAACTAAAGGCATTTCTGCATTGGGCACCTAGCGGTACACTGAATGATAAAAAATAAGAAAAAATTGACCCCATCTCTAGTTAAGAATTGGTTAATCCTTTGTCAAATCGGCCAAAACTGGTTTCATGACAGTTATCTATGTATGTAACATGGTAATGTTTATGTGATATAATAATGACATCACACTTGTTTTGTAATTTAAAGTCAAAAATTACAAATTCAGGCCTTGAAATAGTACAGAGATCAAACCATCAATCTCCCATCAATGAACTGAATATGAATGTCGAGTGAATATTTAGATTTCCATGTTTCTGCTGGGGGATTGGTAAAAATATGTTAAAACTTTGTGTTAAATGTAAATTTAACCACAAAAATGTTCAAACTGTTTAAGGTGAAATTTACTTGGTAGGTTCCAAGACTACAATGGTAGGATAATCAGTGCTGGCAATCGATCGATTGGTTGGTTGTCATTACAGGAGATAAAAAGTCAATTTCCTGGGAGCTAAAACATGCGATCAGTTTATTTTATCTCATCGGCTATGCTTATTTCGAGGCCTGAAATTATCTTATGCGTCTAAGTTATAACATGCCCTACAAAGTTGAATTGAATAGCACATACACTAGTTATTCGAGTGTGTAATGGCTAAGGGTAATTGATTAATTTGTAAAGTTTGTTGGTAAATTGGATAGTAGCTAGTTAGCATGGAGAGTATAATCTACTGTTCACTAAACATGCTGGCTCCAGTGGCTTATCCATGTTAACTGCTTAACCCTTTAAGCCTGGAATTAGTCCAAGAAAATTCAAATTTTTTCAAAGAAAATGTCAATTTGCAGACCAAGAGAAGACCATTTTTGAAAATTTAGCACTGGAATGACTGGCTCGGTTATCGAGCCAGTCATTCCAGTGGTAAAATTTCAAAAATAGTCTACTCTTGGTCTGCAAATGGATGTTTATGAAGCACATATTTTAATTTTCCTGGCTAATCGTGACCACTAAGTGTTAATTCAAATCTCTGGAAATTGCTTAAATAATATGCTATTTTCCCTCCAGATCTGTCACAGTAAGGGTACTGATGTGAATCCTGCTAAAGTGAAGTTTCTCGTCGAAGCATATGTGGAGAAGATGGTTCAGTCACGTAAAGCGGAGGCAGTAAAGATGCAACATGAACTAAGTGCTAAGATAAATGGTGAACCTGTGAAAATGAAAACTGGCCGGTGATAATCATTTATTTATCAGACTATTAACTCATCAAGTCTTTATGGCTGAGGGACTTAATTTATTACTATAGTTAATGTCAATTTACAGGCATGGAATATTTTTTGAAAACTTAAATCTGATACGACTGGCACAGTCACAATATGTATCCGAGGTATGCTTTCAAAGCATATTCCCTGCATGTAAATAAGCATAATACAGTTATGATTGATCTACTTTTGTAATGCAAAGTGGATGATTTGGCCATGCGAAGCGGATGACTGTGGCCACGCGAAGTGGATGACTGTCCACCAGAAGTGGATAACTGTAGCCACGAGAAGTGGATGACTGGCCATGCGAAGTGGATGAATGTGTCCACGCGAAGTGGATGACTGTAGCCACGAGAAGTGGATGACTGTGGCCACGCGAAGTGGATGACTGTGGCCACGAGAAGTGGATGACTTTGGCCACGAGAAGTGGATGACTTTGGCCATGAGAAGTGGATGACGTTGGTCATGAGAAGTGGATGCAAATTAACTTGAAGTTACAAAAGTTGGTTTGCAACAGAGTTATTATCGTGTTTATGAAAAGATATATAAAGATTTTGTATATTCCTGTATTGAGCAGTGCAGCATAGAATTATGAATCCAGAGTGTAAATAGATTTATATATTATATAGTGTATGTATGTAAATATGCAAAATACAATGTATGTATTGTCTTAATTTTATTCTTAATTAATTAATTAATTAAACCATGTCCTAAGCATTTCAGATCTGCTATAGTTTGTTATGCTGGTGCAGAGCACACGCATTAGACAAAGTCACAGGTGACCACACGCCATCGTGGTGTATGGAATGTGGTATTAATTAGACTGATCATGTTAACACTTGAGGCCATCCTTAAATAAGTTTGATTTTTATGTAGTTTCCAATGAAGAATTATTTATATTTTTCTGTGTTATAAGCCTGTTGGAACATAGAATTGATCCCTTTCATCAAAATGGGCTCAAATGACCTATAGAAATATTTTGCATTAAACTGGTTCAAGTTCAAAGAAAACATTTTGTTCTTTAAATTCAATTTTGTAATGGTTATAATTCAGCCGGTAAAAAGGAATTTGCCTACCTACCTACCCTACTTCAACCACTAGGGTCGGGACAGGATAATGAAAAAATCTTAACTCTTTCATGCCTAAGCCGGCCAAAACAGGTCTCTACAGTGGGCTTGGGGAATGTTCATTTGCATGCCCAGAGAAAACTAGTTCTGAAAATTTAACACTGGACTGACTGGCTCGTGTCATTCTAGTGGTAAATTTTCAAAAATAGTCTTCTCTTGGCCTCCAATAAGCAAATTTTTAGATATTCTTGACCAAATTGAAGCATCAAAGGACTAAAGATAACCTTAATGGTCAAGGTTAGTCCAAATAATCAAAACTTGCTTAGTGAGTATCCATTTACAGGCTAAATTTGAAGATTATATTTGAAAGATTTACCACGAATGATAAATGAGCCAGTCATTATAGTGGTATATTTTCAAAACATAGGGTTTTTTTTTTGTCCCTTGGAAAGGACATTCGTCAGAACTTCTGTAGAGGCATGTTTTGGCGGGCTTGACCATCAAAGGGTTGAGTCAGATAACACTAATGGCAAAAGTTTGTTATGGAGTAGATAGACTTTCTGGAAACAACATTGCTGAAACCTGTTACTGCTGTCTTAGGCAGGAACTTACAGTAATATTGATTAGAAAATTAGCACAGATTATCAACCTATCATATGAAAAATAATGTAATTTAGGAATCTGAAATGTCAGTGGCATTTAATACAAAAACTTTGATATTTGATGCAGTATGGCATGGCTATATTTTGGGAAAGCTATTATACCTCTGTAAAATGTTCAAGACTTAACAGAGAAAATATCTGTTTGCGGACCGATTGAAGAATGTTTTAGAAAGCTTATTTTGAAATTAATTTTCCTGGAAACCGCTGCCTGCAGCAACAACTTCCAGTCAAATTAATTTCAAAATTTTAAACAGTCCATATATGGTTGCCTTGACAATGAGATATGGGGACTTCATCGGTGAAAGGGTTACTGTTCAAGTGGCAGCCGGCCAACAATAGCTTCTGACATGGTCTTGAGGAATGTGCATTTGCAGACAAAGAGAAGAATATTTTTAAAGATTTATCACTGGAACACATGGCTCGATAATCGATTCAGTGATTCCTGTGAAGTTTTCAAAAATAGTCATCTCTTGGCCTATAAATGGACATTTCCTCAAGACCACTGCACTAAGCAAATATTTAGATTTTGCTGCCTAATCTTTACCAATAGAAGTCTAATGCCTGGCTGTCATAGCCTACCGGCAGCAAAAATTCATTGTAGTATGTTTATATAACTTAACGAAACATTGCTAGTTCATTTATTAGCATAATCAGACATGGGGGCCTTTTGCTTTAAATGCATGAAGCTTGTGGACAATAGCCGAGAAAACGGCATCATCAGCAACTTTTTATATATCTCAATTATGAAAATGTGAAGAGTTTGTGGCAAAATGTTGAATACTTTGAAATTACTTTGACTGGAAGTTCTTGCTGCCTTAGGCAGATTTATTCCAACATTGGGACATACTATATATTGCTATTTTTATATGCACATGGTATATTGCCTAGAGGCGACATTGTGCACCTATAGATCAGCATCAAAAAGTTTAATTCATATTTTAATGATTCTAATTTTATTCTATGCTCTTTTGTTAGTTGGTTTGTCGTATAATAAGCAATGATGTGTACTTGTTCATTCATCTTTTCCTTTTTTCAACCATTATAAAGAAGTCCTTGACATTAAAACTGAACTGTCATGCTCATGTGGAATGTTAGGCCATTCTTGTTTAACCATTTTAAAGATAAATTGCACATATTTAATTTTCATGGCATCCATGCAGCAACACTGTTGAAAATTTCAAATTAATTTGACTGGAAGCCATTGCTGCCTTAGGCAGCAATGGCTTCCAGTCAACTTAATTTCAAAATATTCAACAAAATAAGTTTTATATCGTAAAGAATTTACTTTTTCATAGATTTGTCAGTGAACGGGTTAAAGTATCAATACCTGCACTCAACAGAGTTACTGAACATGGACATTTATTGCTAGCACTGTTACCGCTAACCCTTTGCTGCCTATAATGGCCCAGGCCACCCTGCTCACTCTGGACTGTAACGGGTCAGTCCACCCTGCTCACTCCAGACTAACGGGCCAGGCCACCCTGCTCACTCCGGACTGTAACGGGCCAGGCCACCCTGCTCACTCCGGACTGTAACGGGCCAGACCACCCACCCCCATACATTGCCAATGATAACAAAAATTGTCTAGGAAGAGAGCTTTCCCTTTAGCTGCTAGCCATCTGTGTTATGTAGGCATATTTATGTGTTGAAATTCGATACCAGTATATGCATTGAAGTTATTTTAAGAAGATTGGTAGTTTGCCCACCTGCCAGATGCAGTAATATCACAAAAAACTTATCACAAGGCATATGGAGATTTAAATTATAATCGCATAGCATTGTCAGATATACCATTGGTAAGGTATGGGGTGGCCTGGGCCATTACAGTCTGGAGTGAGCATAGACGTAATTTCATTTATTCCAACAACAGTTTTTTAGTCCACACAGAATATTTTGTAAATATATTAGGGCATGAAAGGGTTAATGAATGGCTTCCACCAAAAGTTCTACTGAATGTGGCTTATCTCCTTAAGTGTCTACTTAACCCTAACATCTACAGATGCCCAAACTGGCATCTGTCGATGTCTTGGGAGAAAGTCTATTTGCAGACTAAGAGAAAACTATTTTTGAATATTTACCTCGAATGCCTGGCATCGTAAAGGAATGTCATTCCACCGGTAAATTTTCAAAAGTATTATTATTTTGGCCGGTAAATGATCATTCACTGAGCTTTGTAAAATTTTCCTTATCGATTTTGACCAATAAATGGGCCAATCTACATGCTTCTCATAAGGTCCCTGGTGAACACTATTGGATTTCCTCTGATGTGCCAACCCAACAGTAATAATGTAGAGCAGTCTTAGTGTTCGAGCCACTTAATGACAAACAGAAACCAGTCGTGTACGATCGATCGTACATCTGGATACATCCATAGTCTAGGGTCTGGCAAAGTTGATAATTATCATACATGTATAGTGTGTGTTGGTTTTCGACTGGCACTACTAGCTAGTAATAGTTTGCGGTTGGAGGATGAAAGCTCTTTTTCCAGCGCACATCCACCACGTCACTGAACGACATATCTGCAAATTTGAATGACGTCACACCTCTGGAACGTCAGGGCTAACTCCGGCATTAGCCTACCTATGCATGTCTGCCCAGACATTTGAAAAATATATCACCTAAAAGCCTGTGTCTATCTGTAAACCCCTACATGCAAACATGTATATAAATCCTCTGATGAGCTTCCTACACGGAGCGAAACGCCATAAAGTCAGATCTCAGAATGGGTTTGGAAACTCCTCTCTCCCACTGCCGTACTATTTATCGTAAGAGCCACTCATCCCTACCATTAATTCCCTGTTTATACCAAAAGGGAACACACTGTGTATATGCACAAACATGTGCCAAACAATGGCACACCCAAGCCATTTACCCTTCAAATGCTGACCCTCGTCAGTAGTAGGGCCCCTACGTACAGGGGCCAGCTAAAAACAATCAGTGAGCATGTGCATGCACATGCCCAGTAGCAGGAACCCTGAATCAAGGGTCACTAGCTAATCAAGGGTCCCCAGCTAAGAACAATTAGTGAGCATGTGCACGCACATGCCCAGTAGCAGGGACCCTGAATCAAGGGTCGCTAGCTAATCAAGGGTCCCTAACTAAGAACAATCAGTGAGCATGTGCACGCACATGCTCAGTAGCAGGGACCCTGAATCAAGGGTCGCTAGCTAATCAAGGGTCCCCTGCTAAGAACAATCAGTGAGCATGTGCACGCACATGCTCAGTAGCAGGGACCCTGAATCAAGGGTCGCTAGCTAATCAAGGGTCCTAACTAAGAACAATCAGTGAGCATGTGCACGCACATGCTTAGTAGCAGGGAACCTGAATCAAGGGTCCCTAACTAAGAAAAATCAGTGAGCATGTGCACACACATGGCCAGTAGCAGGGACCCTGAATCAAGGGTCCCCAGCTAATCAAGGGTCCCTAACTAAGAACAATCAGTGAGCATGTGCACGCACATGCTCAGTAGCAGGGACCCTGAATCAAGGGTCCCCAGCTAATCAAGGGTTCCCAAGTAAGAACAATCAGTGAGCATGTGCGTGCACATGCTCAGTGGTAGGGACCCTTGCTGGAGTTCTGTGGCCTTTAAATAGGAGACCAGTGTCAGGCATCTGACTTTCATCCTCCAGCCGAAGACAAGCGTCAGGTACATTTCAGTGACGTGGCTTATCATGTTTTACTAGTTTAAATTAATCAGCAAAATATGGTAGGAGCCAATACAGACAATCTCCACCCAGAGATATTCCTGCGCTCCCTTTTCAAAGCTAACTCTTCTCCCCCCCCCTACCAACATATATGTAAGGGAAACAAGAGACTTGAAACTGAGTAGTCAGGAGCACTACAGGGATGTCCAAAAAGACTCCCCCATAGCTCAGCACTTTACTTTCCCAAGACTTATGCAGGGGAAACAGTTACTCTTCAAACTGAGGATTCAAGAGCAATACAGCAATACCGAACGTTAGGACGGCGCATGCTTCTTACTGCATTACCCAGGTTCTAAGAGGGGACCCATGTACAAACATAAGCACTCGATGAAAAGGAAGCATACAGGATATATAATCTCCACACCATGGAGTGAGTCCCTAGGCACCAGCCATATGGTTAAAGAGCCATTAGCCAGTAGGATGTCCCCCAACCCCTCTGTTCCCCCCATCAGACGTTATAAATTCTTCCTATACAGGTAAATTGTTGAATATTTGCACCCTGTCAAATTAGTTTCAAAATATTCAACAGACTGTTTATTAAGTTGTAAAGACATGCAATTCGTACAACTTGACAGACTACTAAGCATTTAACAGACTAAATAGCGTCATTCATGATGTAATTGATTATGATGTCAGCCTACACGTGGTGTAGTTGATTATGATGTCATATTATTGATTGAGAAAAACTGGTACTCTTACTTTATGTAAAAATTTTACCCAAATTGGAGCAGTTTCTGAGACATCCACAGATCCTCCAGAATTTTAATTGATCCTAATCCTGGCTTTTTTTTTATCTGTGTCACGTCCAAAGACTGGCTTCTATTTCAGGTTAAGATCCTTTTGTGTTAAAATTAGTGCCAAATATATATCGTTATGGCTCCCTGATTGGGCACTACCATGGTGATTCTGCTCTGGTAAGTAGTTGGCCAGGGGTTTTCAATACGAGACTGTATCCCCTGGTCAATGTTATTCAATACAATTTTGCATAATACTCATTCATAACTTACATAGGATGGTGACATCACATATTCATTTGCCCTGCCTAGCCCCATACCATAACATACCAATACAAATTTCACGACACCACTGCATATGATAAGTTTTACAGGTCCAAAGTTAACTGTAATTATCTTGCTTAAAGCTGTTGCTCTTTATTTTCTAACGGCATCAGCTTTTCACAGTGCGCCTTTATCTAACGTTAACTCACCCAATCATTGTGGAAAAAAAATTTAATATCTGTTGTTATTTTATTGTCAAATTTTCTTACAATATTGTCTTTACCTTGAGACTTAATTAACACTAACCCTCAACTTTATTCAAGAAAATTTCAATTTTCTCATAGAAAATGTCCATTTGCAGACCAAAAGACTATTTTTGAAAATTTACCACTGGAATGACTGGCTCGGTTATCGAGCCAGTCATCCCAGTGGTAAATTTCCAAAAATAGCCTTCTCTTGGTCTGCAAATAGACATTTTTTAGGACCACTGAAGAAGCCGTTTTTGGCTGATATGAGTGTTAAAGGGTTAAAGATTATTTATTTCAATCAGGTCACGTGTAATTTGTTCACTATTAACCCTTTAACACTGAAGAGAGCGTCTGTACATTTACAGATCAAGAGAATAATATTTTTGAAAATTTGCTACTGAAATGACTAGCTTGATAACGGAGCCAGTCATTCCAGTAATAAATTTTCTAAAATAATCTCTTGGTCGGCAAATGGACATTTTTCTTTGAGAAAATTTAAATTGTATTTAACAAAGTTGAGGGTTAAAGGGTTAACTACTTATCTTAATGTAATCATGACATAGCCTGCTTTTATAATGTCCTTATTAAGTATTTATGTTAATACTGCCTTATTGTAGCGAGAAGTCTGGATATTCAAGGATGACAGATATCCATTCTCAAAATGGACCTTTCAAGTTTATCTGATGTCATAATTAACTAGGTGATGTATAGGGTGATGTCATAATCATTGACCTCATGAATGACGGAGATAGTTTCATCAAGAACGCATAATTGGTGACGCACTAATCATTGTTGTACGAATTTCATGTTTACTATATATTAATCATGCTGTTGAATAGTTTGAAACTAATTTGACTGGCTATGGCAGCAACAGCACCCAGTCAAATTAGTTTCAAAATATTCAACAACTTACCTGTATAGTTTTCTGGAAATTGATAGGCAGCAAGTTCGGGGATCGATCGATCCCAACACAAGTGAGGTGTGGGTGGAGCTTCGCTAGAAATGTGCAGGGCGCAACTAAAATTGGAAAGGTTCATTGATTGGATCATGGAGAGAAATGGTTTGCACTGTTTTTAGCTTGGTTCACTTGTCAGGATCTTGAGCACCAACTTATATAAAACCCGTAAGCCTGCCATGTTATATGTCATGTATGTATCTGTGTGGCTGCCTGTGTTGCCAACAATGTTATTTGACATATCGACACCAATCCTGATCAAAATATTGACATTCTCAACAGATTTGCATTTTAAAATTAAGGTTTATTCGATACGAAGGTATGTCTCTGGAGAATTTATAATTATATTACATCCAGAGTATGCAACCTGTCTAGGTTAGTATGACCTTATTTCTACATGACAATGTATTAATTTACTCCACTAGCTGAAATCCATTGAAAACAAAACCAATCAAGAGTTCTGTCTCTCGTCCTCCTATTTTTGTCAGATTTCCTCTGCTGATCACAAACAAACCAAATTGGACCAGTAGTTTGCGGGATATCCATAGATTAACGATTTCATCGATCAAATTTTTTAAATCTAGACATGCAAGATTAAGTGGGTTTTTTCTATTAAATGGTCCAATTATGAGATACATATTCAGGACACTCACATACATGTGCACACAGGAATGTTATGGGGCGATGGTAACTAATTTGTGTATTTTGGATCAACTCAAAGCTAAATATGTTTGCCCATTAGATCTGAAAACTATATTAATGTGATAGAAGTTAAATGTAATTCAAAATGATATCTCGATGTATAAGTCATGTGATCTAAAAATTCATGAGCGTGCTTGATGTAGTTATTTCCTGCAATTAATTCCTGCCACTAATTTGTATCTTACCTGTATCACTTTTCCATCTCTGCTTTTGCATTTACCTCTGCACTATGGCCTGATTATCATACCCAGAACAGCAGATGTTCAATGTGATCAGGTCGATAGGTCAAAGGTCAAGTTCACTTAGCCCTCAAATTTGTTCAAGAAAATGCCCATTTGCATACCAAGTGAAGTGACCGAGCCAGTCATTCCAGTGATAAATCTACAAAAATAGTCTTCTTGGTCTGCAAATAGACATTTTTCAAGACTACTACAGATGTTTTTGGCTTATATGAGTGTTAAAGGCAATGACAGGTCAGTCAAAAATATAATTCTACAGAGTTCGATATACTCATGCACTTGTTACTTTGTCAGCAGAAAGCCAATATACATTGTACATCTTATTATGTCCCATCATGTCAGAAAATCAGTCATATTTAGAATTGTTTTCTTTTTTTCAAAATTAATTATACGAATTTAAATCATATCATTAGAATAGTTCTATATAGATTTTTTATAAAGAAATCTGTTTTACCATCCAACTAATAATCGAATAAGCTGCACATCCCTTTTGTGAAGGCTTGGCATCTTTGGACATAGACTACATACAACACATATATGAGGTGCTGCCTCGGGCCTTTGCTCTCGGTTTTAGCAAT
Source organism: Chaetoderma sp. LZ-2023a (assembly GCA_034401795.1). NCBI lineage: Eukaryota > Metazoa > Mollusca > Caudofoveata > Chaetodermatida > Chaetodermatidae > Chaetoderma > Chaetoderma sp. LZ-2023a. The sequence continues at coordinate 102,221,618 of CM067370.1, read as the reverse complement.
GCATATAGTGATGCCACTGACCTAGATATTTGACTCTTATTTCTATCCAGTCACAATCATGACAATGTGAATGGATGTACCAAATTTGGTGATTCTACCTTATTATATCCCTGATTTAAGGGAAAAAATTTTGTATTTTGACCCTTTGACATGAAATTTCAACTCGCTAACCAACCCCAATATGATTGTGTGCCAAATTTGTTGTTTCTACCTTGCATAAACAAACAAATGGCACTGGCCTCAATACTCTGTGGTTTTGGCCTCAATACTCTGTGGTTTTGGCCGACTTGACCATTAGCCCTTTCACCACCAGTTCCCTGAAAACGTATGACATATCTACAAAGCAGCATATCGTAAAGAATATACCTTTTATAGTATAACCCATGATGAGTCATGACAAGAATGAAATTAACTCTTATAATATCTACATAGCAGCATATCATAAAGAATAATTTCATTCTGGTAATGACTCATCATATAAAAGGTATTCTGTTGAATATTTTGAAATTAATTTGACTGCTGTTGCTACCTTATTCAAGTTTTCCTGTATGGTAATGTTGAAAATGAGATATGGGGAATAAATCGGTGAAAGGGTAAGTTGAGCCAGGAACCTATAGACAGTGCACAATTTATAAATCACGTTATTTTTCGCATTAGACCAAGATAATTGGTGCTTGATGTTCTGAAATGGGATGCGTATTTCTGTGTATATCAAATTCCTTGGTAATCTTAATTAACTGCTGGGCAGGTTTTCTTCGAGTTTGTTGTGTGTGTCATAATATCATGATAGATGCTGATTTATACTTACTGGAAATATAGAGGATGACCAGTAAGTAGTATATATATTATATGGACATTTGCAGTAATTAATTTCAACTATAAGTGACTGACTATAAGATCAGCACTATAAGATATGTTGTCATAAGAGAATATATGGCGTCACATTTCAAGTTAGCCACTGGATATTCTACCTGAAATCTGATACGGCCATATGTGCTATAGTTGTGACATCTGAAGTTTTATAAAAATCATTTTTACCAACAGATCATCTTATACTAGTTGCGAGTCAAAATTAAAATTGAGACAAGTTATGGGACAACATGTATATTCAGACAAGCTATGCTGGCTTCTATCAGACTAGTTCTATTGTATTATACCACTGCACACATTGTACAGTTCTCTTTCATGGAAATTATGTCAAGAGTTTTGATAATGATCATCCATGAAAACAAAATGTTCAAAAATATATTTGTTTCAAGTCGCACTGTGTCATTGTATTTATTAGCTCACCTGGGGAGAAGTGAGCTTATGCCATGGGGACTGGCTGTCTGTCAACTTATGGTTTATCTCCTAAACTGCATAGATTTTAACCAATTTAGCTGGAACGATACTATGGTGGTAGGCTACAGACCTATTCAGAATTTTGATTGGTTGATTTTTTGGGTCAAAATCCAAGATTTTGTGAAATTTGACTGGAAATTGTCAAAACGCATCTCCTTAACTGCTTGGTGGATTTTAACAGAATATAGCTAGCCTCCTTAACTGCTTGGTGGATTTTAACAGAATATAGCTAGCCTCCTTAACTGCTTGGTGGATTTTAACAGAATATAGCTAGCCTCCTTAACTGCTTGGTGGATTTTAACAGAATTTAGCTAGCCTCAACTGCTTGGTTGACTTTAACAGAATTTAGCTAGATGGACCCTATCACGGTATCTATTCATAATTTTGCTTGGTCGAGCTTTTGGTGGATATAATCATTTTGAATTTACTAAAAAAAATCTCCAGAATCATTTAATGTTCATATCCTTACACGATTTCAAACATGCTGGAAAAATCCTATGGTGCTAGGCTTCAACAGATCAAACAAGAATTTTGATTGGTCAATGTCTTTTGTGGCCATTCCTGGATTTTTCCGAAAATTATCCATATCTTTAATTGGAACTGTTTCAAATGTTAATAGTTCAGGTGAGCATAACATGCCCTTGGCCATCTTGTTTATATTACACAGAGTGAACAAGAAGCCCAGCGAGCATGTATCGCGAGTCTGGACTATTGGCATTACAAGTTAAAAGGCTGTGTTCTGCGTGTAGAGCCTTCTAGATTTTTTGATAGAAATCCAACAGTTCTGACAAGAAATAGAAATTTAAGTTTTAAAAAATTCTCGCCAGCCATTGTAAGTAATTTCCTGGACATATTTGAAAATCCAAGATGGTCGCCAAATAAATTGACCAATATAAATTCTCATTAGAAGTGTTAGTCTACACCACCGGGATTCCAGAAAATCCAAGATGGTCACCTGAAATATCTACCAATCAAAATTGTGAACCTATCATCATAAGATTCTTCCAGCCAGATTTGATTAAAATCCAGCAAACTGTTTAGGATAGATTTTAACCCTTTAATTGTCAAGCCGGCCAAAATCAGCCTCTGTAGAGGTCTCGAGGACTATCCAGTTGCAGGCCAATAAACCATTTTTGGTAATTTACCATTGGAATGCCTGGCTCGATAACCGAGCCAGTCATTCCAGTGGTAAATTTTCAAAAATAGTTTTCTCTTGACCTGCAAATGGACATTGAATAAGCAAATAATTTTCTTGAGAAAATCTGACCATTAAATGGTTACATAAAGGATTTCCAGAAATTTTTCGGATAAAAGAAACTGGTGTTCAAGTATGAACAGTGAAGACACCAAGACAAAGAAGTACGGTAATTAACATTTTATTTATAGGTTTATACGTACAATATTGGTACATAATGTATAAATATCAAATTTTTGTACACACAACTTATTAGCACTAATTTCATAATAGCAAAATCTTTGTTATACAGTGTACAATTGCAGTGTTGTCAGGGAAAACTAATCAGTGTTCATAGTTTCAACCAAAGTCCAAATTCTAGCAATTTTTATGAAAACTTCAAGCATTTCCAAGGACTCTTCTTTCAGACTTTGAATCCTTTAATGGTCAAGCCATGCAAAACAACACTGCAATGCTTTTGAGGAGTGCCTATTTGCAGGTCAACAGAAGAAAATTTGGAATGTTTACCACTAGAATGACTGGCAGTAAACTTTCCAAAATTTTGTTTTCTTGGACAACAAATGAAGATCCAGAGGGCAAAGATTTTAATTTTCTTGACCATTAAACGATAAAAAGTTCAGTCATTACTTGGTGGATTTTAGTATATTATAAAGATTGAGTGAAAAACAAGATTAACTATTTTATAAAACATTCTAAAAGTGTATCAGGTGAACTTCAGTGTTTTTAAAGCTGACCAAGAGGACTATTTTTGTAAAAATTTACCTCCAGTGTTAAATTTTCAAAAATATTCTCCTTTTGGTCTGCAAATGGACATTTCTCAAGACCACTGCAGAAGGCATTTTTGGCTGATACAAGTGTAAGGGTTAACTCCTACCAGTAACATATTAAACAGTGCTATCATTTTCCATTTTACGTAACTCAATCATGACTCCAGGTATTGGCACTTTAAACAAAACCCACCTAAGATTGCTGATTCACTATAAAAGGATTTTCTCAATACAGAGAGGTCGGAGCCAGGCAGTAGGTGTTGGCATGAGAGTTTGGCAACGGAGTAATACACACGCTACAGCTCTGCATATCACTGCAATGGGTAGTGCTTAACTGTCAAATGCACGCATAACACACCTGCTGGCTAACTGACAACTTGCTGTACTGAGTAAAGCATGTGTGTGGGTCTTGTTTAACGAATCAATGTCCAGACCTGTAATAATCACCAAAAATAGAAATTTATTGAGAGCACTATGTTAATGATACGGTTTAAGCATTGGTTATTTTAGCATGGCTGTTCAACTTTACGTAACTGAGATTCATAGCCTGTAATTAACATGGATCAGTATCTATTAGCTCCCTTGTCTAGAAAACATTAGGCAACATTTTAACGCTCAAGTTGGCCAAAGGTTAATTTGCAGGTCACGAGAAGATTATTTGTTATGGAAAATCTACTACTGGAATGAATGAATGGCTTGCATAAATTTTCAGAAAGCCTCGAGGAATACAAAGGGATATTTACTAAGCAAAAACTTCTTGACCAATCTAGACGATTGATGGGCTGAATAGTACTAACCAAGTCCAGAATGGCCAAGTGAGCTTATGCCATGGCGACCGTCCGTCATCTGTCCGCCGTCCATCCGTCAACTTTTTCTTTAAACGACTTCTCAGGAACCACTGGGCCGATTTCAATTATATTTGGCAGGAAGTATACAAAGCCCAATTTGGCTGTCTTTGATTTTGGCCGATTTTAGGAAACGTCTCTGAAACCGCTTGGTGGATCGATTCAAAACTCACGAAATATCATATAGGGCAACAGCTGAACCAAGTTTGTTCGAAGGAACTTGATTGTCCAAATGGTTCGGCGGCCATCTTAGATGACCTAGTTTTCGTGAAAACGACTGCTGCAGAACCGCTGAACGGATCGGGCTGAAATTTTGGGGATATGATTATGGACTAAGAGCTATTAAAGTTTGTTCATGGGAAGTTGATGGGTAAAAAACATGTCCGCCGTGGACCAATCAAATTTTACCGTGTTTGGCTGCCATATTTTTTTATTTCATGGATTTTGAAGCCGAAATTGGTTTTCTTAACTCAGCTTACTTGTCTGCCAGCTGTTGTATAGTGATGACCCCGTCCATCTTCTGTATGTCCATCCATCCATCTGTCTGTCCGTCACCAACAATGGCGGCTCATTTTATTATTTCTTGACGGATTGACACCAAACTTGGTCACAATGTTAATATCGGCATCTAATAGCTGTGTTGTGAAACTGATAGGATGTAAAATGCCAGCGTTATACCCCTTAAATATTTGCAGTGTCACTTTCATAGGGCAAATACAGGTTTGTTCCCACTGTCCACTGATTTATCACCATGTCAGATTTTATTGCCATAGATTAAACTCCAATTAACAGATTAACCTTTCCGTCACTGGCTAAATATTTAAGATATATATTATGTGCTCTGAGATCTATGCTCGTAAACATATTTTGAAATGTATTTGATTGAAAGTTGTCGCTGCCTTAGGCAGCAATGAAAGTTGTTGCTGCCTAAGGAAGCAATGACTTTCAGTCAAATTATTTTCTAAATCAACTCCAGCTCACCCTACCCTGCTGCTAACTTGGCGATTCAGCCAGATGCGCATGTGTTAAATGGATTGTGTGGTGGTGGAGGAATAAACTGCTATAAAGACCACCTACCTGCCTTTAGACCATTTTCTTCAATTGTATTTAAACCTCTAGTAGCCGTCTGACTGCTGAGTTTTTGCAGATGACATATTCCAAAGGTTATATCTCTGAATCTGATAAATATTTTGAAAACAATTGGACTGAAAGTTGTTGGTGGCTAGGCTGCTAACAACTTTCAGTCAAATTGTTTTCAAAATATTAAACAAGTCAAGAGCTTTTGAAAATTGAAATTATTAGCTGCACTGGCTTGCCTCAGTGAGACAGTTAAGAAACCAGCTGTTGTTAGCACTGATATCATCTACTTTCGCTTAAACATTGTTCAATATCAGTAATGCAAAAAAAACAGTCCAGAGATTGTTGTCAGTATCTCGAAAACTAAACCATTTGATTGAAAGTCATTGGAAGTGACACTGATGGATGTAAAACTTATGTAAGATTAGTTGAAATGTCAATGTTCCAGGTGAGCGATACAGGCCCATTGGGCCGCTTGTTGACATCATTAATGTATATTCATTCCAGGAAATTGACTACAGGATTGAAAGCACTAATATTATAGGACAACTGTAGGTGTGTTAACTCTAATACTCATATCAGCCCAAAAAAAAGCATCTGCCAGTGGTCTTGAGAAATGTTCATTTGCAGATCAAGAGACTATTTTTAACAAGAGGCCCAAGGGGCCTGTATAGCTCATCTGCATCATAGGCATTTCAACCAGAAAGGCCATCAACAATAAGTAGAACCCTACAGAGTTGAGCAGAATTATAACTAGAAAACAGAAGCCATGTTTCTTTATGTATCAACTACTTTTGAACAAAACTTAACGGCCCTTAGTCCCTTATCATATCTCCCAATTTTTGGCCCAGTCCGTTCAACGATTCTGGATACGAAGTTGTTGTCACGAAAACTAGGTCATCCAAGATGGCCACCAAGCCAATGGACCAATCAGGTTCTCTTGAAAAAATTGGGTCGCCTGCATTAGATGATGTTTCATGAGTTCTGAACACCCCCAAGCCGTTTCGGAGATTTTTAAAGACATTTCTAAAAATTGGCTGGTTTATCCAGTGGTCATCTTGGATTTTGGCCAATCAGCTTCGTTTGAACAAACTTAGACCTCTATGCCCTAAGGCTGCATTCTGCCAAATATAATTGAAATCGGCCCAGTGGTTCTTGAGAAGTCGTTTAAAGAATTCCCCATTTCTTTACTATGGGCCCATTGCTTTAATATGGGAGCCTATGGCAGGAAAGCAAACCAAGATGGCAGTCAAACCGTTTATCCAACAGTCTCAAGTGGCATATTTGAACTCGCCACCCTGATCAGCATATTTACAGCAATTTTCGCTATCAAAATACATCAAATACAAAAATGCCAATATGACAAAAAGATAAATTTTGATTGATTGATGGTGGCCATGTTTTTTAACGTACGAACTTCCTTTGAACAAATTTGAATGGCCCTTGGTCCCTAAGCATATTTACCAAATTTCAGCGCTATCCCTTCAGCGGTTCGGGAGAAGTGGTTTTTGGGAAAACTACATCATCCAAGATGGCCGCCAAGCAAATAGGCCAATCAGGTTGCCTTGAATAAACTTGGGACTAACGTTGCCATAGATGATGTGTTATGAGTATTGAATCAATTCCTCTTGCGGTTTCGGAGATTTTTTAGTGTCTAAAAATTTGCCGTTTTGGCTGGTGGCCATCTTGGATTTTGACCGATCTGCTTCGTTTGAACAAACTTAGATCTCTTTTCCATATGAATGCTTCCTCCCAAATATAATTGAAATCAGCCCAGTGGTTCTTGAGAAGAAGTCGTTTAAAGAATTCCCCATTGCTTTACTATGGGCCCATAGCTTTACTATGTGAGACTATGGCGGGAGAACAAACCAAGATGGCAGGAAAATGTTTATCCGACAGTCTTGAGAGTGGGATATTTGAACTGGCCACACTAATAAGCATATATAAAGCAATTTTCGCCATCAAAATACATCAAATACAAAAAAGCCAATATGACCAACGCTAAATTTTGATTGGTTGATGGCGGCCATGTTTTTTAACGTATGAACGTCCCTTGAACAAACTTGAATGGACCGTGGTCCCTAAACATATTTACCAAATTTCAGGTCTATCCCTTCAGCGGTTCGGGAGAAATCATTTTCGCGAAAACTAGGTCATCCAAGATGGCCGCCAGGCAAATCGTCCAATCAGGTTGTCTTGAACAAACTTGGGTCTACCATTGCACTAGATGATGTGTTGAGTTTTGAATCAATTTCTCCAGCGGTTTAGGTGAAGATTTTTTAGTGTTTCCAAAAATTGGCTATTTTGGCTTGCGGCCATCTTGGATTTTGGCCGATTGGCTTCGTTTGAACAAACTTGAATCTCTATGCCCTAGGGATGCTTCCTCCCAAATATAATTGAAATCGGTCCAGTGGTTCTTGAGAAGAAGTCGTTTAAAGAAAAAGTTGACGGACAATCGCCACGGCATAAGCTCACTTGGCCTTTCAGGCCAGGTGAGCTAAGAATGTACCACTGGAATGACTAATTTTCAAAAATAGGCTTCGCTTGATCTGCAAATGGACAGTTCTACTTCCTTAAAACTGTTGAACCTTTTTCGGACAAAAAGTATGTCATTACACTAAAAAGTAGGATCCATGTCCAAATAGTAAAAATGGTCAATCTACAGTGCACATTTTTGCACATGCCCTGGTTAGCAGAGGGATCCCATCTGTCGCTTAAGTATCTGACGTCATAATCATATACAGCACACATTAGCTGATGTCACAATAAGATGACAGCTCCATCACAAAAATGTAAGAATTGTATGTCTGATGAATTTGAAAAATAGGCAGCAACAGCCCACAGTCAAATTAGTTTCAAAAATATTCAACAGCTACCTTGAAAATTAGATTCTGGAAATTCAGATTTCAAATGGATTATAGTAACACAAAGAATACAGAGTTTAGCTAGAAATGTGTGGGGAATAGCTAGCAATTGCTCTATTACTACTAGCCTCAGGATATCCATAGGTTTAACCCGTATCAGCCAAAAATGGCTTATTAAAAAAAATGTTTATCACTGGAATGACTGGCTCGATAACCGAGCCAGTCATTCCAGTGGTAAATTTTCAAAAATAGTTTTCACTTGGTCTGCAGATGGACATTTCCCTGAACCAATTTGAGTGTTAAAGGGTTATGCCCGGACATTTGTTCTATACAGCATGGAAAATAGTGACTGTGTTCAATGATTTATATATACATATATATATATATATCAAACATCAAGCACTTGACAGTGATTTCATTTGATGACAGTGACTACCTTAGACAATGAAAGGATGTACCATAAATTCCTGAGATGTAGATAGTCCATGAGTAAATGTCATGGTTAATATCAATGTACATTGTAATGCTGTCTGCTTGCCTACTCGTATTAATTTGTGACCCTCTGTTCATGCAGGTGTACAGTATCTGTTGTTTTCATCAGCCATGTGTGGACGGAGGGTATGTTACTTCCTGTCCCTCGAATGATAAAACTGGAGCTGATCAAGAACAGTATTTTTAAAAATGTACAATGCTCGACATACATAACAATATTATTGGCATTATTTTTTTGCAGTTTTATCATTAGGACAAATTTAATTAAAGGGCCATAACTCTGCATTGCCTCAATGTAGTAACACAATTCTTATCAACCTGATACATATTTGTACACATTCATCACAAATAAAATCTATGCAACAATTTATGATATTAGAAAGAACTGTGACATGCTTAGTTGTGACTTAAGCCAAGTTTACAAGATCGCATAGGTTGGATAAGTTGTATGCAGTTTTCCTCATCTACACTACGTTGCCTGAATGTATGGTTCCATTGGCCCAATGTTGACTTTTGGATGGTTGATAGTGGCGGATATTAAGTTAGGTACATTTAACCAACGTTGTATATAAATGTATGCCGAATACTATGTAATACATTGGGCCAGCATAAGCCCAATGAGCAATATTATGCTAGCCAACGAATAAGTATCTCACACCCTGTCTAAGTTTGACTACTCCCGCTCTCCACATTTGATGTGCGTATATGTTGCAGCCAGTTATTTTACAAGATGGTGGATAGTGGATCGCTAACAAATTGCTGACATTTGACCCCCTCTAGCAGAGCCATTGACTAGTTATTCCATCCGACAGATTGTACAACTTGTCGTATGAATAGAACAGATTCTAGTCAGAATCGGACACCCGCCAAAATGATCGGATGGCTGGTCGACTTCGAGGTTGTATCCGATGTCACATGCGATAGATTTGACTGACCGTGTAAACTCGGCTTTAGGCAGCAGTCAGAAATTAAAAGAATTTGACTGACAGGCAGAGTGACTTAAATAAAAGTAGTGAGTCATTAACGCTTTCTAGAATACATGTTTGCTTACATCTGAAATAGATGAGGCGTCATGGCCAGATGTGAAGCATATCCTCAAACCAAGTGTCATGTTCACATGTTGTGTTGCTTCATCAGGAACATCAACTCAAAACCTACAAGCACGAGTAACAACACACAATCAAAGGTCCATGGTACATGGCTACAGCATTTAAACCTACTTGCCAATTTCACATGCACCATACTTCCGAATAGTGGCCATTACAATTCACATTCAATCTGAAGCCACGCCATTGCTGAAGCCACGCCATTGCTTGAAACAATTAATCACATTATTATAAATAAATATCTATATACAAAAAATGTTTACCTACCAAATGCTCAGCCAAAAATATGACAGCGAACTACAAAATCGTTATCAAATGAATCCTTATATGAACTGTTAGCCCGTTTTAAGAGGCTTGACCTCCTACCTTTTGACCTCAATGTAAACACGCTGATTCCTAGCACCATAGACAATCAGGTATCCAAGTTTAGTTTCAACAGGCATGATAGGGTTAAAAAAATCCTGAAACATAAGTTAAGTAAAAGAAGTTTGTACCAAGGTCAGTGAACTTGAACTTTGACCTTGTGACCTCAATGTCATCATGTGGATTTCTAACAGCAACCATGTAACCAGGTTTACTTCCAATAGACCTAACTAACATTAAATTATAAGCAAAAGTGATTGACAAAACTTCATGGTGACACCGCTGTCATTGTTGGAAAATTGATACCTGTCTGATTTCTGCTTCACAGGCCAGACAAAAGGTCAGTTGTCAGCTGACATCACAGTCAAAATGTGTCACTGATATGAAGTATGACAGGTTGAGTTGTATGACTCTACACAATACAACATTAATCTTCTCGACGATAAATCCCTGAAAAATTACATTCTTTATGATTCGCAGCATATTCTGTTGAATATTTTGAAATTAATTTTAACATTGCTTCCAGTCATATTAATTTCAAAATAGTCAACAACTTCCCTGTTTGTTTGCCCTGAGATTGATAAACAGAGAATTTATCGGTGAAAGAGTTAACTATCAATGTAATATCTATATCTTTGTCAGGAAAATTAATTTTGCCAGAAAAAGGAACTTATAGTTTAGTAGAAAATTTTGTAATTTTTAAACCATTTAAGGGCCAAGCCAGCCTCTGCGGCGATCTTGAGGAATGGCCATTTGTAGGCCAATAAAAGACAACTTTCAAAAATTTTAAACTGAAATGATTGACTTGATAACTTAAAATATTTTTAATAGTTTTCTTGGCCTGCAAATGGAGTCACTAAGTGTTTCTTTATTTTCTTGACGAATTTTGACTATTAAAGGGTTCAATTTGGCAACGTATATTTCAAAGAGAAGCAGCGGCTTAAGTTTAATGGTCAAGCCGTCCATAACTGACCTCTGCACTGGTCTTTAGTAATCTTTATTTACAGGCCAATGTAAGACTATTTCTGAAAATTTATCACCGGAATGACTGGCTCGGAAAATGTACCACTGGAATGACTGGCTCGATAACCGAGGCAGTCATTCCAGTGGTAAATTGTCAAAATTAGCCTTCGGGCCTGTAAATTGTTATTCACTAGGCATAAATATAAATTTCCCTGACAAATATTGACCATTGAACGGTTTTAAAATACTTGCTTGAAAATCAATCACCAAGTTAACATATAAATAAATAACTAACGACTGGCCAAGTATCACACACGTCAACATATGATCACAAAGATGCTTATCGGAAGCAATAACACCCAAAACAAGATGTACCAGACTCATGTGCATCACAGCCATTATATGGAAGAATTCAGTAACAAAGGGGGATAACTGTCTTATTGTATAGTGGTCATCGTGACAGTCAAACACATTATTCGAGTTAGTGCTACGATTTGCGCAATATTCGTCTTGATTTCCAGGTATCAAATTTGGTGTATGCAGCAGTCAACATGTCCTCTAAGTGTGCTGTTAACTGCGAATAGAGACAAAGAATAATTGCGATGTATTAGCTTGTGCAAATTCTCGAATAGCATCAAAATGTTCAATAGTTTTACTTTACATTTGTCTTGAAATTGAGATGCTCTACAGTACATCTCAAGTAAGTTCAACATATTCAACAGTACGTTTTATTTTGTTTTGGAAACCTGTTATTTCTAAGCTGAGCAGTATGCTGCAAAAACACTGCATAGGCATCTTGAAATTCACCTTTCCAGAGTATCCATCCATCATCTGACATCGTATGACGTCATAAGCAACACGCAGGTATGATGATGTCACAATTATTACATCACAAAGGGTTCCATATAGACCGTCATCAAATCTCAAATAGTCCGACACATTGTATGAATTGTATGTCTTTGTAATTCTTAGCTATTTAATAAACATGCTGTTGAATATTTCGAAACTAATTTGACTGGGCGCTGTTGCTGCCTTAGGCAGCAACAGCACCCAGTCAAATTAGTTTCAAAATATTCAACAGCTTACCTGTGGTTTTTTGGAAATTGATAGTTCAGAGATCGATCGATTCCAACACGAGGGAGGTGTCGGTGGAGCTTAGCTAGAGATGAGCGGAGCAGAGATAAAACTGGAAAGATCCATTGAGTGAGACGTCAGGATTCAAAAAGGGTACACTGCCTAATGTCTACATGTAGTTTGCGTGTTTCTTGTTTTATTTACATGTGCGACAGAAAACTGTCACCCTGGTACAGCGAGAATCACAGCTTTATTGGATACCATACTTATAGAAGTTACTAAGTAGAAACAGTGGCAGAACCTGTTACCCACCACTCTTACTCAGACGAACAAAGTTCTTTGATTCCTGCTTGGATTGTTTTTAGCATAAGATGTCAGTGATACGGTAAATTTTATATTATGGCAAAAGACATGTGTCTATACAAAATATATACAATTGTAATTAGCGAGGAATCTGAATGAAGCCGAGGTGGTGTGATTGTGGTAACGTCTCCGGTTTTAAAACCAAAAGTATTGGAGTCACGGCTCGATATGGCTAGTTTTAAATGGTGATACACAATGATTATTGCATCAGAAAATTCACAGATGCCTGAAATTTTGTATCTACTGCACCGCATATAAAACTAGACGATATAAATCAAATTACACCCCCACCCCCTCGCAATGGCAGCCATCTTAGTGGAATGACATAATCCGACTGGATTGGAGACGCATGGATTTACTCACTGACTAAATAGGATAATGATTATGAACAAAAACTTTAACAAAATAAAGAATGAGCCTTCCCATGGAGCCTCATCAAGATACCCCGAGCAAAAGTAGTTATCGAATGAAAATGCATAATTTGCACGTACAAATGGACAAACGGTCAGAAAGATAGCCAACCTTCCCATGAAGTTTCATCAGGCTACTCCACTCAAGAGTTATTGAACGAAAATGCAATATTTGCAAGGACGGACCGACAGACACATGGTAAAAAACAGATGGCTGGATGGAATGATTGACCCCCCCCAAAAAATGCGTTTCCCGACTACCCTAGCCAACCCTCCCATGAAAGTTCATCAAGCTACTCCAACATGTCCAACTTGGCAAGCAAAAGTAGTTATCGAATGAAAACACAAAATTTGCATGAATGGATGGACACATGGTCAGAAAGACAGATGGATGGACGGATGGACAGACTGGCCCACAAAACAAGAGGCCCAAGGGGCCTGTGTCGCTCACCTGGAGCACCATCAATTTTTGTGAAAATTGTTAGTGGGTGGTTTAACAGTCTTTTAAATGAGTTTGTGGACATTTTTGCAACTGCAATATGGCCGCCAAACACACTACATTTTGATTGGTCCACGGCGCTCATGTTTTTTTGATGGATCAACTTCCCTTGAACAAATTTTAATGGCCCAAATTTTGGCCTGATCCCTTCAGCGGTTCTGGAGGAGTCGTTTTCGGGAAAATTAGGTGATCCAAGATTGTCGCCGAACCATTTGGTCAATCAAGTCCTCTTTAACAAACTTGGCCTACCTCTTGGCCTAGATGAAGATTTCCCAAGCGGTTTCGGAGAAGATTTTTAAAGACATTTCCTAAAATCGGCCAAAATTCAAATTGGCCGATCGGGTTCATTTGAACAAACTTGGATCCCTATGCCCTAAAAGATGCTTCCTGACAAGCATAATTGAAATCGGCCTAGTTGTTCTTGAGAAGACATTTTTAATTTCCCATTGCTTTAGCATGGGAGTTTTTGACTAGAAAATTATCCAAGATGGCCGTCAAACTGTTTATCCGCCAATTTAAAAAATTGCAAATTTGAGCTCAGAATACCCAAAAAGATATACAGAACCAATTTTGGCCTCAAAATCCATCAAATAAAAAATATCCAATATGACTGCCAAACAGGCTACATTTTGATTGGCCCAAGGCGGCCATGTTTTTTGACGGAGCAAATTCCCTTGAACAAACTTTAATGGCCCTTAGTCCCTGATCATATCTCCCGAATTTCGGCCTGATCCCTTGAGCGGTTCTGCAGGTCGTTTTCAGGAAAACTAGGTCTAAGTTTTGAATAGATTCCCCAAGCGATTTCGGAGATTTTTAAACATTTCCTAAAATCGGCTGAAATCCAAGATGGCCATTGGCCAAATTAGCCGATCAGCTTCAATTGAACAAACTTGGATCCCTATGCCTTAAGGATGCTTCCTGCTAAATATAATTGAAATCGGCAGCCGTTGGCGGGAAAATAATCCAAGATGGCCGCCAAACCATTTATCCGACAGTTTCGAAAATGGCAAATTTGTGCTCAGAATACCCAAAACCATATACAGAACCAATTTCGGCCTCAAAATTCATCAAATAAAATAATCCAATATGGCCGCCAAACACGGTGGCCATGTTTTTTGACAGATTAACTTCCCTTGAACAAACTTTAATGGCCCTTAGTCCCTGATCATATCTCCCAAATTTCCGCCTGATCCCTTCAGCGGTTCTGGAGGTCGTTTTTGGGAAAACTAGGTCATCCAAGATGGCCACCGAACCATTTGGTCAATCAAGTCTTCTTGAACAAACTTGGCTTACCTCTTTGAATCAATTCCTCAAGTGGTTTCGGAGAAAATTTTCAAAGACGTTTCCTAAAATCTGCCGAAATCCAAGATGGCGATTGGCTCTATTTTAACAAATTTGGATCCCTATGCCCTAAGGATGCTTCCTGACAAATATAATTGAAATCGGCCCAGTAGTTTTTGAGAAGTCGTTTAAAGGAAAAGTTGACAGACGGTCGGTCGCCACGGCATAAGCTCACTTCGGCCTGAAGGCCAGGTGAGCTAATAATGGGCATTCCCCTACCACCATAGCCAAACTTCCTATGAAGTTTCATCACGCTACTCCAAGCAAAGGTCGTTATCAAACGAAAATGCAAAATTTGCACAGACAGACAAATGGTCAGAAAGATACATAGATGGACAGACTAGCACAAAACAATGTGCGTTTCCCAACTACCATAGGCAACCTTCCAATGAAGTTTGTCCCAATACAAGCACAAATAAAGTTATCGAATGCAAACCTGTGTGACGGATGCACAGACCGAACCAAAAACATAATACACCAGCTTTTGCGAAAGCAGGGGGATAATAAAAAGCTAACTGAAAAGTTAGCTGAGCTAAAAACCTGAAACCTGATTGTGAAGATAAATTGTCCCCAAACTAGAAGAAATATATTTTAATTACGATTTAAAATGGAAGGAAGCCTCTCTCACAGAACAAATATGTAAATTGATGAGTCTATTGAAAAACATTCTAATTCTTGGAGACCACCTAGAAATATACTAATCCAAACCATGTAAAAGTATGAAAGAAATTGGAAAATCATTTTCATTGCGATGGAAACTTGAAGCAAGCCTGACATAGAACAAACCTGTAAAGCGCCTTTGAATGCGGATGAGACCTTGATGAATTAAACATCCATTGAAAAACTTTAACATTCTTCTATGTCTTGTGCAAAATAAACTCAACAATGTGGAAAGAACTTGAAAATCATTTTCATTATGATGCAGCCTATATGCAATGATGATATAGAAAAAAATCTGTTTTATTACGATAAGTCCTTGATAAGCAAATGAAAAACTTGAACATTTGCCTAATTATTGATGTAAACCAATTGACCTTTATGTATAGCTTTCTGGAAATTGATAGTCGGGGAGTTTAGGGATCGATCGATCCCAACATGCGTGAGGTGTGGGTGAAGGTTAGCTAGAGGTGGGCAGGGCTAAGCAAAAACTGGAAGAAAGGAAAGATATATTTAACCATCATGATAATTTCAGATTATGGGAGTGTCAGCCAAAGGAGATAAGAAATTTACTTTTTTTAACCTACAACTGACAAAACTAGATTTTAAAGAATAAGCGTCCCCGAAAACTTGACACTTTGCCACACATCTTAATCCTACAAACCATAAATAAATAAACTATTGGCTCATAGAAGTACTCCACCATGATCTTGTTAGCATGGAAGCAACATCTCCCCGCAAGGATCGTGAGAAATTCTGGATCCACGAACTCCACTGTATGGATCCAATCGGAATCAATCACGCTGATTGGTACCCCTCTAAACCACCACGGTAGTAATAGGGCTGCGCGATTTGGCTTACAGACATATCGGTTTCGATATGACTTTTCATATCAGTTTTATGGACATGAAACAAAAAATTTAAATGATAAAAAATAGCACGAAAACAGAACGTATTTTCACGCCCTGATACATACTCGTAACATTTTACGCCTTTAAAGCTTAATATACCTTATAATATCAATCATCGTGGGAGTGAAACTATTAATTAGACTGCCTAAATATTACGCACAGTTAAATAAACATAATCATAAATCAAAACACGTTGCGAAAAGACATAAATCACATGATTGTAATTAATTATGATGTAATTATCTCCCTTTCTTCTTTCATTTCCAATTCGGCCCGAGGACGAAATCATGCCTTGAAGAAAATATTAACTGTAATATTGCGAACGCGAATTTCATAAGTTAATATGATATTGTGTATTGATAACGTTTTAAAAACGGTTTGAGTAATAATTTTATTTAAAATTATATCCTAATCAGCAAAATGTATTCAGCATTATATTTGTTGGCGAGATTTTTATGCATTCTGGCGATTTAGTTTTGGGACGACTTTGCATTATGTTAATTTGCCGGTGACGTAAATAAAATGGATGCCGTTGTTTAGAAATGTTTTCCCCGATACAAATTTCAATAACAAATTCCCGCATTAGTATTGTGTTTTATATTGCAAATTTATCTGAGACTACCAGAGAAAAGACGAGTGGATATTTATTTAATTAATTCGCTGCTTGATTTCCCTCGGCGTACAGCGACTTACATGGAGTTATACAATATGCGCAATTGGGGCCACATTCAATTATTAGTTGCCCCGAACGTAGCTTAATGGAAAGTATGGCCATTATTTCAATATTTATTTTTTATAATCGGTTATGAAACCATCACAGTGCAGGATATCAGTTTTAAATATTGTATCGGTATATCGCGCAGCCCTAGGTAGTAAAACTTCATAATAGATTTTAAAGAATCTCTACTAGCAGTGGATAATTTCCAAAAATATATTTTCTTTCTGACAGAAATAGCTATTTATAAATTATAGTGCCATCTTCCTCGGCACGCATGAACACGTTGGGTTATGCACTCAGTCGGTACTCACATTAATGTTATAATGGTGGTGATCTAGTTTCTGTTTCACAGGTAATAGCTTTGTCGATTCAAAACGTTCTATTGTTGATCGCATTTTCACCACCTATTGGAAATAAAACAAAGAATGAAATGTATTTTACAGTCTCTGTGCCATATTTTGTGATACCATCCACTGGGAAAGTCTGGCTGTCACATAGATACAACCATCTCAGGATGAAGATAGCCCAAACCGGCCTCTGCAGTGGTCTTTTCAACAATGTTCATGTGCATACCAAGAGGACTATTTTTGAAAATTTACAACTGGAATGACTGGGTTAAAGTCAACTGTATGAAAACTGTTTTCAGCCTTGTGTTAAAGAACATCTTATACTCATGTTCATCTCATCCAGAATACATTATGCGTTTAATGGCAAAGGTAGCCTAAAGTGCCATATGCACTGGTTTTGAGGAATGCAGAGATACATTTATAGCTACACCACGCCTATTTCTAGCTAAGCTCCCACTTTTCTTTATGCGTGTTCTGTGTTGCAAATGATTTAAAACCTAAAGTCCCAGAACATAAATTTCACATACAAGTTGAATAAAAAAATCACCCGCTTTTGTGTCTACGAGAATTGTTAATCCTTACAAGATGTACTATTATGATAATGTCTATCTAGTCGAGCTCAAAATAAACAATTAAAACTCTGCACTCTCTATGGTCCTGCCCATACTGTGTCCGGGAATTACCATAGCCTCCAGGTACCGAGTCAATTCCCAACTACAGTCAGATCCGTCTTACATTTGTCTTGACAAACAGTGAAAGCAGCTCAGCCTCACATCAGCAGGGTGGCTGAGGAAGACCATAGTACATCCGGTAAGTATTAACAATTCTCGTAGAAAAAGCGGATGCTTTTTTTATTCTACTTCGAACAATACTTACCAGATGTACTATTATGATAAACTCCGGATTTCGACAGCCAAGAAACTCTGGTGGGAGGTTAGGCTCGAAACAGCTCTCATCTACCATCCGACAGAGAAGGTTGTGAAGAGACTGAGAACCCCAGCATACGCTTGGGTCCCGCCATCCGACTCGTAGAATGCTAAAGTTCCATGGTCTAGACCGCGCTCCCCCACCCCTCATTTGTCAAAAGGAAGGCAACACCAACCAGACATGTGTCAGCCCCAAGTCTCGGCTAGGGCAGTCTAGGAGAGTGCAAAGAAGCTACTACAACTAACTATTAGTAATTTGATTAGATTTTCAAATTTGAATGAGTTTATTGTCTGTTGCAATGAATAAGAATACTCTTGAACCAGACTTTTCCACTTAATCAGTCTGGGAATTCGACTGGAAGTGAAACAATAATATTATTAGTCACTTAAACTAGGAAACACTCATCATTCTGAGTTCTTGGTCTTTCTTGATCATCGCAGGAGCTTCGCCCAATCCATGGTCGTTCACAGTCCATATG
This sequence comes from Chaetoderma sp. LZ-2023a, assembly GCA_034401795.1. NCBI lineage: Eukaryota > Metazoa > Mollusca > Caudofoveata > Chaetodermatida > Chaetodermatidae > Chaetoderma > Chaetoderma sp. LZ-2023a. The sequence goes on along the minus strand of CM067370.1, from coordinate 102,202,880 downwards.
CATCACCTGTGTCAGTGCCTGTGGAAAACCTTATGAAGTATGTGTTAAAAGTGGTCGGATGTGGCCTAACTAAGATTTGACAAATTGGCGACGGCTACCGGATTAAGTGCGCTAGAGATATCATGAAGTTAGAAATCAGTAAATGTCACTGTGCGGTCTTGTTCAGCACAAAGCCCATGAATTTCGGATCTCGCTGATGCTGCTGCAACCAAGAAAACTGACTTAATAGTCAACAGTTTAATATCTATAGATATAATTGGTTCAAAGGGAGCATGCCCTAAAACCTGAAGAACAAGAGATAGATTCCATGCTGGGATAGGACTTGGCCGTCTAGGTCGCAGATTACTCATTCCTTTAATAACTTCATTTAAAGTGTCGTTCTTCACTCCTACAGTGGCCAGACTGGGAATGACAGAAGCTAATGCAGACTTATACGCTGCTAGGGTTGAAGGTATAAGTTTGTCAACCTCGTATAAAGGGATTAATATCTCTTCCCTTACACCACTCTGCAAATTTGTTGATTCTATAATTATATGTTCTGGTGGTTGACACACACACACACACACACACCCCCCAATGTTTGAATAAAACGTATGCTACCGATTGGTTGAGCTGCCATTCTGTCTGGACGACAAACCATCCTTCGACTGAGAGCATCCGCTAAGATGTTCAATCTTCCTGGAATGTGTACTGCCCAAAGAATAACATTCCTCTTTTGGCACCACAGCAGAAGATTCCAGATCATCATGCACAACTCCGGTGACCTCGTCCCGCCCTGGCGGTTCAAATAGGACACCACTGTGGAGTTGTCTGTCCTTAACAGGACAATCTTATCTCAGATTAAGCTCTCGAATTTTCGAAGTGCTAATGCCACCGCTAATAATTCGAGACCATTTATATGTTTCTGCGCATTGGTCCGATCCCATTCCCCGGACACTGACAGATCGTCCAATACTGCTCCAGTGCATCTGTGAAGATGGACATCTGCGGTTGAGGAGGTTGTAGAGAAAGACCTCGCAGGAGATTCTGTTCTGATAACCACCACTGAAGATGGAATATCAACGGTTCTTTTACTGGAATCCTCAGAGACAACGGATCTGACATGTCATTTCTTCTTGTTTTTTAATCTAAATCAAGGTTTACGATAGCAAACTGGGTTTATATTAAAAAATGTATATTTTCGGCCGCATTCTTTGGCCATGCGCATCCATAGTTCTGTATCCATACGCGCTGAGGTTATCAATGAATCTGGCGGTAAACAGGCTCATTATCATATAGTTCATCTAGCATGGCATTCAGCCATTGTCTGTTTACAGTTCATCGCGTGGTTATACTTTCGCAATTGCTCAACGTTATTACAAAGTTTCCGCCACCATCCCCGCCACACACACACACCGATTGATTGATCAAATTCACTGTACATATGGAGACGTACCTACAATAGGTAAGAGTAAAGAACATAATTAGCTAGGTCAGATTTATGTATGTACAGATTTTAATGAGTTTTATTCAGTTAGTCCGTTTACATTAGATTTCTCCCGTCAGGTTTGAAGTGTAGAGGAGTGTAATAGTTGATAGTAATATGACGTTTACATTAGATCCTGCCCATGTGGTGAGTGTGGTCCACAAGGCAAATTGACGAAATTGATGGATTAGCTATGGTGTACTATTGACTGTACATTCCAGTTGAGTAAAATCTACATTACAGTTGTTACTCCTCACGAGCCACCTAGTCCATGGATTCTTCTAAATATAAGGTTTGATAGATGGACAACAAACATCTAAAAATTGCCATGACATAATTCTGCATGCCTAACTAACTAGAATACATAACAATGTTACATTATTTTATATGAGTATGTGTTCTCACCATTAAATCCACGGAGTGTAAGAAGACCGTCATCAAAATGCACCAAAACAGATATGATGGATAGATATACAGTCGAACCTGTCTATAGGACCACCCTGTAGCCCAGACAAATAGACTATAGACCTAATTAGTGATGTAATCGATCATAATGTCAGATACTTGAGCGACAGATCAAATTCCACTCGCCATAGATTTACCACAACAGACGTTTGATGATGTAAGGTCGTAATATTGATTATGGCTTTGGACTCAAGTAAGCGATGCAAGTAGTATAGATTGGCCTTATACCAAGGTGGTCTCAACACAGGTTCGACTATCTATACGCAACGCTCAGCTGGAGCATGAAGTTGTACTTGTAGTTTGTGTTAAAGCTTTTTGTGCTCCTCTGAGTGCAGACTGAGGTGTTTTAATATATCTGCAGTACGAGTCAGATTCCCATCTACCTAGGACTTTTATTAAGTGGTCTGGAATATTTGCTGCCGCAGCTGAAGTAGTTGCACCAAAACCGAACGAATGTCCATTGTAAAGGTCTGAATCCATGCCCAAGCATGTTAGTACATATTTAAACATCACAATGAATTCGGATCGTGAGAGTGCCTGCTCAGAATCATTAACAAATAGGGGACTTAATGCTGAATTTTTATGTTGCCCACGCATCCTAACATATTCACAACAAATGTTATAAGGGCAAATTGGCATATCAGTCTTGAACAGTTTTATCATAAAAGGGTCTGTTTTTTACCTTTTAAGTGTCAAAAGTACACATTCTTCCAAAATGACTATGTCCGGCAAACACAAGTTAACCGATGGGTCAAGAGTCCCTGATGGTAAATTCACCACATTGTAAAAATCCAAAAAAGGCTACAGTGCACACTGTTTCGAGTAACAGATCTCCAGTTCTATTAAACATACCCTTCCATAAGAAAAAACACACTCTGCTAAGAATGTCAAAAGTGACAGGGTGTCTTGGTCTCGTCTGTTTATTTTGCAGACGTTTTACCTATTTTTACGATTCTGAAGGCACATAAAGCGTATGCCGCATAAATATAGTTTGATGGTTGTGTAGCTGATATTAAGACTGCTGACACAGTATGCTACGAAATGAATTAATAATTCTTCATTAATTGGAAGGGCCATCAAATTAAGGTATGCTATCACACCCGAAAAAAGCAGAAAGTGTATATAAGCATTAAAACCTGTTTGGTATGCACTTCTGGTACTCGGGGCGATAGCTGCATCCCACAACTTGTCAATTACTGGCTGGAAGTCCAAAGTACTTGTTCTGGAGGAAGCACACTGCAAGGCTGCTGGCGAGCATGTGGCGCTAACTGACAGAACTGGGATATCTGCAAACGAGACAATTTATCAGCAATTACATTCTTGCAGCCTGCAATGTGTTTAGAAAGTATGGATGACTAGCAGCGATTAATGTAAGTCGTCTAACAAGGGGCATAATCTGAGCAGATCTGGACCGACCTTTCTGAAGAATAGCAACAGTGGCCATATTATCACACATGAACAAAATCCTTTGACACTTCCAAGATTGACCCCACAATATGGCAGCAACCATGATGGGGTATAGCTCTCGAAAATTGATAGATACCTCATCGTCATTACCTATGCTCTTCTTCAGCGAGGGAGGCCAAGATTCTGCAAACCAATGCCCCTGGAAGAAACCACCAAACCCGATCGCTGCGGATGCATCGGTATACAATTCCATGTCTTCAGCTACTATTATGCTGGAATTATAGACCACTGATATACCATTCCAATTGGACAAAAATCCTAACCACATTCAAATACCCTCGCGACATTGATTGTTAATTCTCACATGATGACGTAATGAATTTACTGTTGTGGAGACAGCAATAAGATGTGAAACAAAACTTCTGCCTGGAATTACTACCCTACTCGCGAAATTCAAATGCCCTAGGAGCTGAAGTATTTCAAGTTTTGTACAGGATTATTTCCCTTCCACTTCTCGTAGAAAAGCGACGATCCTTTCAATCTTATCAAGATGCTATCTGGCCTCCAGTTTTTCAGAGTCTAAAACTATTCTGAGATACTCTATCATTGTAGCAGGACTGCAAGTTTTGTGGATAGCCATCAGAATATTTAGCTTATTGAAAATAAGATATAGCAGAGCCATATTTCTCTCTCCATAATTGTCAGGGTGTTCGAAAGTTATAAAATCATCTAGGAGGTATAAAATATGCTTGATACCATAGTTATTGTGTGCTATCCAACATAAGGCTTGTGACAATTTATCAAAAATACATGGACTGGATCTACAGTCAAAGGCCAATTTTTTGTAATAATAATATGACTGTCACCATTTAATCCCAAATAAATGATACTGTGTAGGTGAAATAGGTAGAAGTTTAAAAGCGTCTTAAATATCAGTCTTGCAGATTGTTGTTCCCTGTCCCACCATCTGAATTATTTGTATAGCGTTATCAATTTTAACATAGGACAGGGAACAACTGTCCTTGTCGATCAAACTATTAACACTGGGATTATCGTCATCCCCGTGTGGTGACGATAGATCAACAATTAGCCTAGGCTTCCCGGAATATTTCCCGGTTGCCACCCGAATTGGGCTAACCCTGTATTTATCAAATGGCATGTTCTTCAAGGGGCCTGCAAGAAAACCTTTGTTAACTTCAAGCTCAATCAAATTGTCTACAATTCAAGATTGAGTTGTAGCTGAATGTAAATTATTACACTCTTGTAGGAAGTGTTTGTTCCTGAACCATGGTATCAAAACCATCCCTAAAGCCATCACAAAGGTACTTGACGAATGTCTGATCGGGGTGGTTGGCCAATTCTAACTCAAGGGCCTGAACATTGACCGGTGTTGACACCCCGCTCCTCTCTACCATCACATGGTCATCACTACTCCTGTCATGTCACGCCTTAGACTGGTTCTGTTTCGTTTTAGACATATTACATAATTTAGCACCATGAGTTCCAGAACCACACATATTACAGGGGTGTGCATAATGGCACATGCTACGACGAAAACATTTACCGAGATTAAAATTGTTGCACGTCTGTTTGTCTCCCCTACCTCTCTGGTAGCTAAAGCGATCTGCACCCATTACCTGTCCCCGGTAATTACCACTTGTGGTATTCGAACGAACTTTGTTTTGCGTGTATGCAAATCGATCACGTTGTTGTGGACAAAAAGATGCGCTGTGTAATGTTGAGTTACAATGATAACAAGAATTAACCTTGCTATTTCCCACAACCATAGTTAACAGGGACTGGTCTTTGATGGTCCAGTCTATCTTCAGATTATGGTCTCTCAAGGCTGCTGATGCCTTGGCCGCAAATTGACAGTAGTCATAGTACTTAGTACCATAAACATTATAGATTTCGACTACCGTAGCTTCATACCTATCAAGTTCGATTTGTCTCGCCAGGAATCTTTGGCACATAATCCTTTTATATTTGCCAAATGATGTGATGAACTCACTAATAGTTAATGTTTTACTGAGTCTGGGATCTTCAGTGCCATGATCGGTTTTACTTGAGTCAACCTCGAACTTAGGTATTAATAAACTAGCTAAGTTAATGTCCTTTCCTTCCCATATTCGTTTCTTTAAAGATTCTGAAAATATATCCAAATGTGGCATGCATTCTGCAGGTACCCCAAATTCAGATCGTGGTAAGTGGTACCCACCTAGATAATTACTGGCTGTGTTCCTCCTTGACTCTGGTACACTCTCGGATTGAGTACACCCTTTCTGGTTGTTGGCCATCATAGATTTTTGCAGCACAAGAACAGATTGCTGCATAGTCTGCATTGAGGCCACTATGTCTTTCAGTGTGTCTGTAGGCCCGCTCGCCTACATTCTCCTCACTATGGGAAAAGGAACAAAATGGCCGCTCGGCCAGTTTGCGCTCTGCCACATTCGTTACTGGTGCCAGGTTGTCACCAATCATAGTTTGCTGTTTGTGTCTGCTGCCTAGCATTTTCGGTATATAATCCTTTCAATATAGGTTTTGGGGTATTGCTTGGAACTTTAATACCTAACTTAGCGAGTTCATCTTCGAGTTTATTGGCCGTCCAATTCGCGGGTACTCTTTTGGACTGTGACCGTCCACGACGATCCGCCATAGCGTTAGTTAAAAGACAAATTCACGAGCCATTTCTAATTCTCCACATATGTAATATATTAGCTCCGGTAAAGTCAAAACATGTTAGAATTCATTCCAAGCTTCCGGTCGTAACATAAGCTGATTACTGTTAATTTCTTTTTTTAATTATAACTTCTTGAATCTTTGTAATAAAGTTGAGCAATTGCGAAAATATAACCACGCGATAAACTGTAAACAGACAATGGCTGAATACCGTGCTAGACAAACTATATGATAATGAGCCTGTTTACTGCCAGATTCATTGATAACCTCAGCGCGTATGGATACAGAACTATGGACGCGCATAGCAAAAGAATGCGGCCAAAAATATACATTTTTTAATACAAACCCAGTTTACTATCGTAAACCTTGAATTCTGACAAACTGACTCCAGAACTGCAATCAAACTCTTGACTCTGCTCTCCGCCGGAAATGCTACACCGTCCCTGGGATTGAAAAATATTCCCCAGATACACAAACTCCTGGGATGGAGTCAATTCTGATTTCTCTAGATTCACAATCCATCCTAGGTCCTTTAGTATGGCCAGGGCTACCTGTTGCGCAGTGTGACTGGATTCCCTGCCTTCAGCAGCCAGTCGTCTATGTAAGTATGAACAGCTATGTTTCTCCTGTGAAGGTAAGAAGTCATGGCGAGAACCACTTTGGTGAAGACCCTCGGGCCTGTGGTCAGACCAAAAGGAAGCGCATTGAATTCCCAAACATTGTCTTGACAGGAATTGGAATTGGAATATGAAAATATGCATCCTTCAGATCTATCGATACTGCCCACATGCCTCTTCTCAGCCCTGTCATTACCACTGCCACAGTCTCCATCTGAAATTTTGGTGAAAGAATGAATTTGTTCAGCCATTTGAGGTTGAGAATTGGTCTCCAACCTCCGGTGCGTTTCGGAACGAGGAAAATTATCGAGTAGAAGCCCAGGGCGTACTGATTGCTGACTAAATGAATCGCATTCTTCTGCGGAAGATCTATGATTTCTGAGGCAATGGCATCTAGATGATCGGATTCCCTTGGAACGGGAGTCCATACTGGAGTTGATGTTAACGGAACTAACGATTGACGGATAAGCCAGTCCAGTTCGTAGCCATTTCTTAGCCAATGACAGACTAAACAATCTTGCACGACCTGTTCCTACTGGTTTGCGAACAGCTGAAGTCTGCCTCCAACGGTAGGAATCTGCACACAGCTCGCGATCGATATTGCGCGATAAGACGTTAATTCGCTTGAGTGAAGATTCTCGACTCGCTGCATTCCTGGCACCACAGGAACGGGTCTCGCCGGAAACCTGTCAGGACCGTCCCCCACGGCCATCTCGCGGCTTCTTGGAATATGGCGGCCCGGGACCGCCGCCACGGCTATCCTTATGGTAGCCGCTGCGACCTGAGCCGCCACCCTTCTTATCATCTTCATACGGCCTCTTATTAGAGGACTTGTATGAAGACGAATGGCCAATCTTTGGCGCTGCCTCTGCTGCTCATGTCGATGATATGCTTGTAGGACTGTTGCGGCTGAGTCCTCTTCGTCGACTTCCACGACTTGCCGACAACCTCCTGCTCTGCCACCATAGACACAACTTTGGAGAGGGCTTGTCGTGCCTAGCCGCCAAACAAGCCCGGACCAATGAAGGGTGTGGAAGATACCGCAGCCCTCATCTCCGGTCCTGGTTCTACACAATTGAGAACCATTCTCCTCCGCTCCGCCAATGATCTAGTGATCACCCAGGCCTGGAAATCTTGAGACAAGCGCATGGCATCCCAGACACCTCCGGGAGCAGCCTCTGGCACTTCCCCACCTTCCGCCGCACAGGTCAGCATACCCTGCAGGACGGTGCATCCGTGCGAGAGAGCAACCATAGTTGGTCTTGCCGCATCCTCAATGAGAGTTAACTCATTGAAGGGATCCTTGTTAGCCCGAGAAGCCAAGAACCCGCACCCATTCAGCTTCGGTGCTTCAGCTTCATGCTGAGAGCTACGGACCAAACTTCCAACTCGAAGCGGGTCCGTGGCTCGACTACTTGCGGCTCCAGTATCTAGCGAACTGCCAGACACATAATCACCGCAATCCATCGGCTCCAGCACAGGAGCCGGGACTACGGCTGCTACTACGGCAGATGGGACTCCGAGAGGAGCTGTCATAACTGTATCCGCGACGCTGACGGGAGCCATATAACACGGCTCTGACGGCATTCAGGACTGAGCGAAATCCGGGTTGACAGACTTGTACAAAACCTGTGGGTGACCCACGGGAAGTAACGGAATCTGCCACCTGTGAAAGCTCTGGCATGCCAGAGTCTTCCATCAGGAGGATATCTTCTTCCTCCGCCGTCAGCTCTTGAGCCAAAGCAAGAGAAGGACAGGTGCATGTCCCTCTGCAGAACTAGCTGGACCACCGATAGGTAATCCTGCACCAGCCTGCATCAACGGGACTGTGGACTGTAAAGACTTGAATTGGGCCGCTTAAACACCCAAGGCCGAGTCCATCCGCTCACTCAGGCGCTCTTCCAGACCTTTGACTGATGCCTGATCCACTTTGGCCGCCTTATCCCTCGTGATTCTCTTCAAACGCGCACGTCAATCGCAATCAAATTCCGCCACCATCTCCGACGACCACTTCGTGCATACATCACACGGGCTTCCAACTTTTCACATCGCGCAGGCAACACAGTGATGGCCCGTGAACTTTCGCTTCATGAAATGGTTACAGCGCGAGCATAATATATCAGGCGGGGCTTTGCCTTGCCCCTTCACCTTCTGCGAACACAGAATAAGAATTAAAACACTGCACATGGTAAGATGATGATGAGCAACATGCACAATTTACTTGATTGTAATTTAAAATTACTTAAAAAACATTAACTTTCTATCAAATTAATGATAATCAAGTTTTAGGCAGGTAATATTCGAAAATTTTTAGAGCGAAAATTTAATAAACACGACTTGGTAATTAACTAACGTTAAAATAGCCAAGAAAATAAGACCGATCGCTACAAACACCCTTGACAGTGAAGTGAGAGCTAATGGTCGGCTTAAAATATAGTGCATAGAGACGCCAAGCCAAAACAAAATGTTAATCATGGGCGCCGTCATCTTGGCTACGGGCGCATCCATCTTGGAAGGAACCGAGTCGGAAGAGAAATTAACCGAGTACCCGGATAAGATTAAAAAGTTAACGGGTAATGGAGCAACTCCAACAATGGCTACCATTTTAAAACAATGTGCCAATTTAAGGAAATTTCAAACAGTCATTACGGCACAAATGTATTGATACAACCTGCCCATGTGATGATTTTCCTTTCCCTTCCATTAAGCCAGCGATCAAATCGTGCACAGGGTACTCAAACCGCAAAAATTCAAGCTAATTTAGACTATGAAAAAACGCGACTGTATAGTCTAGCAAAAGAGACGAATCTGACTGTAGTTGGGAATTGACTCGGTACCTAGAGGCTAATGGTTATTCTCGGACACAGTATGGGCAGGACCATGGACAGTGTGGAGTTTTAATTGTTTATTTTGAGCTAGACTAGATAATAGACATTATCATAATAGTACATCTGGTAAGTATTATTTGAAGTAGAAACTATATGCAGCAACAGCTCACAGTTAAATTAGTTTCAAAATATTCTGGATATTATAAAGAATTTGGTGCTTCTGGACTCTAAGGGATACCGAGTTAACGAAATTAATTTGACTGGAAGCAGTTTTTCTGTATGGTTGCCTTGAAAATGAGATATGAGGAATTCATGGGTAAATAAGAGCCGTGTCATTAATTCGCTTACTTTTTCCTCTAAGAATTTACTGGATGTAGGAAAACAAGACCAGAAGTGCCTCAGTAGTTCACAGAGAGCATTATACAGTTGTCGTAGTTCTTCCTGAATGTTCGATGGTATCATTTCTGCAATGAAAACATAATACATACCTACATGTATTACATGAAGAAAATATTCAACTCCCGTCTCGGGCATAAATCATTCGGTCCAATCACATTAACTCTTATAGAACTATTTTAATATTCACAAGCTCTCTTGTTATTGCATTATGAGTCCATGCATACTCTCCAGAGTTATCACCCTTGAAAAACTAAAACCTGTTAAATTATTTGTAAGAATGTAACTAAACATGAAACATGCGATATAGTCTTTAAAAAACATTAAAATCAGTATTAAATGTGCATATTCACAGCAGAATGGTTCAAAATAAAATCGTTAAAATTATAACTTTTATAGGCTTAAATGTGTGTGCCTAGATGTAATGAAACGAAATAAATCATTACGCATATATTAATATAATTTTTTAAGTTATCAAATTGAATTAGAGGCACGGGACACTAATTCAAATTCACAACTAAATCCACAAAATTTATTTATATGGAATGAAATCATCATATGTTAAGATTTATTTCATTTCATTACATTGAGGTACACAATTTAAGCCTCAAAGTACATAATTTCAATTTTATTTTCAAGCATTTTGGTGTGAATATGCACCTTTAAACCATTAATTCTAAAATTTGTTTTGAAAAAGGTAATTTTTCTCGTTAAAACATCTATAGGAAGACCAAGAGAATATTCGGTATCCGAGCCAGTCATTCCAGTGGTAAATTTTCAATAATAGTTTTATCTTGGTCTGCAAATGAACATTTCTCATGACCCCTGCAGAAGCTGTTGCTGTCCAGCTTGAGTGTTAAAGGACTAGTATAATGTTCATACTCACGTTGTAACTGTTGATTTGATGTGCTCATTAATATACCACCCGGTGATAATTCCCCTAACACTGTCAATGCCAGCGCTCCAGACACAGACTATAATAACATGTCAAAAATACAAATAAAAATTACAAGAATGATGTTTCAACAATCAGTGAGGTGTAATTAAAATCTGTCTGTAGGTGTTTATTTGTCAGTCTGTCTGCAGCTGTGTCTCAGAGACTACTGATCCAATTTGTGTCTAAATTTAACACAAGAATCAGGGGTAGATCTTAACTTTTTATTCCACTAGCCCGTCGGACTAGTGATTTATAAAATACACTAGTCCGCAGATAAGCATGCTAGTCATGCAAAAGAGTGGGGTCCGGGTGCCCTCCCTCAGAAAAAAACCCCAAAACAAGTAGGTGCTTATTGAATGTCCATTTATAGGCCAAGAGACCGCATTGTTTTAATTTACCACTAGACTGGCTGGCTCGGTTATCGAGCCAATAACTGCTGTGGTAAATTGTCAAAAATAGTATTCTCTTGATCTGCAAATGAACATTTGTTAAAGTGTTAAAGGGTTAAAGTAGTCACAGTCCTACTGTGAAGTATCTAAAAAATGAACCTCTTATTATCTCAACCGTTCGGTTTAGGTGTTTAGAATAATACGAAGCGACAGCTTTAGATAACTCTAGATTAGCCATTTTAAAACTGTCATTATATATGGAAATTGGAGAATTGGCTTATGTTGCGGACAGTGGTGCATGTTTCCCACAATTTTAAGCATTAGGTCTATCAACATCATGGAATATTTCATTTTGGCGAGTCTAATAGATAATTTTGACAAGAATTTTTCACTAGTCCACCGGACATGTGACTAATAGACTATGAGTAGTCCGTGTGGGAATCAGGTAGGCTCGGACTAGCGGACAGACTTAAGATCGAACCCTGAGAAATATTGGTACCGTACAGTAGGATTCCCAGACATTGGTCATGATCCGGATTTAAAGGATAACTAACCTCATTTGTCGATAGCTATTCAGGTGCTCTAATATGCCACTCTAAATTATGCAGGTTATTTTAAGCCTTTTATCATGCTGCTAAAGAGATATTCAGGCTTTAGTAGCTAAATGTTGGTACATTTCTACACCCATGATGGCTGTCATGATTTACTTTTCAACCATTCAGAAAAAACCTAGCGTGCCCGCCTCGGTATATACGTTCCGTCATAGAGGTGCCAGCTATAGGTTGCCAATTTCATATAAAAGCAATCATACAGGTAAGCTGTTGAATATTTTGACACTAATTTGGCTGGAAGTTGTTGTTGCCTATAGCATAGGCAACCATGTATCCAAGGTTAGTTCCTATATACTTAAACAATTCTGAAATATCAGGCAAAGGGATCTGCTAAATGCAAAAATTAACATTGACACAGTTGTTGGCGGAATGGTGATAGCTGTCTCACTTCTGTTTCCTAGGACAGAAAAGTCTTCTCGTAGCCTGCAAATGGATTTCCTCAACACTGCTACAGAAACATTTTTATGGAAATGATGATTAAACATAAAAGGTGCATATTCACAGCAAAATTGCTTAAAGTGATACTTTTAGAGGCTTAAACTGTGGGCCTATATGTAATTAAAAGAAATAAATCTTAACAAGATGATTTCATTATATATAAATTAATATAATTTTTTAAGCTGTGAATTTGAATTCAATTTCACAATTCACATAATTTAAGCCTATAAACGTATACAATTTTAACAATTTTATTTTATGTGAATATGCACCTTTACTCAAAGGATGCTAACATTCTATCTCTTTATTGTGTCTATAGCAAAGAAACTGGTGTACATTTTTAAACAATTTTGGTGGATGATGTTGCGGTCTAAGACAACAATATCCTCCACCAAATTTGTTTAAAAATGAACACCAGTTCATCGTTTAATCTAGGTTGAACATTAAAATCTTTTTACATTAGAGTGGTTGAGAGTTAATAGTTTACCTGTTGCAAACTGGGGTCCCAGGTGGAGATCTGTTGTGAGACTGTTGCCGCTGCATGAAGCACATCTTCACTGGTTGTGTATTTAGCTGGAGTGATAGGTGTTGGCCCATGCAAGTAGCGGTCCATTTTAGTTAGTCTTAGTACTGGCCCTTTGCTTGTGGATGGCTGTACAAGATCTTCAATAAGTATTTTTTCTTTTAGACGAGCCTGAGACAAAGATGCACATCTAAGGAATAACTATAATTTAACATAAATTTGCATTATAATGTAATTAATCTAAAAACACGAAAATATTAACAACAAGCAAATGAAGAATCCAGTTCCTCAGTCAATCATATGATGTCATAAACAAATACATCACAAGACAACAACGTCTGACAAGTAGACTGATTATGTCAAGAATAACCCGATTTAGTCCAACTTAAAATCTTACTAGTCCGTCAAGTTGTACGAATGTCTTTACTACTTAATAAACATTCTGTTGATTATTGTGAAACTAATTTGACTGGGTCCTATGGCAGCAACAGCACTCAGTGGATTAATTTCAAAATATTCAACTGCACCCCTATAGTTTTCTGAGATTCAGAGTGCAGCGATAGATTGATCCTAACACCCGCAAAGCATGGGTGGAGTTAGCGATAGATGGGCGGGGCATAGCTAAAACTGGATTCCTCCATTAGGCCATCCATAAAAAAATTTTGTTTCCTGCAAACTGGGTGGGGAAAAAGACTTCAGTAGGGAGGGACGAAATATTATTTTTTCCATTATTTTATTTTAAAAAGGTCATAAATATATGTTTTTCATATATGGTTGTAATTGTCAAATTTGTCATGTTTTTCATGTCACAATTAGCAAAAGGGATTCACATTGCATACCAACTGCCATAAAAACATTGTAATTTGTATAGTTTGACAAGTGTATGGATGTTTTAGGTAGAAATTTTTTTTATTCCCGGCCGGGTGAAAAAAGACAAATTTCACCAGGGAGGTTTAAAGGAAACGAAACTATTTTTTATTTTGGCGAGAACTTGGGCACACCAATAACGAGTAGAGCACAGGTGTTCAAAACAAAACCCAAAATCTATTCTATTCTACTCTATTCTATTCTTATTAGTTTTAGCTTAGTTTTATTTGTTTTATATTCTTATTATACTATTATAATCATATATATTATTTCTATAGGCCTGTATGTATTATATATTATATTACATGCCGTCATTTGAAATATTTCAACTGTATGTGAGTGGGAGACAAGGTAATAAGATAAATCTTAGCATGCTCCCACTGAAACAAAAAATAAATGCAGTTTAAACCAAAATCCACATACCATTTTTATTTGAGGAAAAGACACTAGCTTGTATTGGACAAAACCCTCCCCAAAAATCCGTATACTCATAGAAAGGACGCAGAGAAATTGAAATCCATTCTCTAAAATGGTTAAAACTCATATAGAATCTACCATAAAAATTGAACGCAATTTCCATACCGCTGTACCGCTATGTTTAATGTACACCTCAGAAATATCATCATGGAAGTGAAATTATTAATAGGACCACCTAAATATCGCGTATCTTCAATAAAGATCATTTATTACATAAAAATCAATGATACTTTTGACCTAAATTGTTCCCGTGAAAATATAGAAATCATGTGGCATTAGGAATGCAGTTTTACTAGATTTCTTCTAATATCTGCCATTCTCTATTTTCCTTGACATGTACGGGAAAATTTATCCAATCAGAACAGAGAAATATTTCTCTTCAGAAAAATTTACTAATGGAACAGTGTTTTCTCTCGCATTGCGCATTAATTTTGTACTGCTGAACAAACTTAAATGATCCAAAATGGAATCAAGATGTACGACAAAAATTGCTTGAAAGTCTGAGAATTAAAATGAAATAAAGCGCTTCTTATGTTGGCAAGCCGCTGGCTCTTTTGCAATTGGAGACGCCATTTTCTCACGAGATCTTATACGCTAACGGGAGTTGTTTATTAAACGGGTACGGATCAGACCTAATACTTAGTTATTTGCGCAACGATAATATATAGTATTCATAGTTCCGAGTCCAGAATCTTTTATCTGAGTACTCGCTGTAATTAAAAACAATCTTTTGCGATTGGAGGCGAATCAAGCAATTCATATCTTTTTCTCGACATTTTATGTCAAATTCAGGATTAATTTTGATGTAATAAATGATTTTTATTAATGGATACACAATATTTAGGCACTCTGATTTAATAATTTCACTTCCACTATGATGATTTGAGATATCCCTTAAACATAGTTGTATGGCAGCGAGAATTTGTAACGTGCGAAAATGAGTTAAATTTTCATAATTGACGAAACTTGACCAAAAACATGTGCTCAAAGAATGTACTCGATTATAGGACGCACCACCATTCCTAGAACATGTAATATGACAAATAAACTGCGTCCCTTCCTCAAATAAAAACGGTACCTGCATGAAGCCATGAAGAGGGAAAACAAAACATAATACTAGAGCAGTAATAATTACTAGCAGTCACTTTAACCCGTCAATAAAACTGTCCAAGAATGGGTTCTGTAGTGGCCTTGAGAAATGTCCATTTGCAGACAAGACGTTTTGAAAATTTATCATTGGAATGATTGGCTTGGTAAAAGAGGCAGTCATTTCAGTGATACCTTTTAAAGGTGCATAATATTCACACTAAATGCTTGAAAATAAAATTATTAAAATTGAATACTTTTAGAGGCTTAAATGATGTGGATAGATATATTGAAACGAAATAAATTTTAACATATGATGATTTCATTCCGTATAAATTAATAAAATTTTTTAAGTTGCGAAATTGAAATAGAGGCCCGTGCAACTTAAAAAATTATATTAATTTATATGGAATGGAATCATATGTTAAGATTTATTTTCTTTCATTACATATAGGCTCACAGTTTGACCCTCTAAAAGTATATAATTTAAACAATTTTATTTTCGGTAATTTTGCTGTGAATATGCACCTTTAATAGTCATCACTTTGTCATGTTTGTCTGCAAATGGACATTTTCTATGAGAACATTAAAATCTTTATAACAAATCTGATCGACCAGTCGACAAATTTCTAGCATATCCAGCGACTGTCCTACGTATGTAAACAAGCAAAAATTTGTGCAATACTCAATATCATAATACTCATATCATTCGAGTTTGGAAGGTTTTAATTATGTAACTTTTGACCTTGTTATTTGACCTTTTGACCACAAATTTAACACACTTCTTCGGGACCGCACAGGCAACTTTCCACCAAGGTTTGGTCAAAATATCTCCAGTAGAGCCAGTTATTTACAAATTAGTTTTCAAAATAATGATTTTTGAATCTGGTTGCTATTGCCTTGACCTTTGCCCCCAAATTTATCACATATCTTTAAGACTTGACTAGCAACATTACCCCAAAGGTTGATTACTGTATACCAAACTTCTTGAAACTACAGCCTGGCTTAAGATTCTGTGACTAACTGACTGACCCAAAATTTATCACACATCTTCAGGACTAGATTACTGTACACTTATACCAAAATTCTGACCGACTGAGAGACCTGACAGTTTATTAATCTGCCACACGCAGCTAAAATATTGATGACATTAATATGATAATTTGCCCAAAAATCATACTGGAAAGGGTTAAGATAGGCTACCTTCTTTCTGACAGTTGGCTCGTCGAAGCCTTCTAAACTGGGTCCATCTCCTCTGCTATTCTCTTGTCCATTAACTGTAGAGCCACTAACATGTGAGGATGAAGAGTTAGCCGTATTCTTGTCCGATATATTATTATTGCTTAAAGATGACTGTTCCTGTTTTCTTTTTGCCTGTCCAGCAGCACATGTTTTTAGCACCATGGTTGAATGGTGATTAAATCTTCGTATTAATGATAAATTACCCAGGCTTGTACTGACTTTTGAATCCTCTTTAACCACTCCATAGCCCTAAAATATAAAACAGTATAACATCACAATGTAATTATTACTAACGCCGCCACAAGCCAACCGGTGTCAATATTGCAGATGGTGCTGTCTGTATGTCATTCTCTTTATCCAAACCAGTACAACAAGGCAGAATCACTAGATCTGGCATAGGCAGTGCCATATGCAGCAACAGCATCCAGTAAAATCAGTTTAAAAATTATTCAACAGCTAACCTATACAGTTTTGTGGAAAATGAGTCATGGAGTTCATGGATCGATCGATCCTAACACAGGCGACGTGTGGGTGGAGCTTTGCTAGAGATGGATGGGGCATATCTAACACAGGATCTCTCCATTAGAGTATTGTACCATGGTCTGTGTCACATATCTTAAGCACATTTGTTGCACACAAAAACATTTTAGTTAATACTTGCCTCGTCTAATGTAGTGTCACTTATCCTAGTTAGATCTAGCAGTGGGTCATATACATTCTTGGATATTTCATCTTTGATATCTGAAAGGAAACAATAAATGTTTCATGCATTCATGAGTACAGCGTGGTTTAACTCATTTCATTCAATACATGAAATTAACCACTGATCCCATGATCCGTAGGGCTTTTTCACATATGGATCAGTAATGGATCACTACTTTTGTACGGTAACTGATCCGGTTGCATCAGTTTGTGGTCCACTAGTTTTAAGACATAATTCAAACAGGATTAACTGCCATCTTCATCAACCAGCTGCTGGTGAAATTTCTTGTTTTAACTCTTTAATGGCCAAGTCGACCAAAATGGCCTCTACAGTGGTCTTGAGAAACGTCCATTTGCAGGCCAAGAGAAGACTATTTTATTTAATGTACCACTAGAATGACTATTGAGCCATTCATGGCTCGATACACGAGCCAGTCATCTTCATGGTAAATTTTCTAAAATAGTCTTCTCTTAGCCTGCAAATGGACATTAACTAAGCAAACATTTTAACTTCCTGACCATTAAATGTTTAATTATCCTAATAATATGGTTTAAATTATGCATTCAGAACATTTGATTAATATTATTTTTTGTGCAGTACTACAGAACGATCAGTACAAAAGTAAAAATGTCAGGGATCTGTGACGTTTTTGGTGTAATGTACCATTACAAATTTTAATTACTGGCCCTGTAAGAGCAGACAAACAGTGTTTTGTTGCGTTTGAATGTTAACCTGATAAGTGGGAATTCTATTAATTTAACATTCATGAATGGAAGACTACACTTTCCACGTGATAACGTAATGTTCTTTCCCGATATGTTTGATTAAAACTCACCAACCGCTCATTGTGAAAATTGGTTAAAATCTGCGTACAGTTAATGAGTAATAGCATTTTAAAGAAAAAGTTAATTAATGAATAATGGATGCTCAGGCCAGGTGAGTTAAAAATATTTTTACAAGTACCGTCTTCGTCTTTCTTGGCACAATCAGCAAACATTTCTTTATTGCCCATAGCGACTCTGTCTCTATGGAAATAGTGTGATTGAAAAAAGCGTGTCCAGAACTCGGCCTCGGTCATCTGATGTGGCACATAGTCTGCATGTTTCTGTTTTACTACAATCAGGCAAAAATATAACCAGAAATATAGTTGCAATGCAACCATGAAGCTTAATTTTACGATTTTGCAATGACCTATGAAGCTCGACTTCAAACATAAAATAAATATTGTCAAGGCTTGTCAATGCCCTTATCAACAAGAGGCCCAAGCAGCTGTAATGCTCACCTGGGCCATTAGCATTTGAACCATTTGCATTTAAATACCCATAGACATGGATAATTTTGGAAAAAATCAAATATTCCCACCAAACAAATTGACCAATCAAACTTCTCGTTTGATATGTTGAAGCTTACATAGGATCTTCTTCTTCTTTTCGTTCGCTGATCATAGCGCCAGTCCTGTAAGTGACTATCGACATGATCATAAGCGTTAAGTGCGTGGATCCATGGTTTATTAGAGTGCGACGTGCGGCCTGGAACCTCCGTCTTCAGCACTCGAGGTTTCTGTCAGGGTTACCTCACCCTTACCTCCTTTAGTCGCCTCTTACGACATGCAGAGGATATGGAAGGTGTATTCTAAGCCCCACCTACAGGGCATAGGATCATTCCACCCAAGTTTCGTTTAAATATGGAGTACCGGTAGTGTTTTCAATGGTTCTGGAAAATTTAAGAAAAATCCAAATGGCCACCCAAACAATCGACCAACCAAAATTCCTAATAGTAGTTCTAGAGCCTACCACTATAGAATCCTACCAGCCAAATTTGGATAAAATCAACCAAGCAGTTATGGAGGCGATGCATTTTGACAATTTCCAGTACATATAAAAAAAAATTAGATTTCAACCCAAAGAAATCGACCCATTAACCAATCTGACAGATTGTCTGGAGCCTACCACGATAGGGTCTGTCCAGCCAACTAGGGTTGAAATCTGTCAAGCAGTTAATGATGAGTAGCGTTTTGACAATTTCCTCTAAATCTTTCATAAAATCTAAGGTTTTTACCAATAAACTTGACCAATCGAAATTCTGTAAACAAGTTCTGTAGCCTAGCCACATAGGATCCTTCCAGCTAAAGTAAGTTGAAATCCGCAGAGCATTTAATAAGTAGCATTTTGACAATTTCTGGTAAAATTTTCATAAAATCTCGGATTTTCACCAAAAAAGGAACAATCTAAATTCTGTACAGAAGTTCTGAAACCTACCCCAACAGCCAAAGTAAGTTGAAATATGTCAAGCAATTAATGAGGATTAGCATTTTGACAATTTCCGGTAAATTTTTCATAAAATCTAAGATTTTCACAAAAACCTGATCAATCAAAATTCTGTATATACATGTAGGTTCTGAAGCCTAGCCACATAGGGTCCTTCCAGCCAAAGTACAGTACCTGTATACAAGTTCTGAAACCTAGCCACATAGGGTCCTTCCAGCCAAAGTACAGTACCTTAAAATCCGTCACACGGTTAACGAGGAGTATTTTGACAATTTCCGGTAAATTTGTCATAAAGTCTACGGTTTTCACCAAAAAACTTGACCAAGCAAAGTTCTGTATACAAGTTCTGAAGCCTAGCCCCATAGGGTTCTCCCAGCCAAAGTAATATGAAATCCATCAAGCGGTTAATGAGTTTGCATAAAATTACCAAAAAGAATTGACTAATAGGGTCCTACCAGCCAAATTTGATTGAAATCTGCCAAGCAGTTAATGGTGTTTATAAACAAAAGTTGACAGAGGGACGATGATCAACAGACATTTGACATGCATATCAGTGACCACGACCGCTGACCTTTTGATCCCAACATCGTTGAGTGATGCCATGTCACTATAAGGAGGCATGTGTTCAAGTTTGGATCCAGTATGACTAATCAAATAGGAGGCTCAAGGGGCCTGTATCGCTCACCTGGAACATAAGCATTTAAACTAGAAAGGCGATTGGCTATCAGTAGCGGTTCTGGAGTTGTTTTTGCGAAAACTAGGCCATCCAAGATGGCGATTAAATAAATTTGGACTTTTGTCCTAGATGATGATTTTTAAAGACGTTTCTAAAAATTGGCCAAAATCCAAGATGGATGCCGGCTAAATTGGTCGATCGGCTTCGTTTGAACAAACTTGAATCTCTACACCACTGGCCTGCCAAATATAATTAAAATCGGCCTAGAAGACATTTTAAATTTCCCATTGCTTTAGTATGGGAACTTTTGGCAGGAAAATGATCCAAGATGGCTACCAAACCGTTTATTCGAGTTTCAAAAATTGCAAATTTTAGATCAGAATAACCAAAAACATATATAAAACCAATTTCAGCCTCAAGATCCATCTAATAAAAAAATCCAATATGGCCACCAAACACACTATATTTTGATTGGCCCACGGTGGCCATGTTTTTTTATGGGTCAACTTCCCTTGAACAAACTTTAATGGCCCTTAGTCCCTAATCATAACTGCCAAATTTCCGCCCGATCCCTTCAACGGTTCTGGAGAAGTTGTTTTCGCTAAAACTAGGTCAACCAAGATGGCCACCAAACCATGGGACCAATCAAGTTCCCTTGAACAAACTTAGTTCAGCTCTTGCCCTAGATCATATTTAATTGGGTTTCCTTCAATCCTTTGACCTTTTGACCCCAGAAACATTGTGTGATGGCGTGTCATTATAAGGAAACATGTGTACATGTTTGGGTCTAGTATGATTAACCAAAAATGATATATAAACAGAAAGGTTGAGCTAAACGCAAATTGAATGCTGCCGATGCCACCGAACCACGTGCAGGGTATCACAATAGCTTGTTTTACTTCGTAAAGTCGAGCTAAAAACAGTCAAACATGTACATGAGACCACCTGCCTTTGGGCCCAGTAGATGGTGGTTTCCATGAGGTTTAATTCTGGATATCCTGAATATTTTGAAAATAATTTGACTGAAAGTTGTTGGTGGCTAAGCCACCAAAAACTTTCTGTCAAATAGCTTTCAAAATATTCAGCACATCAAGAGATATTGGCAATTAAAATTATTGTCTGGTGGTCAGCTGCATTCAGACAGTTAAAGAATTATGATCTTTTGACCATTATCTTATAAGACATACATGTATCTTATGGTGACTTGTATTAACTTCATTTGTCAATGAATTTTTACGCAATTAAATGTCCTTTTGCACGCCAAGAGAAGACCATATTGTACCCAAAAATTTACAACTGGTGAGCCAGTCATCCAGTACTATTGTCCTCTCCTGGTCCGCAAAAGTAGATTTCTCAAGACCCCTGTAAATGGCTGATTTTAGCCAGCTTGACCATTAAGCAGCTAAGAGTCCACATATCATTTGTGACTAATCATTTATTCTCTATACGGTGGTCACATAAGACATGTTTACTGTAGCAACTTAGCATTGCGTACATTTCAGAAGGCATTGTGGAGTACATTTTTACCCCAGACAACTTTTTATGCCAAAACACCCATTTTACCAAATCAGATTCACATCACAAATAAGCAATTACTTAGCAGCCTATTCACCATTCCATGCAGCTAACATCTTTCAATAGCACATTCAGCGAAATTCTTGTTTTAAAGTTGAATAACTGTTCCAAGTGGAAATAGTTTTACATCTGTGTCTAACTGCACGGACATAGGGAGAATCGCTCATGTGCAGACATAATGGAGTCTTTCATGAGCAGAGATGGTGGAGAATGTTTCCCGCATGGACATGTTGGGGAATTCATCCTGACAAGCCATGATGGACAATCACTCCCACAATGAAATGATAGAGAATCTCTATCCAGCGTCATGAGGTTAGATGAAATTTAAGTAAACTAAGTTCTCCCCTTGCTTGATCCTCACTTTTTGGTAATATGTACAAGAGAAGAGACCTAATGGCCTTAATGCTCACCTGGACCATTAGCATTTGAACAGACATTATACTTTACATTTATCAGCAAAACGAGTTGGAAAATCCAAGATGGTCGGCAGAAAAATGGACCGATCAAAATTCTGAATAGAAGTTCTGCAACCATAGGATCTTTCGAGGCAAATTTGGTTGAAATTGCCTAAACAGTTACTGAGGAGCAGCATTTTAAATGATTTGCAGCCATTATTCAGAAAATTCAAGAAGGGCCCCGAAAAAATAGACCAATAAAAATTCTGTATAAAAGGTCTGAAGCATAATACTCTAGGGTCCTCCTCCTAAACAAGTTTTCTTGAAATAGGCCAGTGGTTAATGACTAGGCGTTTAACAGATTTTCAGAAAATCCAAGATGGCCACTGGAAATATTGATCAATCGGAATTCTCGTTAGAGGTGTGCCTCCCAGCATAGAATTAGTCCACCCTAGCTTCGTTGAAGTCGGCCCATTTATATTGGAGTAGCGTTTTAAATGACTTTCCAAAAATCCAAGATGGCCACCAGGAAAATCAACCGATCAAAATTCTGAATAGAAGTTCTGGAGCCTACCACCAGGCCATCGCTAAACAAGAGGCCCAAGGGGCCTGTGTTACTCACATGGAGCACCATAAATTTTTGTCAAAATTGTTGGTGGGTGGTTTAGTAGTCTTTTAAATGAGTTTGTGGACATTTTTCCAAGTGCAATATGGCCGCCAAACATGCTACATATTGATTGGCCCACGGCGCCCATGTTCTTTTGACGGATCAACCTCTTATGAATAAACTTTAATGGCCCTTAGACCTTAATCATACCGCCAAAATTTCGGCCTGATCCCTTCAACGGTTCTGGAGGAGTCGCCAAACCATTGGTCAATCAAGTCCTCTTGAACAAACTTGGCTTACCTCTTGGCCTAGATGAAGATTCCCCAAGCGGTTTCGGAGAACATTTTTAAAGACCTTTCCTAAAATCGGTCGAAATCCAAAATGGCCAATCGGGTTCATGTGAAGAAATTTGGATCCCTATGCCCTAAGGATGCTTCCTGCCAAATATAATTGAAATCGGCATAGCAGTTCTCGAGAAGACATTTTAAATTTCCCATTGTTTTAGCACTGGAGCTTTTGATGAAAAAATTATCCAAGATGGCCACGAAACTGTTTATCAAACAGTTTCGAAAATTGCAAATTTGAGCTCAGTATACCCAAAAACATACTTCAAAATCCATCGAATAAAAAAATCCAATATGACCACCAAACACGCTACATTTTGATTGGCCCACGGCGGCCATGTTTTTTGACAGAGCAACTTCCCGTGAACAAACTTTAATGGCCCTTAGTCCCTAATCATATGTCACGAATTTCGGCTTGATACCTTCAGCGATTCTGGAAGTTGTTTTCGGGAAAACTAGATCATCCAAGATGGCCGCCGAACCCTTCGGTTAATCAAATCATCTTGAACAAACTTGGCATACGTCTTTCCCTAGATGAGGTTTCATAAATTTTGCATCGATTCCCCAAGCGGTTTCGGAGATTTTTAAAGACATCTCCCAAAATCGGTCGAAATCCAAGATGGCCACCGGCCAAATTAGCTGATCGGCTTCATTTAAACAAACTCAGATCCCTATGCCCTGAGGATGCTTCCTGCCAAACATAATTGAAATCGGCCTAGTAGTTCTCCAGAAGAAGACATTTTAAATTTCACATTGCTTTAGTATGGGCGCCTTTGTCTGGAAAATAATCCAAGATGGCCGCCATACCGTTGATCCGATGGTTTCGAAAATTGCAAATTTGAGCTCAGAATACCCAAAAACACATATAGAACCTATTTTGGTCTCAAAATCCATCAAATAAAAAAATCCAATATGGCCACCAAACACACTACATTTTGATTGGACCACGGCGGCCATGTTTTTTGATGGATCAACTTCCCTTGCACACACTTTAATGGTGCTTAGTCCCTAATCACATCTCCCAAATTTCGGCCCGATCCCTTCAGTGGTTCTGGAGTCGTCGTTTTCGGGACAACTAGGTCATCCAAGATAGTCACCGAACCATTTGGTCAATCAAGTCTTCTTGAACAAACCTGGCTTACCTCTTTCCCTAGATGATGTTTCATGAGTTTTGAATCGATTTCCCAAGTGGTTTCAGAGAAGATTTTCAAAGACGTTTCCTAAAATCGGCCGAAATCCAAGATGGACACCGGCCAAATTGGCCAATGGGTTCCATTTGAACAAACTTGGATCCCTATCCCCTAAGGATGCTCCCTACCAAATATAATTGAAATCGGCTCAGTGGTTCTTGAGAAGTCGTTTAACGGAACAGTTGATGGACGGACGACGGACGGACACACGACGGCATAAGCTTACTTTGCCTTTCAGGCCAGGTGAGCTAATAATAGTTTGGTTGCCCTCTCCCGACCAACCCTGAAAGATCCTGCCGACTCAAAATCTTTTTTTGGGGGGTTTCTTGTGAATTCTTTTTATTTTCTTATTTAAGTTCATGTAGAATTGAATTGACTCCTTTCCTCACAATGGGCTCATATAACCTTTAGAAATTGTTTGCTTTATAGCTTCTGATTCAAGTTCAATAAAAACCTTAAAGTTTTGTTCTTTAAATTCAATTTTGTAATGTTAAATTTCAGCAGGTCAAAACAAGGCATATCAGTAAACTGATGTATGCTCCCCGAAGGCATACTCTGTAGGGACACTATATAAACTATGGTCTGGACAAAAATTCTCTGTAATGTTCAGTGAACCATGAAAACTAAGTCAAAAGCATGTTTAGTGAACTATGAAAAGTAGGTCACAACCTTTCATATGCGACAAACCTTCAGCGTATAATACATCCATACATCAGGTTTAGTTCCAGTATGCCAAACACTTGAAATTATAGCCCAGACTAACATGTTCTGCAATATTCAATAAACCATGAAAAGTAGGTCAAAGGTAGGTCACGCTGACCTACTCTTCATAGACAGTACACCTTCCTAAGATGAATCCACATATCAAGTTTAGTTCCCATATTCCAAACTCTGGAAGCTACAGCCCAGTCAAAATTATGCCACACTGACATACTTTTCATACACTGCACACCTCCTCCCTAATATGCATCAACTTTTGCAACTACAGCCCAGACAAAAGATTTCAGTAATAATCAATGTGCCATGAAAAGTAGGTCAAAGTATGTCACACTGACTTACTTTTTACACACTGCCCATCCGCTCCATAAGATGCATGCACATACCAAGTTTCATGATCGTATCTACAAAAATCTTAAAACCATGGCCTGGACAAATTTGTAGACTGTAATGTTCAGTGAACCATGAAAAGTGGGTCAAAAGTAGGTGATACTGACTTACTTTTCACACACTGCACATCACCTCCCTAATATGCATCCACATATCAAGTTTAGTTCCCGTATCCAAAAACTCTCGAAACTACAGCCGGGACAAAGATTTTCGGTAATATTCAATGAACCATGAGAAGTAGGTCAAGGGTAGATTAGACTGACCTACTTTTTACACACTGCACATCTCCATAAGGTGCATCCACATACCAAGTTTCATGATCGTACATATAAGTCTTGAAACTATGGCCCGGACAAGCTTGTAGACTGTAATATTCAGTGAACCATGAAAAGTAGGTCAAAGGTAGGTCACATTGACCTACTGTTCGCACAATGCACATTGTCTCCATATGTTGCATACACACACCAAGTTTCATGATTGTAAATATAAGTCTTGAAACTATGGCCCGGACAAGCTTGTAGAGGGCGAATGAATGGATGGACAATATTTGGAGTAGCGTTTTAAATGATTTTCAAAATTCTGAATAGAAGTCATGGAGCCTACCACCATAGGATCCCACCAGCCAAATTTGGTTGAAATTGGTCTAAGCATAAATGAGGAGAACCGATTTGACGGATGGATGGATGGCCGTCTGCCATGGCTCAGGTGAGCTGATAATATTCTAAGAAATTATCAATCTATGTTAAGCTTTTTTGGTCTAATTTAAGCTTTTAAATGTATTCATTGTGAAAAAGTCGATGGCTCATTCAATGAAAAGACACAAAGTGATTCGATTGGCCAGGCACAATCAATTGGTAAGGTCAGAAGGAAAGGTCATGAGCTCTGGTTTTGGTAGATGGAAGCATACACTACTCAGGCCTGTGCTGTAATGGTGAACAATTGAACGCATTCGCCATGCGGTTACCTTATCACTATTTAAGGAGACCTGCTACCGGTTACCTTATGAACTGGTTTTCGTTCGCCAGTACAAACTGCTCGGAAATATGTAAGAACGAAGCAAAACACACCAAGAATTAGATGTACCAATAAGATTACGTGATGTGCGGTTCCTCTTATTTCTGCATCTTTCTGTAAAGGTCTATGTCGTGATCAAACATACCAAACTAATGCCAAAATGTTTTAGCGTTTGCGTAATCTGATTTTTTCGGCTAGGTACTCTATGAACGAATGAATCCGACAACAACCAAATAAAATATCACTGAAATCTTCCACAACGCTTGCACACTGAATGTAAACAAGTAAGGGCGACGGCGAGATTTTCGTATTACGGGAATCCGATTCTCGTAATATTCCTGAAATTGAAAAATACGGGAATCCAACTGGATTCTCGTAAATAAATACTTCCAAAAACCTAAACATTCCATTCTTACAGAACGCTGTGATCCCGGTTAATAATTTCAACAATAAAAATTATGCCACGAATCAGCCTAGAAGGGGCGTCTGCTAATTCACCAGTAATGAGGAATGGCTCGTGTGACTGCGCAGTCGTAGTTAATAGTAATTGATAATGCGCACTCGTAGTTTCTGATTGGCTCGCGGGATATCCGATGTCAATAGACATGAATGAAAATTACTATTGTAGTAAAATTTTGATCATGTCCCTCGTTGTCATTCATAACGAATTAATCACATGATTTATTTCAACCAATCTCTGTGCGACTCTCGCGATTAATCTTGATGGCCAACGGTGAACGAAAAATCTAGTTACTGTGCTGCTTTTAATAACTTAGCGCCCAATCTGACGGGTTATATGACCCAATACATTATTATTGGAAGGTTCCGAGAGTAATACCACCCGATATTTAAGTGGTTCATTGCTTTGGAGCGACCGAGAAAACACGACTATATGTCAGGAAAACCGGTGCGTAGTAACTCTTATTTCCAGTAAATCGCATTTGCAGTATTGTCCATTTAAAGCGTACAAGTTAAGATGGGTCAAGCTTTCTACTAAATGCCTTAGAGCTGGTTACGCTTTTTATTGTGGCGGATTTGCAGGTTATTGTTTTATATTAGAAAGGTACACTGCTTGCACAAGTACAAATATTTGGTGACAGTTACAAAAAATCTACCTGTCATAGGTACAATTTTATAAACATTTCAACCCCTGTTGTTTTTGGGGCCATTAAGACGGTGGTTCTTTGATACAGGTGGAATTCTTTACAAATTAAAGCATATTCTTTTAAATATTTTGAAAATAATATGACTGGAAGCCATTACTTTCAAGGTGGTGGTGGGTGGGCTGGGGAGGGTTGCTCAACTAGATAAGCCACAACAATGTAAGATATTGAATTCTTTGTTTTTGTAGTCGGGTTTGTGGGTGGGGTGGGAGGAGGGTGTTAAGATATTTATAAATATTCGGTCATTATAGTCACTAATTATTATAGTGGTCTGGAATTTGGAAATATATGTTTGGAAAAAGTATGGAATTTTATTGTGCCCAAGGTGTATGAACCCTGAAATTGTTGCACGCTGGAAAGATGTTACCAATGAGTGTTGTCATACAAATACCGATATTTTGGCAGAGAAAATGTACATTTGCAGACCAAGGAGTATTGTTTTTGGAGACTTAACACTGAATGACTGGCTCAGTTATCGAGCTTGTAATTTCAGGGGTAAATTTTCCAAAATATTCTTCTTGGTCTGGAAATGGAACGAATGAATGGATATAAAACAAAAAATCAATCTGTTTTTTGACAAATTTACTTGAGAAATATTACAGTACTTATATCACAATGGATGAAACCACTTTTAGTTACTCTCCACCCATCTCTAGCTACGCTCTGCTCCAAGCTTTGTCCCAGAATCTCAATTTCATGGTAACTATACAGCTACGTGTAACTTGGTGAATACTTTGAAATAAACTCAGCCTCAAAACAATCAACAGACTGTTTATTAAATTGCAGACATCCAATTAATGCTTACTGACAGACTACTATGAGAGTTAGTATTGTCTCTCAATTATAATAGTGACTGGTGACATCAAACTATATGCGATGTAATTGATTATGAGGTCAATAGTTGAGTAACAGATTGGCTCAGTTCTACTTTGAAAATAATATCTGTCACTTAGAATAAGAATGACTGGTTTACAAAAAATACTCGTTGTATGTACAGTATCACACTAAAAGTTTTCCTGAGTGACCAATACAATCAGATCCTGATAGGCATATAAGTATTAATTACTACCCATATTTTTATGTATATGGCTGGGGTTCCATATGATAATTAGGAAAAAAGATCAGCAATTTCTATGGCAACTGAGTTGTATCATGGTGTGATTGTTCATGAATTCAATGAAAGTTTGTAGTGTCAGGTATGATCTCTGTCTGTTGTTTGTCAACATAGACATAAATTCAGAATCATGAGAGTGAAATGTGCTCAGGGCAACTTCTGAAATATAAAATTTTATATATACACCTGTGCAAAAGTTAAGCACCACCTTATTTTTACGCACATGCGAGGGTATATTCATGTGCTATGAAGAAAGCAATAGCATAAACATTTATGTACCCATCCATCTTAGTGCAAGAGGTAATAATGCAACTAGAAGAATGCTGATTATGATGGTGGGGAAACACTGTATGTTTTTGTTTGAACTTGAAAACGAGGCCTGAATATGGTTACGTTGACACAACTGACAACTATTGCCCTACAGTTGACACACGTGGCTAGATTGTCATTAATGGTGTCTGAAAACAAAGTTTAACATCTGTGCACGAGTTTGAGACTGTCATTATTAATACCGGGTATATCCACCTTGTGCCTGGATGACGGCCTGGACACGACGTCTCATGCTGGTCACAAACCGACTGATACGCCATTGTGGTATTCGTTGCCATTCAAGATGGAGTGCGTCTGTTAATTCCTGTAGGTTCTGCACAGGAGGATCCCTCCTTCTCACCATGTTTCCCAGAATGTCCCAGATATGCTCAATAGGGTTCATGTCAGGGCTCCTTGCTGGCCATGGTAGGGTTTCGATGGCATTCTGGCGGAGGTATTCATGCACAGCTCTAGCACGATGTGGTCGGGCGTTGTCATCCATGAATATAGGGTGGGTTCCAGGTGCATGATTTACAAAATGAGGGACCACAACTCTATCCAGTATGGAATCTTGATATCTTTGTCCATTTAGTGTTCCAGGTACAGTCAACAGATCCAGCTTACAATCAAATGAGATGTACCCCCATATCATAACGGAACCTCCACCAAATGGAACTTCTTCCATGATGTTACGTTGGTCGTACGCCGTGCGTCTGGACCTCCATACACGAGTTCGACCATCTGTGGCATGAAGCAGGAACCGACTTTCATTGGACCAGTGTACCCGTCTCCAGGATCTCATGTTCCAGTGTCTTCTTTCGTTGCACCACCTCAGACGCTCCTCTTTGTGGTGTGCAGTGAGGAGAGGACGTCTGACAGGTCTCCTAGCTTTCATGCCAGCAGCATACAGTCTCCTTTTGACGGTAGACATTGACACTCTATTGCGCATTTCCCATTGCTGGCTGAGCACTCTGCTGTTGGTGAATGGAGATCTCCTAACAAGGTGTACTAGGGCTCGATCATCACGGGCAGTAGTCTTCTTCGGTCTTCCAGATCTAGGACTGTCCTTCACCTCGTTAGTTTGCCCATGTTTTGCAATCAAACGACTGATTACAGTATGGTTAATGTTCAGCTGTCTGCCAATCTCTCTGCATGACATACCCGTGGTATGCATGCCTATGATTTGCCATTTGACACGATCACTTAACCTTCGTCTTGCCATAGCGGTTCACAATCAAGAGCTAATTCTCTCTGTACAAATAAACCACGGTCATGAACACAAAATTCCTAATCTTGTCGCCTAAATCTGTATGTAATGTTCTACACCTCAAACTGGACTTTTACATAACTGAACACGTGTGCTGTTTCCCGCCACGCACGGACATCAAGCGGCGTGAAGTCATGCATGCATGTGCATTTCGTACTTGGAATTATGTCAGCTAACGCGGGGACAAAAAGTATGGCAGCCTAGTTGTACCATCATGTTTCTACGTTCTATTGTTTTTGCTGGTGCTTAACTTTTGCACAGGTGTATATAATAAGTACGTAAGACAATGTATTTATCCAGTGTATACCATGGAAATGAAAAACCCTCATTGTATTGGATTCCCGTTGATCTTTTTATATGGGAATTCAAAAGTGGATTCCCATGGATTCTTGCTGAGCAAATTTACGAGAATCCGAATGGATTCTGGAGAAATTTAGCGAATTTCGAGCCTTGCATAGGTTTACTGTAGGAATGTAGGGCTACCACGAAAACTGATTTTAACTCTAAATTGACCAGTTTTCGTTAGAAGATAGATTGACGATATAGCCGATTTTAACTCTTTCACGACGAAGTTGCCAAAACCCCCAACAGACCCCACCCCCCCTTTAGTGGGTTGGTCTGTAGTTTTATTAACCACTATAAAAACATACTTACGGTTCAATCACTACTTGCTAAATCAAATATCCGCATTTAGCTATCAGAATAAGATTTTTATGCTCGCTTACAACATACTCCCTTATGCCTTTATCATCACCATGCATACCCGTAACCAGGCTACTGGTAAGGTAACCCCAGCATAAGCCTCAGTATAGACTGGCACCAGTCTGTACTCACTCCTTGGTGACGCCTGTCACTAAGCTCGCCCGCGCATGCGCAACAGATCCCAAATAGGAAACAGATTAACTTTTCTAAATTTAAGTGCCATATATCCTGACTAGATTCTCAAATCATTACCCTGCGGGGTGGCTGGGGCAGGGTCGTAGTGATTGAACGATAAGTATGTTTTTATAGTGGTTTATAAAACTACAGACCAACCCACTAAATGGGGGGGGGGTCTGTTGGGGGTTGTTATTACACCACAAAAACATCTTGACCGTTCAATCACTACTTGCTAAACCCGTAGATTTGGTCAGTGCCCTACTGTGAACCCATGGTGGGTGGAGATTTGAGAATCTATAAGCAAGGATAAAAATCAAACAAAACGTAACCAAATGTTAATAACATAACATAATGGTGCATCTTATTGAATCACACAGTGATTATCAAACAAGGATTTCTTTATCTTAAATAAATAAATAAAAACCAAATAAAGACTCTCACCATTTCACGCAGACGAGCAGTCTTAATGAAAATGGTGGAGTGTGCTTGGTAAATGGTCTTCAGCCTTATTAGATAGAAACAAGATATATCTAAAAACGGTTGGCGCTGCACTGACTTGTAAAAAAAAAGGAGGTAAAAGAAGACTCGGATTTCCATCCTGCTACTAGCATTATCTCAACTAAAAATGAGCCAGCGAAAAGCGACAGAAGAAATCATTCCTCTAACTCCATGAGCTTAAATGTGAGAAAGATTAATATGATCAATAGAAGCAATCTCAAAACACCAGCCTAGGCTTGTACGATTTTTGCTTTGAAACATCGCGATCGATTTTATAAAAAAAATTGCGATTTTCGATTAAATCGTAGGTCCAAATTCCCAAAAGTATAAACCGGGGTAACGTGACTTGTTTCTAGAAAAAGTTGAAATAAATGATAAAAAAATATCACGAAATTAGAACACATTTTCATGCGCCGAATTCTTACCATCCTACGTCTATGCTTAATGTATACCATATATCCATCATCGCGGGAGTGAAATTATTAATTGGGACCACCTAAATATTGCGTATAGTTTAATAAACATTATTTATTTCATCAAAATTTGAGATAAAATGTCGCCGAGAAAAAAATATAAATTACATGATAAGCTTCCGCTTATAGCCTCCCTTTGTAGGACGAGTTTAGGTCATTATCGGAGTAACGCGAATACGTTAATATTAGTACCCGGGGAGATACTGGGCAATCCACATACATAGGATGGGAGCTTTGAGTATGTACGAGTGTAACGGCGTAAACTCGTCCTATAGAGCAGTTTATAGTTGCTTTGAGAATGTACGATTTACATTTAAGAGTAATCAACAGAACACGCAGTTCAAAATCAAACAACCTGGAATGCTGTTGATTTATTTTCTTTAATTTGACATGAAAACCGAATCAAAAAGGAAAGCTTATTATACCGCCTGAAATTGCAATGCCTAGAATTAAAAAGAATTATGTTCACTGATTGCCTAACACTCCGCAACTAAGTATATACTTGGCATTTTGGCGAAAGAAAGAAAATTATATGGCGATTTGACGGAGTAACTAGCTGGTTTTCTCAATGACAATGGTGTTACCTTGCTATTGTTAGCTTGTTTATTGTAGCGCTTTGTGTTGTGATTAGTAATTATTCGGCGCGGCGGGATATAAATACAATGAACACAGGCGTGAATCGATTATAATTGTACTCATGTACTGATAAAATGCGACGGAAAAGTACACACTTCAGATTTAAAAAAAACATGAAATATTTGACGATTTTCCGATTTTTCCTCAATTACATCGTAAAAATCGTCATTTAAAAAATAAATCAAACTTCATGATTAAATCGAAAAATCGTGCAAGCCTACACCAGCCTCATAAAATCATCTGGCAAGAGGCCTTAGAGACTGGACTGACTACCTCCTCATCCTCCTCATACAGAACCCAGAAATGGGATGTATTGGATCTCTTAAAATCAGTACAACACTTGAAAACTTTTAAAGCTCTGACAGGACACCAAAGTCTGTCAAACAGTGAAAAGGAAGTTAAAGATTTTCAAATAATTGGCTTAGCTGAGTGGCGGTTAGATTGAGTTTTTGATAAAAAAAATCCCTTCTAGGATATGACTAGACCGTCCCCAGATTCAAAAGCCTGTCCTTCTCAGCGGAAAAAGGATGAAATTTTGGATCGTCTTCTAGCAGAAGCAAATGCAACCCAAAAAATAGACTTAAAGTTGCAAGGTTCATGCTAATAGAAGAGAAAGTTTCAAAGTGATGGCCTGCCCAAAAACCTGAAGAACCAGAGCCAGATTCCAGGAGGGCAAAGGTTTAGCTACTGGAGGAAGAATATTGCCTAAACCTATAATGAAACCATAACGAACCTTTGTATCAAAAACATCAGCATTCAACACAAAGAAGCGATGATGCCAAAGAAAATCTATGACCTCTTACAGTGTTAGCAGACAAATATAAGGAGTCAGAGATAAGATAAAATATCTAATACTTGGGAAAATGAAAACAGGATCTGTCAAGAGAACATGGTCCGCACACTTTGTCCAAAAATTTTAAGACAGCCTTTGAAAACTCTGCGGGTTGACTCCTTCATGGCAGAATCGATGATTTCCTGAGAACTTGCAGAAATTTAAATCTCAGGGATCGAACAGACGAAACTCTCCAAAGAAACAGACTGTAAATTCCTGAGCCTGAATACACGTGTCCTTTACTTGAGACAGAAGGTCCGGGGAGACTGGAAGAAGACAAGGGAAGACTACCCGGAGATTGAGGAAATCTGCAACCCAGATCCACTTTGGCCAAAAGGGAGCTATCAGAAGAACTTCTAAGATCGGATCCCTGACCTTCCTCAAGACCAAAGAAATCAGGAATGTTGGGGAAGACGCATAATCTAACATTCCTATCCAGGACTGAAACAGGGCGTCCACCGCCAATGCCTGATTGACCAGAAAAGTGGGCATGCAAGAGGAAATCCTGGCATTCAGACAGTTCGCAAGAAGATCTACGTGGGAGTGATCCCTAAGGCTGAAAATTGCTAAGACAACCGACCTCTTTAACTGCCACTCTGTACAGGGAATCCCAGATCGTTTCCCCTCCTCATAGGAAGCGTCTGAGAAAATAATCACCTGAGCAGAAAACCTGACCAACGGAACAGCCAACAGAATCAGAAACAATCCTTCCAATAAACTAGAAGTGGAAATAGGGTTTTCTGATTGGAATCTGAAGGTAATAGAGTGAACCGACTGAAGTCACAAGAACATTAAGCACATTGGAAAAGTCTTCTCATCAGCGCCTCCCTAGGAATGATACTCTTGATGATGACCATCAATCCTATCACCCTGAGAAAGTAATTAGCTCTGACCATGGAAGAGGAAGACAGAAATTCCATCCTTACTAAGATGGCTTCCACTCTTAGCTCTAAAGGGAAAAAACAAGACCCCGAGCTAGATCGAATAAAACCGCCTAGGTGGGGGAACAGCAGAGTGGGATTAAACTAGACTTTTAGAGATTTAAAAACCAAACCTGGACTGCATGCCAGGCTGCAGATCTCTGGAACAATACTGATAGAATTAATAAAGACTCTGCTTATACTAGCCAATCGTCTATATAAATGTAAAGGTGCACAGAATGACAGTAAAATATTCCTGCCACGGCTAACCCTAGACGAGTGAAGAAAAAAGGGGACCATGGACAGATCGAAGGGCAATGCTCAAAAAGCCATACCCAACATGGGAGAACGAATCTCAAGAACTGAAGGCACGAAGGGTGGATGAGAACATGTAGAAAGACGTCCTCAATCTCTATGGAAGAGAACCACAAACCCGGATTCCGACCGGCGATAATCTGAGATATGGCCTCCATCTAGATTTTTGGAGATAAGATAAGAAGAATTAACTTCTTCAGATGATGATCGGACGCCATCCACCCAACTTCTTGGGGCTCCCTAGTGGAACATCTTCTAAGGCCTTCTTAGAATCATCTACTCCAACTCATCCGCTAGGGCTCTCAACTTCACTGGGAAGAAAGGAAACCGAGTCCACCTAGAAAGGAAGGACAGAGGAGAATGAAAAATCCAGGAAGGTGCGAGAAAAGCGAGGATCTATGATCCAGGGGACCTGAATGGGGGCTTACCAAGTCTCCCAAAAATAGAGACAGGCGCCCTCATACTAGCATGCTGGGAGAAAAGGGGAGCACCAACGGATCCAAAGGCAATGGAAGAGGAAGGGATAAAAAAGGAAAAAGAGAAAGGGATAGGCCTACCCAGGCTACAACCATCAATTCAGACTCATTTACTCCGAAACCTTTAAAGAAACGACCTCTATGTCTAGATCAAGGTCCACAGAAATAAGACTAACCCTTTCTCACCTGAGGAGTGGACTGCCAGACTTGGGATCTAGGACAATGAGCAAAAAAGGAGTCGGATCGATCCTCCTCCTTGGATCAGACTTTAGAACCCGAAGACAGAGAAGAACTGGTAATTATCCTAGAAGGATAAATGCCAAACTCATCAGGCCTAACACTCTTCCTCTATGGAAGGATTAAAGAGGACTCTTATCAGAAAAGTCTCTCTACACACGCTTCAAAAAAATTAACATCGGATGGCTTTCTAGGTCTTCTCTTAGAGGCAACAAAGCCTAACAAACTACAAACTGAGTTCAAAGAGCCTCTAACGACGGTGGCTAGAGAATTTCTGAGAACCTCAGGAGGGACTCTGATCACCTCTCTCTCAAGCACCTAAAGAATATCTTTTGAAATAAGAGCTAGGAAAAAGGGTTGATGCCTTACATACAGATTCCCAACTAAAAGGATCCGAAGAAGACTCAACCTTAGCGAAATCATTCAACCGTAGCGAAATCCTTCAAACTAGAAACAGACTAAAAGAACACTAGGAGAACAAGAAAAAAGGGACAGACGAGAAAAAACTCATCCTGAAGAGGAAGAGAGACAAGAAGCTATCCATTGATGAGCCGAGGACCAATCATCCGAAGAGGCCCTGATTGGGTAAAACCTCCTCAGATCCCTGACCTCGACTGATCCAGGAATAGAATCTAGAGACAATAGAAAAGACTAATGGAAACAGAAGAGCGAATGAGCGAGGAATCACAAATTACAGAAAACAAAGAGAACACTAAGCCAGAGACAACAAATAGAAAACTATTTACTGAGAAAGAAAAACAGACACAATTGGATCTAGACGAACAAAGATGAAGAAGAAGTGGAAGAATAAGAAAGAAGATAATTAGAAGGAACAGAGGAGGAAAAAGAAGATGAAAAAAGAAGATGATACGAAGAAGCAAGACTTGGATAAACAGAAGGAAAGTGAGAAACCCAGCAAAGGAAGGATAGCCAAAGAATGAAAAAGAGAGAACACTAGAACAAGAAAAAGGGACAGACGAGAAAAACTCATCCTGAAGAGGAAGAGAGAGAGAGAGACAAGAAGCTATCCATTAATGAGCCGAGGACCAATCATCCGAAGAGGCCCTGATCGGGTAAAACCTCCTCAGATCCCTGAGCTCGACTGATCCAGGAATAGAATCTAGAGAGAATAGAAAAGACCAGCGGAAAAAGAAGAGCAATTGAGCGAGGAATCACAGATTACAGAAAACAAAAAGAAGGCTAAACCAGAGACAACAAATAGAAAACTTTTTCTGAGAAAGAAAAACAGACACAATTGGATCTAGACGAACAAAGATGAAGAAGAAGTGGAAGAATAAGAAAGAAGAGAATTAGAATGAACAGAGGAAAAAAGAAAAGGTGATAAGAAGAAGCAAGACTAGGATAAACATAAGAAGGAAAATGAGAAAGCCAGCAAAGGAACCTGCCAAAGAATGAGAAAGAGAGAACACTAGAACAAGAAAAGGGACAGACGAGAAAAACTCATCCTGAAGAGGAAGAGAGAGAGCGAGAGAGAGAGAGAGACAGAGACACGAAGCCGTTGACGAGCCGGGGACAAATCATCCGAAGAGGCCCTGATCGGGTAGAACCTCATCAGATCCCTGACCTCAACTGATCCAGGAATAGAATCTAGAGAGAATAGAAAAGACCAGCGGAAAAAGAAGAGCGATAGCGAGGAATCACAGATTACAGAAAACAAATAGAAGACTAAACCAGAATAACAAATAGAAATCTAGTTTCTTAGAAAGCAAAAACAGACACAACAGGACATAGAAGAACAAAGGTGAAGAAAAAGTGGAAGAATAAGACGGAATAGGAGAATTTGAAAGAACAGAGGAGGAAAAAGAAGATGAAAAAAGAAGACATGATACGTAGAAACAAGACTAGGATAAGCAGAAAAAGGAGTGAGGAACCCCTGAGAAGGAGGGATAGCCAAAGAATAAAAAAGAAGAGAAGATTGGGAAAACAAGACTAAAGAAAATC
The DNA here is from genome assembly GCA_034401795.1 of Chaetoderma sp. LZ-2023a. Lineage (NCBI taxonomy): Eukaryota > Metazoa > Mollusca > Caudofoveata > Chaetodermatida > Chaetodermatidae > Chaetoderma > Chaetoderma sp. LZ-2023a. Next base: position 102,165,494 of record CM067370.1, on the reverse strand, counting down.
TCGAGCAGACATAGCATAAAAGAAAAGTAAGAAGAATAGCGCGAAACAAATTGAGTCAGAACTACGGAATTATTATTAGAAGAATCTGAATGATCAGGCGATTCATAACCATAAGCTCGAAAATAACTCCCAGAAAGAGAATCAGTAAAAACTGATAAAGCGGAAACGGAAATAGAATACTTAGCCGGCTCTAACAGACCCGGACAGCGCATCTCAAACCGGAAGTGGAAGCACTACTACCGGAAATAGATACAACGAAACCGGAACCGGAAAAGGAAGATGAAAGCTTAGCCGGATCTAACAAACCCAGAAAAGTACCTCTCATAACGGAAGTGGAAGCACTACTACCGGAAACATCTACAACAGAACCAGAACCGGAAACGGAAGTAGGATGCTTAGCAGGATCTAACCAACCCGGAAAGCACCTCTGAAACCGGAAGCAGCAACACTACTACCGGAAATTGAAGCAAAATAACCGGAACCAGAAAAGATAACGGATGCTTGACCGGATCTAACAGACCCTGAAAAGCACCTCTCAAACCGAAGGCAGAAACACTACCGGAAACGGATGCAGAAATAACCGGAACCAGAAAATGATAACAGATGCTTGGCCGGATTTAACAGACCAGGAAAAATCATCTCTCCTACCGGAAGCAGATACACTACCACCGGAAACGGATGCGGAAATAACCGGAACCAGAAAATGATAACAGATGCTTGGCTGGATCTAACAGACCCGGAAAATCATCTCTCCTACCCGAAGCAGATACACTACTACCGGAAACGGAAGTGGAACAAACAGGAACCGGAAATTGATAACAGATGCTTGGCCGGATCTAACAGACCCGAAAAAGCACTACTCATACCGGAAGCAGATACACTACTACCGGAAATGCAAGCGGAACAAACCAGAACCGGAAATTGAAACAGATGCTTGGCCAGATCTAACAGACCCGGAAAATCATCTCTCCTACCGAAGCAGATACACTACTACCGGAAACGGAAGTGGAAAAACCTGGAACCGGAAAATATAAGAAGAAACAGCCAGATGAAAATGAGACTCCGACTGTCCAGCCAAGCCAAAACAATCACAGAGCTCATATCCGGATGCTCGGTCAAACCAGAAGACAATCTAGATTTAGAGCCCGCTTGCCCAGACAAGCCAAGAGAAATAACGGGAGCGGACATAGAGATCAAAGATCTCTTAACATAACTGGCTTTACCTTGCATGGGATGAATTATCGGTAACTTCCATCACCGACGCCACTGCATGAGGGTAATGAACCCCTCAAGACATATGTGGTCTTTAGACTGAGACTTACCAGAAGTCATATTACAGGCTTTTTCTGAAACCCTTAGCTTTAGTCTACATAGGACGTAATTCTTGCCTGGTCGGGAAGGACGTGGGATTCCCCCATTTGCAAAAACGGACGCAAGAATTACGCCTATCGTCTTAATCAGACAAATCCTCTATATAAACACGGAAATAGAGGATATCCACTCATCTAGAGATTATGTAAAAACATACTTAATAAGAGATCTCTAAATATGGTAATCTGCTAAAGAAAACAAAACCTCTATACAAGAAACAAAGTAACGGATTTGAAAATCTCACTGAAAGACCAAGAATTTCACGAAGTTTCGCAAGATATTTTTATCTAGGCACTAATAGAATAAATATAGCGAGTACTAAGGGGTTTTATTTTAAAGCATGGTATTGATTGATGATAGCAAAATAGGCATGGATTGTAATACCTCGAAAACAGGAGCATTTCTTGACACGAAAACCGGTAACTCATAAACCAGCGTTAAAAAACCCCCCAAAACGCCACTAAGTATACAATCGACATATTAGGGAGAATAGAGTTTATTATAGACATGATTCCTGCATCAGAAACTCTTAAATATGTAGGTGAACTTCAGCGCAAAGCTATAAAAACTTAAGCTGGATAGCAGGCCAACTGTACTGCTTGCAGAATATTTGAAAAGTGAATCCGTTTCCTATTTGGGATCTGTTGCGCATGCGCGGGCGCGCTTAGTGACAGGCGTCACCAAGGAGTGAGTACAGACTGGTGCCAATCTATACTGAGGCTTATCCTGGGTTACCTTATCAGTAGCCTGGTTAAGGGTATGCATGGTGATGATAAAGTAAGGGAGTATGTAAGAGAGCATAAAAATCTTATTCTGATAGCTAAATGCAGATATTTGATTTAGCAAGTAGTGATTGAATGGTCAAGATGTTTTTGTGGTGTAATAACAACCGGTCTGTGTAGTGGTCTTGAGGAAAGTCCATTTGCATGCCAAGAGAATACTATTTTTGAAATTGTATCGCAGTTATGACTGGCTCAATAACCGAGCCAGTCATTCCAGTGGCAAAATCTCAAAAATAGTATTCTCTTGGCATGCAAATGGACAGTCAATGAATTGCCATTAGCTGACCAATAAGAATATTTTACAAAAATTACCACTGAAATGACTGAGTGACTCAATTCATTAGCCAGTCATTCCCGCAGTAATTTGTCTAAATACTATTTTCTTCAGCAACTGGACATTCCTCTGCACTACCTCAGAAGCAATAATTTATGTCTTTTTATGTGTGAGGGCCCAGGGCAAATTAATTTAATGCCTATAATTTGGTAAACAAATATTTTTATTTTCTCAGAAAATGTTGATTTACAGACCAAGAGAAGACTATTTTGGAAAATTTACCACTGGAATAACTGGGTCGATTATTGAGTCACTCCGTCATTCCAGATGTATATTTTTAAGAAATTGTCTTCGCTTGGTCTGTAAATCAGCATTTCTCAAGACAACTGCAAGATCCGGTCTGGCCTGACATAGGCACAAAATGGATTAAAACGCTTGATAATGAGTTTTATCATTTTTGTCGCATATGTAAGTTGTCTCCCTAGTGCAAGTGCTTAAGTGGGCCCATGGCAAGTGCCCCTTTTGCCCATTGAATAAGATGGATTTGCTGCTTGTCTGGTAAATGGACTGGGTAAATGGTCTGGATAAGGATTGTCTTATTCAACTGTGTGAGTGATGTAGGCTGGTATTACCCATTTTATATAATATTAGTAGTCTCATAATCATGTACATGTATGAAAGTAACTGTAAACATGTTTTATTTTCAATTGTACTATTACAGCAGGTGTTCTGAAACCCACTATATAATTATTTTCTTAATAATACAAGGGCAGGTTAATGCCATTGAGTCATATACTTTGAATATTTAGAAACCAAATTGACTGGAAGATGTTGCTGGATCTTCATAGTATCAGGTTGCTGTCCAATCTGTTTCAAAATATTCAACACTGATTTTCTGGTATAGTTGTTCTGAAACACGCGTTATGTAATTGACTCTTAATTCTTTCATGTTTATGATCATATGACAGTCTTGCGCTATGTTTGTCAGAATTCATTTAACATTCTAATAATGGATTGTTAACCTAGTACTAGTTTCTGTGTAATTAAATTTGCTGAAGTTCAAGCTCTTACTAAGCCATACTGTTTCACATTATGTAGTTGTTTCTCAGTTTGTGAAGTTGTAAATGCATCAAAAACCGTTGTCACTCAGGTGAAGGTTGAGTGTATCATATATAATTCTAGTCATCATAGATTACGGCATATCATGGTAGTGGTCAGTAAATGGTTACAGTATAAATAAGACAGTAACACTGTTTATTGTTAAAAAAATTGATTGGTCATGCTTTAAAACAAATTAACAAGTCATGACAGTTGAATACTAACATTAAATGTATTCTTTAGTGTGATCATTAAACCAAAACAGGTTCAAAGGGGTTACCATAGGTTTCCTTGTTCAGTTGTAAGGCAACCCTATTTTAGGTTACCATAGGCCCTATAAGGCAACCTGTGACGGGTTACCATACGAAACGTAACAGCACAGGCCTGCTACTTACTGTAAAGATACATGTATGGAAATAATTAAATTTAACTATCTTAGAGTGACCTATTAAAACCAGCTGCTGCAATGGTCTTGAAGAATCATCATTTTGCAGGGAATGAAATTAAAATAAATTTGCCACTGGAATGCCTAGCTCGCTAACTTGGTCAGTTATTTTTAAAATAAATTTTGAAACAGAGATATCTCTTGGCCTGTAAATGAGCCTTCAATAATCAAATACTTAGATTTTCATGACCAAATTTAACTATTAAAAGGGTAACTTGTGCTAAGAGTACGATAGTGGTATGACCGATATGGGTTAAAATTAACATTTCTGTAGATCACTGTAAAAAACATATTTGATGGGGTCAACCACCAAATCTTAAAGCATATTACAGAAATAATGACCATGTAGGAATCCTTCACTCACCCATTGGATATGTTTTGAATATGGATTCTATAATGTCAGCTGTTAAGTTATACTTCAAGCCATTACAGCCATCTGTTTGTGGTTTGATATCTGCCTGTTGAAACACAGAAAATTAGAGGTAGTTAATAATGTTTAATTTTATTATGGGATTGTATTAACTCTTTCACCGATGATTTCCCCATATCTTAATTTTGAGACAGCCATACAGGAACTGTTGAATATCTTTAAACAATTTGCCTGGAAGCCATTGCTGTCTAAGGAAGCAACAGTTTCCAGTCAAAATGATTTAAAAATAATCAAGAGAATAAGTGATAAATAGTAAAGAATATACTTGCAGGGGATTTGTCAGTGAAAGGGTTAAAATGAAACATTTACAGAATAGGTAAGTGTTCATTTACATATTTACTTTAACAGTGCTGTGATTACCTGATTATTTCTAGAATATATATTGAACTGCTGTTGAACCGGATACTGAAAGATGTTAGCAACTCCCGATATCTACACTTGCTGAAAGGTGTTGTCGACATCTTTGAGTAAAGCCGTAAAACCTATATTTTAATACAAGAGGCCCAAGGGGCCTGTGTTGCTCACCTGTAGCACTATGCAATTTTGTCAAAATTGTTGGCGGGTGGTTTAGTAGTCTTTTAAATGAGTTTGTGGACATTTTTGCAAGTCCAATATGGCCGCCAAACACACTACATTTTGATTGGTCCACTGCGCCCATGTTTCTGACGTAGATCCTTCCCATAAAAAACTTTAATGGTGCTCAATGCCTAGTCATTTCTTCCAAATTTCGGCCCAATCTGCTCAGTGGTTCTAGAGTTGTTTTGGCAAAAAATAGGTTATCGAAGATGGCCGCCAAAACATTTGACCAATCAAGTTCCCTTGAACAAACTTGGTGCCGCCTGTTGCCCTAGATGATATTTCATGCATTTTGAATTGATCCCGCAAGCGGATTTGGAGATTTTTTTAGACATTTCAAAAAATCGACAAGAATCCAAGATGGCGTGAGAATAATACATTTTAAATGTCCCATTGCTTTAGTATGGGAGATTTTGCCAGGTAAATGATCCAAGATGGCCGCTAAACCATTTATCCGACAGTTTCGAAAATTGCAAATTTGAGATCAGAATACCACAAAACCTACATAAAACCAATTTCAGCCTCAAAATCTGTCAAATAAAAAAATCCAATATGGCCGGCAAACACGCTATATTTTGATTGGCCCACGTGGCCATATTTTTTGATGGGTTAACTTCTCTTGAACAAACTTTAATGGCCATTAGGCTCTAACCATATCTGCCAAATTTCAGCCTGATCCTTTCAGCGGTTCTGGAGAAGTCATTTTCGCTAAAACTAGGTCAACCAAGATGGCCGCTGAACCATTTGACCAATCAAGTTCCCTTGAACAAACTTGGTTTAGCTCTTGCCATAGATCATATGCCATGAGGTTTGCTTCAATCCCTCAAGCGGTTTCGGAGATTTTTAAAGACGTTTCTAAAAATCGGCCAAAATCAAAGATGGCCACCGGCCAAATTGCCTGATCGGCTTCGTTTGAATAAACTTGGATCCCTATGCCCTAAGGATACATCCTGCCAAATATAATTGAAATTAGAGGCGTGCTGGCTGAGTGGTTAGGAACTTGAGCTCGTAACTCCAGGTTCGCAAGTTCGCTTCCTGGCCGGTCTGCTAGGTTGTGTCCTTGAGCAAGTCACTTAACTCTGCGTTGCTCCAGTCAACCTAGCTGTAAATAGGTACCTGTGATGGCATAGCTCTCTGTGCGCCGTATGTGGCTGCCGGGGCACTGTCAAATGAACAGGGGATGAGATATACAGCGCTTAGACCATGCAATCGCATGGAGTTCAGCGCAATATAAATGCACTATCATTCATTCATTCATTCAAATTGGCCCAGAGGTTCTTGAGGAGTCATTTAAGGGAAAAGTTGACGGACGACGGATAGTCGCTAACAATGATAGAGTTTTTGAGACAATCAGTCAACTTCTTAATTTATAATATATGATAAAATCAATTTTTTTTGTTTTGGTCATTCTTATTGAAATCTAATTCTCGTTTGTGATTGCCTTTAACAGATAACACTTTTGACATTTTTAATCTGTTTAACATTTTATTCCCATTTCTTGACAGAGACCGTGTACTGGATCTATCACTATGTAAAGTTTGAAAAAAACAACGAATATTAGAATATAGTTTTTTAATCACAGATATATAGCACACAAATTACCAAGAAAGCGGCCGAGATTCCGACTTCCTGCTTGTTTTCATTCCGACCATGATTGGTCAGTTTCTGAAAAGATACAAATCAAACAAGGAATGCACATTTTGTAATTTAATTTGCATATAGTTTTTTTACTATAACAAAGAACTTAATTTGCTGCACATTAACTGTTTGAATTGCGTGCTTAAAGCATAGAGTTTTCGTTTGGCAAACAAAGAGCAGGAAACCAATATCTTTAATATCAGTATTAAATACATATTAGACTTGGGATGTCTATGTACAGGACTAATAAACATGCTAACAGGCAGCTAGTCCAATCAGTCTCGACCCTGGGAGTTTGTTAGCACCTTTATGTCCATGGCTATGATCGGCTGAATCAATGAAATGATAATGGGATTCCTTACCATGATGGTGTGTGTGCGTGTGTGTGTGTGTGCGTATGCCATTATGGGTAAATGAAGGTGGCATCGATGCCATTCGATGGCTGCACTCATCATCTTGAAGAACTCTCTTGAGGTAAAAAAACAACAGTTATTTAAAAGGTGGGCAGGCGACAATGTGAATTCTCTAGAATACTTTACTTGTTACACTATCAAAAATACATTTAACATACCACACAAATACATAGTTTAAATTACCCACGGACGCGCACGCACGCGCGCACACACTCTCTCTCTCCATGCGTTATGGGGACATAATTATTTTTATATTTTATATTGACGTTGCCTGTCTGTGTCCATATGGATATTATGGTACATGTACGATAAACCAAGTTCTATGGGACAGACCATTAACAACCCCTTACAAATTTAATGTTTAAATTGAAAAGTATTCATATATATGTGTACAACACACATCAGGTCAAGACATGTGAGGTGAACTTACACTAGCTCTGTTAGCCCAGAATTCTTCAGCTGTGATCACCTGACTAACCACCAAGTCTTTGTACAGCTGAAATAATTCACGATCTTCCTGTAATAACCTAGAACAAGAAGTAGTGTAAATGAGTGATCAGTATGTGGGTAGTTGTGGTTTTACTACAACAGTGATAAAATGGTCAACAGATTTTCAAACGTGACACATCAGTAAACAAGATGGACACACGTTTTTGTAACATTGTCAAATGCATTCAAATTTTCTGGATCTTTGTTTATCATGCACAAAGTTGCGGAACATTAGTGTATGGTCACACCCTTTCCTACGCTAACAGCAGCTTCCGAGATATCCACAGATCTACAATGTCATCCGATCTAGATTCTTTGTTAAAATTTTAGCCAAATTGGATGAGCAGTTTTTGAGACACAGACAGATACACACACGCACATAGATACACAGAGACACAGGCAGATGCACCTCCATACATGCACGCACATGATCGCAATACTCTCTTCTCCTTATGAAGCGAGCATAATTATATCTCCATTTCAAACGGTTGATGCCAAATTAGTTTCTAAAAGATTCAACAGAATGTTCCTAAGTTCATAAAGAATTTCTTGTGTTTGGTCTGTAAGCTTTAAAGAGGTAAGTCATTATGTCCGACTGTCCATCACATTTTTGACAAAGCTGCCTATGGTATGTTGTTATATCGCCAATGCAGTCTTTGTATTGTAATTGATGTATTTAATGGATGACACTATCAGGAATCAGCCAACCCATCTACTGCTCGGGCCCTCCACCTTGTGGCAATCAACCTCATGAAAATCAGAACAGTCATGAAGTTAACATCACAGCTGATATTATAAGACATTAAATCATCAAAACTTTGCCTTATGACCATACTGGATTTTCTATTTGTACGCATTTCTAAATAGGGCTCCTATCATATGGAACAATTGAATTTCCAAAGAAATGACAAAAGGTGTCACAATTGCTGATAGACAATATACCATACGTCAGACAACTTGCCATTGCATAAACTGACTTAAGCTCAGCAATGGTATAGGTGAGCTAAAACATATGATTTCCATTGAATAAAATAAGTTTTTAAAACATAGCGATCATTGCTATGTCATACAGCCATAGCAATGATAGCACTAAGTCATTGTTAATTGTTCTGGCGCCAGCAAGTAGGCGTACATAAATACCTATTTTTCTCCTCGAGTTCGCTACTGATTTTATGACGAAATTTTGGCAATAACTGTTGTAGCAAGTCTTTGACACTCTCTCGGTCAGCTTGTTGACTGGTTCGGCCAGCAGGATTCACAAAATGAAATGTGTTTGCACTACTGTCATGCATAACAACTTGCAATTGCACTTTATCTTTGCTATCTGGTGAGATCTTCTGAACTACATGTACAAAATTTACAAAGAAAACGATATATTAGCACAAAGATGAGCTTTCCAAATGTAACACATTTTAACAAGTCAGCTGTAAAATGCCTTCTAGTTGTATCATGAGAAATCAGTATTTTCAACGATCAATTCGGTCAAAAAACCTTAAATTCTCTCATGGAAAATGTCTCCTGGCTATCACTAGAATGACTGGTTCAGTTACTGAGCCAGTTATTCAAGTTGTAGATTTTCAAGAATTTAATTTATAATCAAAAACCTGCCATTGCACAGGCAGGGTTCGTACAGGTTTGAGAAAATCAAATTCAAGCACTATTTAAGCACTTTTCAAGGACAATATTTATCATTTTCAAGGACTATTTTTCCATTCTGAACAAGATTAGAAGCAAATAATCTAAGAAATCTAAAAGGCAGTAATGTTGTTTTTTATTTATTCTTAAACCCTTTATAGATCAAGACAGGTTAAGAAAATTATCATCATTGCTTAATGAATGCCCATTTGCAGGCCAGAAGAGCATTTAAAATAAATTACGACTAGAATTGCTGGTTCGTTTATCGACCCAGTCATTCTAGTGATAAATTTTCAAAAATAGTCTTCTCTTGGCTTGAAAATGGACATTGCTAAAGACAATTGCAGACGGCAGTTTTGGCCACCTTGACCACTAAAGGGTTAAATCTGAGTCCCAAAACTGGGCTCTGCAATTTAAAATAGTGGCCAAGGGGTCTTGTTGAGAAATGTCAGATTGTAGACAAATGGAAGATTAGTTTTGAAAATGTATCACTGGAATGACTGGCATGATAAAACAGCCAGTCATTCCAGTGCTATAGTTTCAAAAATAGTCCTATCCTGGTTTACAAATGAACATTTTCTATGAGCAAATTGTAAATTCATTGACACCAAATTTGGACATTATATGCTTAAGTTATAATGGTCGGCATCACAATAGTTTTCATTTGATCTGGTGGCGAGCTATTCCTACAACTCGTAGATGCAACTGGAGATTTTTTAATCCGAAATAAATCCAATAGGAACCGTCAGTAGCTTTTTCAAGTTTGCGATGTTTCTCGCTTTTTGAGTAGGATTTGAGACCACTTTCTCCCATGGCACCAATTTCAATGTCTTTCCGACATATATTGCAGCATGCTTTATGTATATCGCTCGTGGCACTAACTAACCCATCTATATGTCCTTACCCATACAGGGTTATAAACACATTTTCCAAACGGCATAATCATAATTCGCGTGAAAAGTTTCACATTGATGGCCACTATTTTAAAACTTTTACTACAACGTAGTGTTTACCTCGTGAATAGGTGACATGATGTTGGGAGAATTTATAACTGCTTTGCGGAAGGAAAATGGCTATCTATGGGCTATAGTGCTTCTTGCCATGAGACTGGTTCCCGATTCATTTCCGATCAGGACAAGTCACAGTACGTGTAACACTATGGCGATGTTGGGAGAATTTATAATTGCTTTGCGGAAAGTGGCACAGTGTGTCTTATTCGGTTGAAATTATACAATATTAATCAACGAGATGATCTACCGTATTTCGCTTAATAGTAGCCTAGGCTTCTATTAGGACAAGAGGTGTTCAATTTCCAACCAAACATCTCTGAGAAAGCGGGTGGGCTTATATTAGTTTTCCCCAAAAAGTTTTCTAAAATTGATACCATGGAAGTTCAACGTATTTTCTCCCGTAAAAATTCCCACCGCCTACGCCTATGTTTAATGTATACCTCAAAACATCACCGGGGAAGTGAAATTATTTGATTTGAGCGCCTAAATATTGCGTATCCTTTAATAAAGCTCGTTTATTACATCAAAATTAATCCACAATTTGATATACAATGGTGTCGCGAAAAAATACAAATCACATGTTTCGCCTCCAATTGAAGAGCTTATTTTAGAGCGAGTACTCGGATATAAATATTCTGGAATCGGGGACTCGGAACTCGGGAATATCTATATATTATCATTGCGCGATAGGAACTGAGTATTATACTGATCTTAAAGAACGGGTACCCGTTTGATAAACTCCCATTAGCGTATAATATCTCGCGAGAACATGATGCCTCCCATCGCAAGAATCGCTGGCTCGCCAACTTAAGAAGCCGGCTATATTGTCGTTCGTAATAATTCAATTTGGATCATTTAATGTTGATCGGCGTTACAAAATTGATGCACATTTTCTCCCGTCCTTGTTGTTTGGTACATAAATTTGGTCTTAAAATATTTTTATAAGGAAGGTATTTAATCACGCCAAGACTGTTTTTTCGGCGATTCGCGGTTAACTATAGGGGGGGGGGGGGGGGGTGCATCATTTTTGTCAAATTCAAGCACTTTTCAAGGCAGCTCATGGGTTTTCAAGTACATTTGTACTTTTCAAGGTTGACACAAAATGCAAGCACTTTTCAAGGCACGGGGCAATATTCAAGCACTATTCATTTTTGTGCGAACCCTGACAGGTCTTGGCCTTGGGGAATGTCCATTTACATGCCAAGAGAAGAGTATTTTTTCAGATTTACTAATAGAATGAGTGGCTCAATAACCGGACCAGTACAATTTCTAGAGGTACATTAAAAAAAATAGTCTTAGTGTGTAAATGTAATTTAATAAGTGAAACTTTAAAGTTTCTTGAAAAATCATGAGCATTAACCCTTTACCACTCAAATTTATTCCCAAAAAAATTTCAGTTTTCTTATAGAAAATGTCCATTTACAGACCAAAAGAAGACCTTTTTTGAAAATGTATCACTGGAATGACTAGCTCGGTTATCGAGCCGGTCATTCCAGTGGTAAATTTTCAACACTAGTCTTTGCTTGGTCTACAAATGGACATTTCTCAAGATCACTGCAGAAGCTGTCTTTGGCTTATATAAGTGTTAAAGGGTAAAAAGATTGATTACTCACTTTTAATGTCTGCATACATATGGCTGATGGTGAAGCTGTCTTTTGTGGGTTGCATCCATGCCAGTCGTTCAGACATAAGATATAGGGCCCCATCTGTCTTTTTGTGACGAATATGATTGACAATGAGAAGAACATCTTCTGTTGAGCGAGACATGGTTTCAAGCTAGAAAATAAAGCAAAATAGTAATTCAGAGAAATGATCTTAGACAAATCCTCATTGCAATAGAGGTCAGAGGAATCCAGTCTCTCACGCAATCATATGATGTCATAATCAACTACGTCACATGTAGGCTGTCATTAAATCAATTACATCATCATTCATGAATGATGTGATTATGTCTGTCATAAACACTTAATATTCTATCAAGTTGTATGAATTGGATGCTGCTACCATAGCAACAGCACCCAGTCAAATTAGTTTCAAATTATTCAACAGCTTACATATAAGTATGTATAGTTTTCTGGAAATTGAAATGTTATTTTTCCGGAAAATTTTCCGATATTTTTCCAGAAAATTTTCCTAAAATAATAATATATATACTGAGCCAAAAAAGTTCAGCAACAGTGAAGTTTGGTTTGTTGTAATAAAACTATGCGTCCATTTCTAACCAAATTTGCAGGCATGTTTCGTCAGTGTAATGTCTCGCTGATCATGAAGAAATGCAAATCATTTCTTACATTTCTCGGCCGCATGCTTACTGCATGTGAAAATGCATTTTTCATGCACTGGCCCACATTGGCGGGTAGCGAAGGCAAAAATTCACCATATTGCAAAAGCAGATAACGAATGTTAACAGAAAACGCTTCAAAGTTTACCATACCGAACATGGGCCGCCGCCCAGGGCTACCCGAAAATCAGCGCCATGAAGCAATGGGAAGACTCGCTGCTGGGCAGAGCGTTCGCGGTGTTGCTCGACATTTTAATGTTCATGCCTCAACCACTTCCCATCTCCGCCAACGTGAGCAGGAAACTAGACATGTTAATGACCGACCACGATCTGGTAGACCGAGAGCAACACCACCACGAGAAGACCGCTACTTAGTGGCGTCATCACGACGTCACAGGTTTGAGACTGCGCTGCGGCTGTCCCGTAATTTGTACACCGCTACCGGCACTACAGTGCATGCACAAACTGTGCGAAACAGACTCCATGATACTGGACTGCATGCCCGTCGTCCACTTATTGCTGTTCCGCTTACAGAGCGTCACATCGAGAATCGGTTTGCATGAGCAAGAACTCATCAGCGATGGCGTGCTCAACAATGGAGCCACGTTGTGTTGAGTGATGAGTCGAGTTTTTGTGTGGGTGTGGCGGATGGTAGGCAACGGGTTTGGCGACGTTTAGAATGGTATGATGCAGCCAACATCATTCAGCACGATAGATTCGGTAGCGGTAGTGTCATGGTGTGGGCTGGAATCCATGAAAATGGCAAAACAGATCTTATTGTGATTCGCGGAAATTTAACGGCTCAACGTTACTGTGAAGAAGTTGTCGCCCCTGTTGTCATCCCTTTTATGCAGCATCATGCAGACTTTATGTTCCAGCAAGACAATGCCCATCCTCATTCCTTGAGGCTAACAACGTTCCGGTGATGGACTGGCCAGCGCGATCACCGGACCTGTCTCCTATCGAACACGTGTGGGACATTCTTGGCTGTATGGTGTGTGATAACCATCCACATCTTCACAATGTGCGAAGCTGCACTGCTCCAGGAATGGGATGCGATTCCTCTTCAGGTGCTTAATTCGAAGCATGAGAAAGCGATGTACGGCAGTGGTTAATGCACGCAGAGGTCGCAACCGGTATTGACAGCTCAGTGTCATTATTTAAATTAGAACCTTCTGGTCTGGCTTACATCCATATCGGTTTTGATATGACTTATCATATCGGTTTTAACTGAATATCGATTTTATGGGTGACTTCTATCAAGAAAAAGTTTAAATCCATTTTCTAAAACGCTTAAAAAACAAACGTTAATAACACAAAAATAGAATGAAGAAATTTCAATTTCGCTTTCTCCGAGATCTAACAATACTTACCATTACATTACTCATTGCTAATACAGCTTTCCTGATAGCGGGCTCTAGGAATCTAGATTAATAAGCTTTACCGGCTCCTGGAACTGGGTACCCAGCTCCCAACAACCGGGTACCCGCCTGCCAGAGACACTCGTATTGTTTGCATAGCTACCAAACAAGAGAATACCCATGGCTTGCCTCCGTGGGGATGGGAGGCAGGGTCCGTAATGTAATGGTAAGTATTGTTAGATCTCGGAGAAAGAGAAAATGAATTTCCTTGATTCTCCTTCGATCAATACTTACCATTACATTACTCATTGATAACACCAGATTTAGCAATCTGGTGGGAAGGGGCAAGCCATACAAAGCCTCTTTTGCCCCTGCAGAAGACTTAGACCTAAACTTGACATACGGAGACCTAAAAGGATTGACAAGTTCTGGGACCGAATCACATTCGCATCACTGCTCACGAACATGCATCTCGCCTGAAACACAAATGTGCGAAGAGGGTTAACAGCTCTTTACACATATAAGCCTGGGAATGAGCATGAATATATAAGATGAATGATCATGATATATAAACATAACTGTCAAACTTGAATTAACTCATGAATTATGGATTCCAGATGTGGAGCCATCAACCAACACACTTTCAACCAGACGTGTCCCATACGGTTGAATTCCTCTCGCTTGGCCATGTCTGTTCTTACCACTTTTGCTTTTCAGTTATCAAAAGAGAGATGAACAGTGTGGCCACTAGACTATTATTTCAAAACCGCTAAAGTGATTGGATTGGCGGAGTCTGGCATGTCCCTCATATAGTAATCCGTGAAAGAGGACTCACAGTGGCAGTGTGCAACGGCCATGATGTCCTCTAACGGGACATCATTGAATAGGGCGGTAGAGGTGGCTATTCCTCTAACATCGTGAGCCCTAGCACATTGCACCCAGTCGCAATCTCGTGGGTAGTCTGAATGCATTCGACCACCCAACGAGAGATAGAATCCATGGATGCGGTGCCATATGGCTTCTTATGGCAGATCCAGATGTCTATTATTTGACCATAGAGAGTCTGTCCGGATTTTTGTACTTGGTCAAAGCACGGACTGGACACCATGCACTGCCATCATGATCAAACCGTGTTACCTTTGGTATAATGATCGGTTTGCCGGGATATTTCAAAGGTTGATTCTTTGACATAAATTCTGTTCTTGGCAGCAATCGCAGACCCTCTCCGGAGACAATAAATCGGTCCCTCTCAGCTGAGAGCGCATGGAGCTCACTGCGCCTTCTTGCTGAGGAAGGTGCCAATAGAAAAACCGCCTGTAGAGTCAGATGTTTTAGACTAGCCGAACCCAAAGGTTCGAAAGGGTGCTTGGCCAGTACATTAAGCACCAAAGATAGACTCCAGGCTGGAATGACTACCGGTTGTCTCGGTCGGAGATTGCTCATTCCCTTCACCATCACATTCAACTGGGCCACCTCTGGACTATCCCTGTTGGCTAAACAAGGGATAACTGATGCCAAAGCTAACTTGTATCCAGCAATTGTGACAGGAGCCAGTCCTGTAAAGAACAACTCACAGAGAAAGTCTGCTATTTGCTGAATAGTGGATTGAAAGAGATCAATACCCTTTCCTTCACATCACTCTACAAATTTGTTAACCTTGTGGTTATATGACTTGAAGGTTGACCTCCTCACGGCTGCGATGAAACTCGCAGCCTGTTGAGAAAAGCCTTCCGATGTGTAACGTTGTTTGATAACATCAACGCAGTCAATTTGAACATTTCGGGCTGCTCGTGTAGGAAGCGCCTCTTGGCCTGGGAGATTATGTTCGGAATCTCGGGCAGCTGCACTGGATCGTCCACCAGCAGATCCAGGAGATCCGTGACCCACGCCTTGCTCAGCCAAAACGGCGCTATTAGCAAGACCAGGCACGGCTCCTCCCTGATCTTCACCAAAACATTCGGTAGAAGACTGGTGGGCGGATACGTGTAAGCGTGCATCCCTCTCCAGCTTATCGCCAGAGCATCTGTATCGACAGAATTTGGATCTGGAATCGGCGAGAAATTAGTCATGATTTGAGCATTTTCCTTTGTGGCGAACAAGTCCACGTTTGGTTTGCCCCAATGCTCGAAGATCCTTTGCAGAACTGGAGGGATGAGAAACCATTCATTCTGTTGGCAGAATTCTGTCTGCGAGACAAAGCATTCGCCAGAATGGTCAATCGACCAGGAATGTGAGCTGCTTTCAAAACTGAGTAATTCCAGCACCATTGAATCAAGTGCCACACCTTCATACACAGTGTGGATGACCTGGTGCCGCCTTGGCGATTTATGTATGAGACTACTGTCGAATTGTCTGACCGTATCAATATCACCTTACCCGTGACTTCTGGAAGAAACTTTTCCAATGCCAGTTCCACTGCCATCATTTCCAACTGATTGATATGCAGCTGATATGTCCATGTGCCATAAACCTGGTGTTCTCCCAGGTAGGTACGCCCCACCCCTCCAGCGATGCATCGTGTACACGGACAGCTGGGGGTGGGGTAGGTGAAGCGAAACTCCTACTAGGAGATTCTGATTCTCCTTCCACCATACAAGATGCGACATTATTGGCTCCTAAACTGGTACCAGAATTGACAAGGGGTCTGTTCTCTGCTTCCACAGAGACATCAGATACAACTGGATAGGTCTTCGCATTAGAACAGCGTACAAGATTACCGGCTCCATGGAGACCATCATGCCCAGCATCTGAAGAAACCTCCTCGCCTGAATGTGGTTTCCCAATCGAAAACTTTTGAGGATGGCTAACAGACACCACTCTGGGCTCTGATGGGTAAACTCTGCCTTCCTCGAGATCGAATCGCATCCCTAAATAAATGAAGTGTTGAGTGGGCATCAACTCGGATTTCTCCATGTTGACTATCCAGCCTAGATCTGAAGGCAATTTCAGAGTCAGAGCAGTATCCACTCCTAACCTGGCTGGCATGTCCGCATTGATAAGCCAATCGTCTATGTAGGTGTGAAGCACCACGTTCTCTCTTCAGAGAAACGCTGTCACCGCTAGGACCACTCTGGTGAAAACCCTTGGGGCTGTCGACAGGCCGAATGGGAGGACCACAAACTCCCATACCTGATTCAGAAACGCGAATCTCAGAAACCTGTGACAACCCCTGTTCATTGGAATGTGGAAATATGCATCTTTCAAATCGATTGACACACACCACATTCCTTTCCTCAATCCTGCCATTACCAATCTCGGAGTTTCCATCTGAAACTGAGGCGTATGGATAAACCAATTCAATGGCCTGAGATTGAGTACGCGTCTCCACTCCCCTGTGCTCTTGGAGACAAGGACCATGTTTGAACACAAGCCTGGAGTGCCCTGGTTTGCTGGTTTTATTGCTCCCTTCAGAAGCAAACCTGACACTTCGTTTTCAATGGCTTCTAATTTGTCTGTCTCCCATGGAATGGGAGTCCAGACAGGTGCCAAAGACACATTTTGTGGCGGGAAATCCCACCACTCTGGCATGTATCCCTGGGATATCCATCCCAGGACCAGACTGTCTGACGTCACACCTTGCCAAGCCTCGACGAAAAGTATGAGCCTTCCACCCACTATAGGCGCAATGACGCCTAATGCGAGTGTCTGGCTCGCGATCCGCTCCCCCACCCCTCTTAAAGAGAGAGAACCATTTTGGTCTTGGCTTGACTGATCTAACTGGCACCACTGTTCCTGTCGCACTGGCGGGGTCCAGATGGATATGAAGGGAGCTACCATATGCTCAGGTACGATCCACTCCCTTCTTTCCACCCTTGGCGGACTTACCCTTGCCCTTCTGCCTCTCAGGGCCACTAGGCTGGGCAAGAGCCTCCACAACCTTCCTCGCCTTCTTAGCTACAGGTGGCTGAGAAAGCCCAGCAAGAGCAGAAGGAGCTGGCTTGCCTCTCACCTTGCTCCTATACTTCTTCTGCTTCTTGGAGGAAGGTTGACCAGTTAGTGGTTTCGCCACAGACCCTAGTGCATGCGCCTGATGCACTAGCTCCAGCTGAAGGTTAACCGCTAATCGACTCTGCGCAATGTTAGCTGTGTCCTCTAGGATGGCCCATGCTTGGCCACCGAAGATGCTAGGGCTGTTCAGGGGCATTCCAAGCAAACGCTCCCTGACAGCCGTAGCCGGCCGCATATGGACAAGGACCATCTGCCTCCTGGACTTCGTAGCACCCTGGCCAACGCCTCCATCAACAGCACAAGGCCGTCGTTAATGCAAGAAAGTGCAACAGGTGGCACAGGGTGGCCTGCCGCAGCTTCAGCCCACACCGACTGAAGCAAGCGATAGGCGTGATTGACAGCATTCATTGCTGCCCTCACTCCCTCATTGCAAAGGGACAGGACTTCCTCATTGTGAGCTTGGGATGGACCCCAAAATCATCCTCAGTGACCATCGAGACCACACCATACCGCTCGTACTCCCCTGGGGAAACGCCACCTTGGCTGCACCTCCCTAGAGGCCGCAGAGAGCTGACTCTTAGTCAAGAGTTGCTTGCTATAAATAGCCTCGAGCAATTCCTTGAACTGTGGATCCAGTCCAAGGGACTGAATCCGAGCCGTGGGCAAGACCCTGTCCAAATCGACGCAACTGATGGACGGGGCATGTTTTCCTCGGTCGTGGCCGAAACCATGGATGGGTCCACATTGGCTAGACAAGCCAGAGCATCGGACCAGTCTGTCTACGAATAAGACACCCCTGTGAACACATCACCCGTTGACGTGTTCACAGGTTTACCAGCAGTGGCCTCCCGGCAAGGCTCCACTGCTGGAAAGCCAGCAACACCGGTACCGCATGGTTACGCCACCACCCCATGAAACAAGTTCAATGGAGTATGCCCGCATGGAAAACTGTGCGGACCCGTAGCGGCTATGGAACCGTGGCCATACACAGGCGCCAAAAGCACCCCACGTGTGGCCGCTGGACCAGGCCAGATAGGTGAGTACCAAGCCTGCCCAGCAACACCCATCACCGTCTCGGTTGGTGGCAAACCAACCAGCACTGGATGGGTGCCCGTTACTGGTGTGGCCTCAACCACGGGCGGAGCAGCTGCCATGACGGAATCTACCTCCAAGCTCTCCACCTGTGGTATCTCAGGCCGCAACAACCTCTCCTCTTCCGCCTCCTCATCCTCAGACCACGAAGAGTCGTCACCGGATGAAGAAGCATTGGAGCCGTCCTGGCAAATGGCTCCCATGCACGGTGGACCGCCTACCGTGACTGGCCCACCCAGAGGTGGCCGCAGAGAAGTAGTACCCCCCCCCACCCCGGCCAGAGCCCGATGGGACCGCCAGGGACCCATACGAGATGGCCCCTTGGTAACCAGTCCAGAACCCTGTCCAAGGGCAGGGTCTGTACCGGACACTGAAGGAAATTTAAATTTCCCTTTCTCCGAGATCTAACAATATTCACCATTCTGTTACTTCTGATATACAGCTGACCCTGACAGCTGGCTCTAGGACTATAGACTTAGAAAGCTTTACCGACTCCGTGGAACCGGGTACTCGGCTCCCAACTGCCGAGTACCCGTCTACCAGAGCTCATATTGTTTGCATAGCCACCAAACAAGAGAAATCCATGGCTTGCCTCCGTGGGGCTGGGAGGCTGGGTTCGTAACAGAATGGTGAGTATTGTTAGATCTCGGAGAAAGGGAAATTTAAATTTCCTTCATTCTCCTTCGATCAATACTTACCATTCTGTTACTTCTGATATACACCAGATTTGGTCAGTAACCTGGTGGGAAGGGGCAAGCCATAAATGCTACTTTTGCCCCTTGGAGAAAGAGTTAGACTTAAAAACTTGACCAATGGAGACCTAAAAAGGACCGTCAAGTTAACCGAATCGAATCACATTCGCATCACTGCCCCCGCCCCTTTTTTCTCCTAAGAAAAGGGAGAGAACTCACGAACATGCATCTCGCCTGAAAACACAAATATGCCAAGAGGGTTAACTGCTCTTTGCATATATTAACCTGGGAATGAGCATGAATATATAAGATGAATGATCATGATATATAGACATAATACAAAACACTCCCAATCGTGAATTACCTCATGATATTTGGATTTCAGACCTGGAGCCTCCAACCATTCACTTGTCCGGCCATCAGTGACACAATCTGGTTGATATCCTCTCGCTCGACCATGTCTGCTTCTTGATTCTTTCTTACAAATGCCAAAAAAGGAAGAATAGCAGTCTGGTCATATAGCTATCGTCTCAAAACAGCTAAAGCGAGTGGAATGGCGAAGTCTAACACATCCCTCATATAGTAATCCGTGAAAGAGGACTCAGTGCCATTGTGCAACAGCCATGATGTCCTTAAACGGAACACCATTGTAAAAGGGCGGAAGAGGCGGCTATTCCTCTAACATCGTGCCCTTGCGCATTGCACTTGGTGCCCAGTCGTAATCTCACGGGTAGTCTGATTGCATTCGACTACCCAACGAGAGATAGAATCCACGGATGCGGCGCCATATGGCTCCTTCTGGCAGATCCACAGATGTCTATCATTCGACCGTAACGAGTCTGTCCGTTTTGTACTTAGTCAAAGCACGGACTGGGCACCAGACACTGGCATCACGATCAAACCTACTTAGTTTCGGTATAACGATCGGTTTGCCGGGATATCTCAAAGATTGAATACTGCGCTTGGCAGTAGACGCAGACCCTCTCTGGAGACAATAAATCGGTCCCTCTCTGCTGAAAGTGCATGGATCACACTGCGCCTTCTAGCAGAGGAAGCTGCCAATAGAAAGACCGCCTTTAGAGTCAAATGCTTTAGACTAGCCTAACGCAACGGTTCGAAAGGGTGCTTGGCCAGTACATTAAGCACTAAAGATAGACTCCAGGCTGGAATGACTACCGGTTGTCTCGGTCGGAGATTGCTCATTCCCTTCACCATCACACTCAACTGGGCCACCTCTGGACTATCCCTGTTGGCTAGACAAGGGATAACTGATGCCAAAGCCGACTTGTATCCAGCAATTGTGACAGGAGCTAGTCCTGAAAAGAACAGCTCACAGAGAAAGTCTGCTATTTGCTGAATAGTGGAATGAAAGGTAACAATACCCTTTTCCTCACACCAGTCTGCAAATCTGTTAACCTTGTTGTTATATGACTTGAAGGTTGACCTCCCTCTCGCAGCTGCGATGAAATCTGCAGCATGTTGAGAAAAGCCCTCCGGCGTGGAATGTTGTTTGACAACAACCACGCAGTCGATAACATTTCGGGACGCTCGTGTAGGAAGCGTCCCTTGACCTGGGAGATTATGTTCGGAATCTTGGGTAACTGCACTGGATCTTCCACCTGCAGACCTCGAAGATCCGTGAACCACGCCCTGCTGGGCCAAATGGCGCAATAGCAGGACCAGGCACGGTTCCTCCCTGATCTTCACCAATATCTTCGGTAGAAGAATGGTGGGTGGGTACGCGTATCGACGGCCTTAGGATCTGCATCGGCGAGACATGTCATGATTTGAGCATTTTCCCCTGTGGCGAACAAGTCCACGTTGGGTTTGCCCCAATGCTCGAAGATCCTGTGAAGAACTGGAGGGTTGAGAGACCATTCTGTTGGCAGAATTCTCTGTCTGCGAGACAAAGCATCCGCCAGAATGTTCAATTGCCCAGGAATATGAGCTGCTTTAAAAACAACCGAGTAATTCCTGCACGAGTGAATCAGTGCCACACTTAGATACATAGTGTGGGTGACTTGGTCTCGCCTTGGCGATTTCTGTATGATACTACTGTCGAGTTGTCCGACCGTATCAATATCGCCTTGCCCCTGACTTTTGGAAGAAACCTTTTCCAATGCCAGTTCCACTGCCATCATATCCAACAGATTGATATGCAGCTGGCTCTCTTGAAGAATCCATGTGCCCGAGACCTGGTGTTCTCCCAGGTAGGGCCCCCATCCCTCCAGCGATGCATCCATGTACCCGGACAGCTGGGGTGGGGTAGGTGCAGCGAAAACTCCTACTAGGAGATTCTGACGCTTTTTCCCACCATACAAGATGCGACATTATTGGCTCCAAAACTGGCTCCAGTTTTGACAGGGGTTCTATTCTCTGTTTCCACAGAGACATCAGATACAACTGGATAGGTCTTCACATCCGAGCAGTGTACCTGCTACATGGAGACCATCATGCCCTGCATCTGAAGAAACCGCCTCGCCTGAATGTGGTTTCCCAATCGAAACTCTTGAGGATGGCTAACAGAGACACCACTCTGGGCTTTGACGGGTAAAAAAACCTGCCCTCCTCGAGATCGAATCACATCCTTAAATAAACGAAATGTTGAGTGGTGTGTCAACTCAGATTTCTCCTTGTTGAGTCGACATGTAGATAACCATCCATCAATATGTACATGTACCTGTATGTGTCTAAATGCTATATAGTTGTTTTAAGAAAATTACATTTCAGAAAAATATTTTTTATACCAATATTTTAGGTTTTGGACAGTTTTGGACAATTAAAGCTGTCCAAAACCTATTTTGGGCAGACGGTTTAAACCATGGTTTAAACCACTAGTGTCCAAAACTTGCCAACCCTGTTGTTGACTATCTAGCCTAGATCTGAAAGCAACTTCAGAGCCAGAGCAGTATCCACCTCTAACCCGGCTGATGATCAGCCAATCGTCTATGTAGGTGTGAAGCGCCACGTTCTCTTTTCTGAGAAACGCTGTCACCACACGGACCACTCTGGTGAAAACCCGTTGGAGCTGTCGACAGGCCGAATGGGAGGATTTAAACTCCCATACTAGATTCTGAAATGCAACTCTCAGAAACCCGTTCATAGGAATGTGGGAACATGCATCACTCAGATCGATCGATACACACCACACCCCCTTCCTCAATCCTGCCATTACCGACCTCAAAGTTTCCATCTGAAAACCGAGTTGTATGGATAAACCAAATCAATGGCCTGAGACTGAGTATGGGTCTCCATCCCCCTGTGCTCTTGGGGACAAGGAACATGTTTGAATAGAAGCCTGGAGTGTTCCGGTTTGCTGGTTTATTGCTCCCTTCAGAAGCAAACCTGACACTTCGTTTTTAATAGCTTCTAACTTGTCTGGTCCCGTTGAACGGGTGACCAGACAGGTGCCAAAGACAGATTCTGTGGTGGAAAGTCCCACCACTCTGGTATGTACCCCTGGGATACTGTCTAACGTCACACCTCTCCAAACCTCGACGAAAACGCATGAGCCTTCCACCCATTATAGACGCTTCAACGCCTAATGGGGGTGTCTGGCTCGCGTATCCACTCCCCCCCCTCTTCCCTTGACGAGAGAGAGAGAACCATATTGGTCTTGGCTTGGCCGGTCTAACTGGCACCGCTGTTCCTGTCGCACAGGTGCGATCCAGGCAGATGCGAAGGGAGCCCTCGTACCCTCGAGGACTTACCTCCCCCTTCCCCTTCACGCCTCTCGGGCGATCAGGAGCAATATTGGGGAGGGTAGAGGCCTCCCACAACCTTCTTGGCTTTCTTCGCCGAGGCGGCTGAGAAAACCCAGCAGAAAACAGAAGCAGCACTATGCTTTAGGCTTTCACCTTGCTTTTTCTCTGTTTCTTGAAGGTTGCCCGGTCAGCGGCCTGACTACAGTCAGATAAACCGCCAACCGATTCTGCACAATGCTGGCCGTGTCCTCCAAGATGGCCAGCGCCTGGCCACCAAAGATGCTAAGGCCTGTCAGGGGCGTCCCAAGAAGACGCTCCCTGACAGCAGTAGCTGGACGCATATGGTCAAGGACCATCTGCCTCCTGGACATAGTCACACGCGCCTGCACCCTTGCCAATGCGTCCATAGACAGCACCAGTCCGTCATTAACGCACAAAATCGCCACAGGTGGCACAGGGTGGCCTGCCCCCACTTCAGCCCACACCGATTGAAGAAGACGATAAGAGTGGTTGACAGCACTCAGCGCTGTCCTCACACCCCCATCACACAGGGACAGGACTTCATTATGGTGTACCTGAGCTTTGTCCACCAGTGCCGGGGCGGGGCCACCAGCTCCAGCACTCTGGACACCCAGTACCCAGCGGTCATCCTCGGTGACCGACGGGACAACACCATACCTGTCGTATTCCCCCTGTGGAATACGACACCTCGCCCGCACATCCATGGAGGCCGCAAGAAGCTGGCCCTTGTTCATGCGCTGTTTGCCATAAATAGCATCAAGCAACACCATAAACCCAGTCCAACAGACTGGATCAGGGCTGTGGGCAAGATCCCCGTCCTAATCGATGCACCGATGGACGGGGGTACATCCTCCTCGGCCGTGGTCGAAACCACAGGCGGGTCCACCCTGGCTAGCCAAGCCAGAGCCTCAGACCAATCCATCTTCGAGGAGGACACTCCCGTGAACACGTCACCCGTTGACATGTTCACGGCCTTACCAGCAACAGCCTCCCGGCTAGGAGCCATTGCTGATATGCCAGTAACTCCGGTAGCGTACGGTTCCGCCGCCACCCCATGGAACACACCAGTCCATGGAGTAGGCCTGCACAGAAAACCGTGCGGACCCGTAGCGGTTGAGGAACCGTGGCCAAACACGGGCGCCAACGGCACCCCATGTCTGACCGCCGGACCAGGCAAGATAGGTGAGTACCATGCCTGGCCGGCCACACCCGCCACCGTGTTGGTTGGCGGCAAACCAACCATCACGGGACCGGTGCCCGGTACCGGAGTGGCCTCAACCACGGACGGAATCGACCTCCATGCTCTCCACCCGCGGCATCACAGGCCGCAGCACCCTCTCCTCCTCGGCCTCCTCATCTTCAGACCCCTAAGAGTCGTCACTAGACAAGGAAAACCGTGGAGCCATCCTGGCGGACGGCTCCCATGCCCGACGGACCAGCCACCGCTACTGGACCACCCAGAGGTGGCCGCAGAGAGACAGAACCCATCAGGCCGGCGCCTGACGGGACTGCCAGGGGGCCGTACGAAACGGCTCCCTCGGTGGCCAGTCCAGAACCCTGTCCAAGGACAGGGTCAGAATCAAACATGGGGAGAGACTGCCCTACAACTTTTGGCTGCAGGGATGACACCAGCGTGGGCAGAACGCTATGCAAGACACCTTGCCTGGTCGGACCAAACCACGCCGGCGGTGCCATCTCCGCCACCTCCGGTTGCAGACGTGGAACGCCCCCACGGGCCGAAACGGACGCTCCACGATTTACTTTCGGATGGCCTGACCCCGCGTCAGACCCTGCCAAGTCCTTCTGGCAAGGAACTTAAGCATCATATCGACCGACCACACAGCGCAAACGTTACACCTACTGTCAAGACTACACTTAGTACAGTGGAAACAGACATAGTCCTTGCATAGAACCCGTACGATATGTGGCACTCGACACATGATGGCGGGGCTGGCTTGGCCTATAAAAAACAACCAAACCTACAATAAGGCAGCGGAACGAAACAAAAATGGAAAGCAGACAATTAATTTTCAAATATATTGACCATAAATTAACTGTCACCCTCCCGCACCACACCCCGCAACGTTACAGCAAAGATCGCATTGATTATGACGACAAGAACGAAGCGGGCAATAATACACACATACACTGATCCTCAAGGATGTATAACGGAACCAGGAATCATATCGCATAGCATTCGGGGTATATTTACTAATAAATATAAATTATACTCCTAACGAAGGCCAAAACGATATGTGAAGAAACAACAAAATGTAAACAAACTGCTGTAGCACACAGTAAAACCGCAGACCACACATCTAAATCAAGAATTTTGAAACCACTGATCATTGCAAACAGATCGTGATAACACGCAAAACTTGAAAATTCCAAAGTTTTTCTGGTACCAATTAAAGTACGCAGCACCCAGAATCAGATGCGCGAATTAATGAAACATTTTCTTCACATAAACATCCGAGAAACACGGGTGTGACGACACCCGCTCGGATCTTACGGAGAACGACGTCAGCCGATAATCGTGTTAAAACACCGATAAGCCAACACCTAATTTCATATCTGCCGATCGCCTGTTGGGGATTTAAAGGAAGGCGATCATCTGGCATATTTCGTTGTTAACACACGTCCCAGATTCTTTGGGGTTAGAAATTGGAACATGCGACACAGACAAAATTTTAGAGACCTAAGTCTTTTAACTATGGAATAACATGGAAATATACGACGTGGTTATCATCGGAAGCGTCCATATTAATCCAAAAATATCCTTTTGAGAACGCACAAGCTATCACAATTAATCACAGTAAAAAGACTTAGGCGTAAACAATCTTAAGACTTTCCAACTGCAAAAAGCATGTATTCTTTTGTCGCTATGCAAACAAGAATGAGCTCTGTGGTAGACGGGTACTTGGCAGTTGGGAGCCGAGTACCCGGTTCCAAGGAGTCGGTAATGCTTTCTAAGTCTATAGTCCTAGAGCCAGCTGTCAGGGTCAGCTGTATATCAGAAGTAACAGAATGGTGAGTATTGATCGAAGGAGAAGGAGAGATTGCCCTACAGTCTTCGGTATCAGAGACGACACCAGTGTGGGCAGGACGTTATGCAAGAAGCCTTGCATAGTGGGCCCAAACCACGCCGGGGGTGCCATCTCTGAACCCTCCAACTGCAGATGAGGAGCGCCCCCAGGGGCCTAAATGGACGCTCCTCAATTTCTTTTCGAACCGCATGACCCCGCGTCAAACCCAGCCAAGTCTTTCTGGGCAAGGAACTCGACCAGAAACTTGAAACCTATTTACATTACATGACGAACATCGGAAACAGATATGGTGCTTAAACGTGACCTTGATGAATTTGTGACACTCTGGGCAAGATGGCGGGGTAGGCGTGGCCTGAAAACAAGTAAAAACCTAAAATAAGCAAGCGGAATGAAACAGGAATGGGAGGCAGACAAATAATTTTCAAATATTTTGACAATAAATTAAAAGTTAACCCTCCGGCACCCCACACCCGCAACGTTACAACCAAGATCGCGTAAGCTGGCGACAAGAACGAGAGCGAGCTAATAATACACCCATAAATTGATCCTGAAGGATGTATAAACACAGAAACAGGAACCATATCGAATGCATTCGCGGTATATTTAAGAATTAATTCCCCCCACAGACCCCCCTTGCGGGTTGGTCAGTTGTTTTATTAACCACTATAAAAATATACTTACCACTCAATCACTACTTGCTACATCAATTATCTGCATTTTGCTATCAGAATAAGATTTTTATGCCTGCATACACACCTCCCCATGCCTAATCCTATTCCTATGGACCGTCAACCAGGCTACTGGTTGAGTCCCATCTCAGGCCTACCATCAGGTATAGACTGGCACCAGTCTATACTCACCTCATAGTGACGCCTGTCGCTAAGCACGCTCGCGCCTGCGCATTAGAGCCTGAATAGGAAACAGATTCACTTTTCTAAATTTAAGTGCAAAATATTTAAAGTCTGATTCTCAAATCTTACCACGCGGGGTGGTTGAGGCCGCAAGGGGGGTCTGTGGGGGGTTGTTATTACACCACAAAAACATCCATTACCGTTCAATCACTACTTGCTAAACCCGTAGATTTGGTCAGTGCCCCATGTCCACATAAGGTGGGAGGAGATTAGAGAATCAATAAACCAGGATAAAAATCAAACCAATCTTATCCCAATGTTAATAACACAACATAATAGTGCATTTAGCTCAATCACACCGTGATTAGCAAATAAGAACAACTTGAACTTAAAGAAATAACTAAAAACCAAAAGTAGACTCTCACCATTTCTCACAGACGCATAGTCCTAACGAAAATGGTGGGAAATGCTTGGTAAATAGTCTTCGGCTTTTTTTAGTTAAAAGTGGAAATGTTACGAAAGAAGGAAGCTGCTGCACTCTGGTCTTTGAGATAAAAGGATGTAAAGGTGCATTCACATTTCCCTCCTGCCACCTGCATGATCTCATCTAAAGACGAACCCTCAAAAAGAGCGAAAGAAGTAGCCATACCTCTAACGTCATCAGCTTTAATAAGGGAGAGATTAATTTGATCCGGTGAGGCTATCTCATAACAAAGCTTAATTATTCTCTCAAAAATCCATCTGACAATCGAAGAATTTGAGACCGGCTTAGATAACTCTTCCTCGTAGGAAAAACATAAATGAGATGGATCGACTCTTATAACATCTGATCGCTGATTGAAGGTTCCTAATGCCCTAACAGGACACCAAAATTTTTCGGATGGCGACAGACGAAAAAGATTTTAAAATGAACGGACTAGCAGGATAGCGGTTAGTTTGTTTTAGATAAAAAATTCCTTCTGGGATATAAAACCAAGCCCTTTCCTGAAACTATAAATCACTCCTTTCCAGCAGAAAGCATGAATCTCTTGAACGCCTTCTAGCAGAGGCTGTAGCAACAAGAAAAAACAGCTTTGACAATTAAAAACAAAACCAAGCTTACTACTGGTAGAAGAAATAGGTTCAAAATGGCGACCTGCCAAAACTTGAAGAACCAAAGCCAAACTCCAGGAAGGTAAATGCTTAGCAATCGGAGGACGAATATTACTTAGACCTCTAATAAAGCTATTAAACGTCTTAGTATCCTTGACATCGGCATACAGAAGACAAGGAAGGGATGACACCAGAGAAAATCTATACTCCCTGAACGTAATAACTGACAAATGAAAATAACCAAACAGATAAGATAAAAAATTTAATAATTTGGGTATAGAAACAGAATCGGGCACGAAACCTTGGTCTGAACATCATTCACCTAAATTTCTAAGTCGACCCTTGTAAACTAGACGGGTCGAATCCCTTCTGGCAGAGTCAATCATTTACTGAGATCAGAAGAAACCTTATTCTCGAGGACTTCAGACTCGAGATTCTCCAGACACACAGACTAAAATTTATTGGATTTGGATGCACACAAAGACCTCTTACTTGAGATAGAAGATCCTGGGATACTGGAAGAAGAAGAGGGAAATCTACCAGAAAATCTAGAAGGTCTAAAAACCAAATCCTCTTTGGCCAAAAGGGAGCTATCAGAAGAATTTCGCAAACCTGATCCTTGACCCTCTTCAAAACTAACTGAATCAAAATCGTTCGAGAGAAGGCATAGGCGAACATTCCTGTCCACTACTGAGACAGAGCATCCACCCCCAGGGCTTGACTGTCCGGAAAAGGAGACATGTAAGAGAAGATCTGAGCATTCAGAGAGGCCGCGAACAGATCTACTAGAGGACAATCCATAAGACTAAACCTCATTCCTCCTTCTAAAAATGAAAGAAAAACCCCATGGCAATGACTGAACGAATCGAGATTTAGAAGCCTAACAGACAATCCAACCAATGCACAGAAGCCTGGATCTACTTTCCAATGAATAGCCTCTTCTATAGACTCCTTGACAATCATAGACAAACAACACCCCCTCTAAAGCTAATAGCTTCTAATAATAAGGAACAGAAGACCATTTTGGAAGAAGAGACTACATAGGATTCTAGATCCAAGAATATCTAGCCCTTTTAATAAGGGCCACCCTTAAAGAAGTGTCAAACTTACTATATGCTAAAGAGGACTGCTCATAGAAAACACATAGATTACATATGCCATGATGCTCCAACCAAAAATCCTGGGCTATATCATAATGCTTAGCCCTCACTAAATAGGTAACTCACGTTTATTATGGATATTTTAATAATACCGCTTACTCTGAATGGAGACCAAAAAGGGTCATATCAGTATAGCCTAACTTATTAAAAAGCTAAGGACTCTGCAAAAATTATAGATAATTTTATTTACAGAGATTTAACCAGAGATTGTGGCAAACCAAAACCCCATAGTAAATCTATGGGAGTGCTTAGAGTCAAGATATAGCCAAATCATGTGCCGAGATCTACATGAACTACGGGAAAGTTACTAGTGATGACCGTCATCACAATTCTATGAATAGAATACATGACAAGGTCCTGATAAGAGAACTATGGCCAACATTAGACTATCTAATTTAAAAATCGTATAATAATGGAGATTTAATAAAAATTGTATTGAATACATCAACGGTTGCCTAGCCGCTCGGGCTTGCTGATAAATTAGATATCCTAAACAATTCGATATTTATGCCAAGAGGCAGAAAACTTAAAAGATTCTAATAAATTTATTGATTCTTATATTCATAGTCTTAGCATCAATAATTTCATCTTTGTAATAACAAATGACATTGTGTTAGAAATCCCAATAAAAGGAAAGATTGAACACTGATACTAGATATTAACTGATTGAATACTGAATTTTGCAGACGACATATTACAACTGTAATATCTCTGGACTTGCAAAGATTTAGAAAACATTTTGACCGAAAATAGTTGGTGGATGCTTAAATCCAAAGATTCTCGGCCGCTCTCCCCCTTCCAGCGCAACCCCAACCCCACTCCAACCGGCCCGCCGCCAGCCCCCAGACAACAACCTCAACGAGCAAAAACCCAAGACTCACCGAATAGTCCGGGAATAATCCGACCGAAAATTGCCGGTGGCATCACCAACAACCCTCAGCCAAACTGCCCCCAAAATACCCAGCAAATCCCGAACCACCCCCCCCCCCCCCCCCCCCGAACCACCGTCCGAAGGCCCGCAGCAACCCAGTCAAAATACAGCAAAAATTACGCTATAAAAGGAAAAACAAACAAAATCTGGAAAAAATGAAAACAAAACGAACTCACCGAAACTATGTCAACGCAGAAGAAGAATCCGACTCTTTCCTGCCCCCTTATCTGATTGATTATCTTTTCTAAGCGAATAATGTACTTGTAGACATTAATCCTGTACTCATAATGATCCTATGAAACCTTTACTGAATCTAATTCTTTTCAGCGACTGACAAAATTATACTACAAATTACTTAAAAATCAGGGTTATCCCATCCACAAATAAACTCCCTTTGGTTAAAGAAATATGTCAACCTGCCGACATAAGAGGTAAAAGGAGCGAGAAAAAAGGCTGAATGGCCCGAAGACAACTGGCCATCTAAAGTTGGATGAAAGCAAAAATCGTATCTCGAAATAATGCGTAGAATACACACTGACTTATCGGCTGATGAAATGCGCATATAAAATAATCTGCAACAAAATCCCATACGGTAACCAGTCAGGAGAGTCTTTAATTACGTTGAAAATTGTCACTGATAAACGAAAAAATGTCTGAATAGACTACAATTCCAAGAGAGACTACAAGACTGGCAATGACTTGGTATGAATATTTTCAGCCATTAAACATTCCCAATATTAAACAAATAAGGAAATAAGACTAATTCTTAGGCAAGAAGATGACTAGATTCTAGGAAAGCGGATGTGGAAAAAGGGAAACGGAAATGCATAAACCGGAAGTATACTACCGGACACTGATCAAAATCCTACAACCCGGATGTACAGAATTACCGGAAGAGGAAGCTGAAAAACCGGAAATGGATGAACAATGAAATGTCGGGTAAAACCGGAAATGACCCTATCCCCGGCTGTACGAAATCCGGATGTGGAAAAAAGGAAAAGGAAATGGATAAAACCGGAAGTAGACTACTGGAAACTGATCAAAATCCTACAACCCTATGTACAGAATAACTGGAAGAGGAAACTGAAAAAACGGAACCGGAAATTGATGAACAATGCAATGCTGGGTCCAACAGACCCGGATATGCATTCTTCCGGAAGCTCTCCTGAAACCGGAAATGGAAATCGGAAGTCTATCCAAGTCTGGACGACCCGGAAGTACACCCCTAAGATCGGAAGCGGAAGTGTACTGACTAGCGTCCAAACCGGAAACGGAACCGCCTCTGCCGGAATTCGAAAATAAAAGGAGTCCTCAGACTCCGGATATCCGGAAGCGCTAATAGAACCGGAAACGGAAGTAGGTACCAGATCTCTAGGACCCGGATGTCCTACGTAAACGGAAGACAGACCGGAAGTGGCCGAAACGGAAGAGGTAACCGGATCTTACCGACCTGGATTACCCACTAAACCGGAAGTCCTACCGGAAACAGAAACCACCGAAGAAGGAACCGGATCTTGAAGACCCGGATGTCTTACTAGACCGGAAGTTCGGACGGAAAAAGACTGAGATGCGGAAAACGGAAGTAAACCCGAGTCCACCACAACGGAACCGGAACTAGCAAGACTAGGGATCGAACTCTTAGAACCGGGCGATCTAGACACAACCTTAACGACCGGAACCACCGTAAAACCGGCATTCTCATAAAGACTGGCCTTATGGACACCTGTTTCAGCCGACGCCACCACTGCTTGAGGGTTATGCCTGTCACCCTCAAGTCTTATGTGGATTTTATCTGGTGCACTGCTCGAGCACACCTTCAAGAGCTTGGATGCTCTTGACTTCTGCTTTGGTGACACTAACCTGCCTCGAGGTTAGAGGGGCCTACTTTCCCCATTTGCGGGAACGCCCGCCAGCCTTCGGGCTATCCTCCGAACTTGAAGAACTTTCTTGCTTTTTTGGCCTCCTTAATAGCAGAAGATGTTTGCTCATCGAGAGATTTAGTCAGCACCGAGGCAAAAGATTCGAACCTCGCAAAAAGCGCCAACACGGCGTCAGAATTTCCCAACGAGTTTCCCCCCCTCCGTTGCTACCGATAAAGGAACCGAAGATTGAGCAAAGGAAACAGCCTTTGCCTTGCTAGCAACGGAGGAAGGGGACGGACGACCAGAGGGCAGCGATTGTTTGCCCAGCGAACTCGATAGTGATGACGATCACATTTTGACGATGAACATTTTGCCTTATCTGACAATTCGTTACAGGCTCTAGAAATTGACTGGACATTATTAATGATGATGATGAAGTAAGGATAGGCATAATAATCAAGATACCACGAAGCAAAACGATCTTCGCGAAAACCGGTAATATATAAAATTTGTCTATAAGATACCATATAAA
This sequence comes from Chaetoderma sp. LZ-2023a, assembly GCA_034401795.1. NCBI lineage: Eukaryota > Metazoa > Mollusca > Caudofoveata > Chaetodermatida > Chaetodermatidae > Chaetoderma > Chaetoderma sp. LZ-2023a. Next base: position 102,132,759 of record CM067370.1, on the reverse strand, counting down.
CACAATTATACTTCCTAGACGTAACTTAGGGAGGATTCACTTCATATTGAGCATATTCTTCCGAGATATAAAGTCAAAAGGTATCACTGACACAGCGCAAAACACAAAAACTTACACAAATATTTTTAGACAACTATTCTGCCTGCAGAATAATTGAAAAGTGAATCTGTTTCCTATTCGGGCTCTAATGCGCAGGCGCGAGCGCGCTTAGCGACAGGCGTCACTATGAGGTGAGTATAGACTGGTGCCAATCTATACCTGATGGTAGGCTGGAGATGGGACTCAACCAGTAGCCTGGTTGATGGTCCATAGGAATAGGATTACGCATGGGGAGGTGTGTATGCAGGCATAAAAATCTTATTCTGATAGCAAAATGCAGATAATTGATTTAGCAAGTAGTGATTGAACGGTAATGGATGTTTTTGTGGTGTAATAACAACCAAAATTATACTACTCAAATGAAGGCCAAAACGATACAACAAAAGGAACAACAAAATGAATTAACATACTGCTGTAAAACACGGTAAAACCGCAGAACACACATCTTAATCAAGAATTTTGAAATCATCGATCTATGCAAACAGATCGTGATTACACGCAAAACTTTACATAATTCTAAAGTTTCTGGCACAAAAATGCACGCAGCACCCAGAATAAGATGCGCGAATTAATGAAACATTTTCTTCACCAAAATAATCTGAGAAATAAAATGGTGTGACGTCACCCGCTCGGACCATATGGTCGAACGACGTAAGCCGATTTTTAGTGTTAAAAACCGTAAGCCAACGCCTAGTTTCATATTACTGCCCGATCACCGTTGGGATTTAAAGGAGGCCATCTTATCTGGCATATTTCGTTGTAACCACACGTCTCAGTTCTAGGGTCAGAAAATGGGATATGCAACACACACGAAATTTCAGAGACATACGTCTCCATATAGCTAGATAAATAACAAGAAAGAATACGACCTGACAATCAGAGGCTCCTTCCATAGTTAAATCCAGTAATTCCAGAAACGAAACAACAAATAAGCACACAGAAAAACACAAAGCAAACTCTTGAGATTTCTCCACGCAAAATAGCAATGTATCCTCTTGTTGCTATGCAAACAAGAATGAGTGTCCAGGAGCCGGTAAAGCTTACTAAATCTAGAATCCGGAACAAATTCTTGCCGCCTTATACATATGCTTAATATACGCCATGCCCATCATTGCGGGAGTGAATTTATTATCTGGGACCGCCTAAATATTAGGTATACTCTACATCATGAAAAAATACAAATCACAGGATATTAGAGATTAATCAATTTTCCTAGAAGACATTGCTAACTGCAGCAACGCCCTTCAGTCAAAATATTTTCAGAATATGGGTATTCAACAGCTGTCATACTTGGTTTTAAATCACATGCCCCGAGCAATAGAGGTAAGTAAATGTAGAGAATTATCTTTCATGGTGAAGGTTAGGGTTTCTTCCACTATCTTTTTTTGCTAAGCACAGCAAAATAAAGCTAGGATGTCCAGTCTTTTTATGGAATAGTTTTAATATTGCAATATTTTTGGGAGCAGGTAAATCGTATCCATTGTTGCAGGTACATGTGGGTAATGAATCCTAGACATCCATATACTTTTAACCCTTAAGGACATGTAGCTGTTCATTAACCATTTCAATGCTGAATTCCCCATGTCTCCTTTTCAATGTTACCATACAGGAAAACTGTTGAATACTTTGAAATTAAATTGACTGAAAGGTGTTCCTGCCTTAGGCATCAATGACTACCAGTGAAATGAATTTCAGAATATTCAGAAGAATAAGAATATAATTTTTCAGGGATTTGTCGGTGAAATGCTTAACTAAATACACAATTAAACATGATCAACACATATTCAAAGTTAGTTAACAGCTTTTTTACTTTTATGCATATAGTAACGGTGACTTCATCTTACAATCAGTGGTGCTGCGCTTAGCACCTCCAAACCATCAATCAGCTCCTACACCTCAAAATTCGACCATTATTATCCTGTTTTAAAAAAACTGGCGAGGATATTGTAATCACTTCCATCCGCCTGTCCATCAGACTATCACGCTATTTCCTCCAAAACTGTTGGGTTGAATTCAACCAAATTTAGTATGTGGTTTACCCATATGATTCCGCTTTGGATGATATTCACATTTGGCTCCGCAGGGCAGGGGTTAAAAGGTAAAATCACTTGTAATGCAACTCCTCTGAAATCACTAGACGAGTCAACCAAATTTGATATGTGAATTACCCATATGATTGCGGAGTGCAAGAGCCCATTTACATTTGGCTCTGTCCCAAGGGTGTGGGGGAGGGGTCAAAGGGTCAAATTTTAACCTGTGGAAATTGATTGTAACGCATCTCCTCCGAAACCGTTGTACAGAATTCAATGAAATTTGGTATGTGAGCTACCCATATCAATGTGGAGTACATGATCACGTAATTCACATTTAGTCCTGCCCCTAGGTGTTGGGTCGAAAGGTAAAAAAATTGATTGTAATGCAACTCCTCCAAAACCATGCACTGGAATTCAACCAAATTTGGAATGTGAGTTACCCATATCAATGTGGAGTGGATGACCACATTTACATTTGGCCCCGCCCCCTTTGGGGTCAAAAGGTAATGAAATTGAATATAATGCAACTCCTGACACTGTTAGATCTATGAAATTCAACCAAATTGGGTATATAACTTACCCCTATGATTGCAGAGTGCAAAAGGTTATTTACATTTAACTCGGGGCAGGGGTCAAAACGTTAAATCATTTGGAAAGCATCTCCTCCAAAACCATTAGATGGAATACAACCAAATTTGATATGTGAGTTACCCAGATGATTGCGGAGTGCCAGACGTCATTTACATTTGGCTCTGCTGCCAGGTGGTGGGGGATCAAGAGGTCAACTTAGCAGAAATTAATTGTAACGCCTCGTCTCCAAAACCATTGGGCAGAATTGAACCAAATTTGGTATGCGAGTTACACATCAATGTGGAGTGCATAATTTACATTTGGCCCCAACCGAGGGATGCTTGGGTTGGGGTGAGTGGGTCAAAAGGTCATGAAATTGATTGTAATGCAACTCCTCCGAAATCATAGGATGGAATTCAACCAAAATTTGGAATGTGAGGTACCACATTTGGTCCTGCCCCCTTTGGGGTGGGGATGTCAAAAAGTTATGAATTTGATTATAATGCAACACCTCTGAGACTGATGGATAAAATTCAACCAAATTGGGTAAGTTACCCATATGATTGCGGAGTGCAAAAGGACATTTACATTTGGCTCCACCCTAATGGGGGTGGGTTGGGACTTGTGGGGAGGGTGTTCAAAAGTTCAAAGCGCTGAACGTGGGGATTTGGGATGACGAGTCATCGACCAAGCAATCTAGTTTAACTGACAACGCTCCACCACACAAACAAACCTGTACACAGTGACCAGCTCTCTCAATCATTTAAAGGTATAATTTATTATCATTCATACCGTCATTAGAACACACATTTGATGCACAAATACTGGTTCCAACAAGGTATGAAAGCGGTAAAGAAATCATTGCCATCAATATCGTACACAAATAAAGTGGAAATTGCATAGTATTCAATACATTTCGCAAAACAATTATTATTTAGAGGATTAATACGGTGGATGATAAGATTTATGGCCAGGAAGATCAGTGTTTACTGCGGCAATAACAAGCCAATTGGCTTATGCCTCCTAAAATGATGATGATGATGATGATTTAGTTTATCACATCAGTGGCCGCTTGACGGTTAGACTTACACCGTTCTAAAAATAATGATGTAATGCCATCCCGAGAAAAACTTCAATAATTGTTTTTAAAATTCTGGGGAGGACCACTGGTATCATGCCCCTTTTCGAGTGGGACACATCTTTCCGGACCCAAATCTCACTCTTCCATTTTTCAAAAGTTGAGAGCTATCACTCTGTGCATGGACAGAGCCAAGCTATCTCTTATTCAAAATAAAGATACTGCATCAGCAAACAATATACATAATAGGTCTACACACAGGCGTTTGAATTTTCGTCCATCCATATCACTACCGCATATCCCCCTACTACATGTATATATACCTACTATATATAATATAGATAGATCTACATATATATATGTAGGTATATATACATGTAGTAGGGGGGATATGCGGTAGTGATATGGATGGACGAAAATTCAAACGCCTGTGGTCTACATATTTAGATAGTAACGTTACAAATAGACTGTAGTTGCACGGATATGCGCATCATCATCATTTTACGAGGCATAAGCCCTTGCCTCTGGAGTTGTGTTGGTATTGTATTACTAGTGCTTGTACTTTGCTTAGTTACAATTGTTTATTGGTTGGCATTATTCATTGACATTAATTATGTTTATAAACCCGCGAAATATTAAATGATCAATACGAGACGGTGGCATAGAGATGGCTAAATGCTGAATATTGCTGGTTAGTAAATGGACCAATCGGTGTGCACCTCCTACGGCTGGGTCCAATCAGATTTAACAGAAAGCGCCGGTAAGCGACGCGATCGAAATAACTCATTCGAGAGATTCATTTCTCCACGCAAATGTCTGCCTTCGTTCGTTGTAGTAGGCAACATACAGGCCGATAAACCCCAAATTTTCTTTCGATTTAAAGAAACAACTACCAAGAAAATAAATTTTTTCGAGCGATAATACACTATGTAACATATCAGCTAAATATTAGATCCCAAAACTCAATAATAAATACATACACGGCAATATATTTTGTTGAAGCAGAAAACAGACGTCTTGTCTCTCCGGCGACCATTTGCGGAATGAAGACTTTTGCAACAGTCGAAAAGTATTCTGCGCCGTTCATTTACGACAACCGGAAGGTAATATTCTTAGCAGCGCCTTAGCAACGTATCAACGTACATTTTCATTTCGTAAAAACAATCATATTCCACAAGTGCTACGATATCTGACATATATAGACAGATAACGCAAATCTCCCAACGGTGCCTAGGAACATAATGGAGGGTTAGTATTTCAGGAGTTAGAATTCAAGACGAATAGTTTACGTTACCAGTTTTCGATTACTCAGTTTTCTAATGTTTAGGATGGTACTACACTACCGTGGTACTTAGGGTAGTGGAGGGTATTTTCAATCGGAGGTAGTTTCAAGGCTATATCAAGATTCAAGATTATTTGTTTATGCTTGATATACAATATACAGACATTACAATTGGGCAGTTCATCAAAGGCAGAGCCTATGAGTCGATGGACCCTACACACAAAACAAAACATTACAATATATAAGGTGATAGTTAATTATACAGACATCTGTGAGTAAACACAGATCACAGGACGGCACAACATCGCTTTTTTGTACCATATTGTTATGATTGTTCTAGGCTTGCGTGATTACATAATTAAATTGAAAATCGTGATTATGTTTTAAATCGTGAATTCATATGATTAAAAATTAAATGATTGAATAATTCTCGTCAATCTCGCCCCCTTCTATTGTTCACGCCATACATGAATGTGCACAAGCTTTCTGATAACTGTTTAGAAGAAGCACGGGAGGCTACTCTCTTTTTTGAAAGTAACCAATGAGTTAACGGGCATGCTTGTGGAAATCTGTTTCCTTGCTACAGATTCTCTGTAGCCTTAGGAATTGTCCATATGGGCTGGAGATTTTAGTAGACTGTGGGTGTGCTGATTGGTAATGTAGATACCCATGTGTGTGTGTAGGCTTATAGTATAAATCAAAGCATATGGAGTGGTCAGTATCAATGTATACATGTGTCCAAGAAACTGACTCTAGTGGTGGATTATTCTGCCATGAATTTGATGGAATGATGTGATGTGTTCATATAGTTGATGAATTCATCTAGTTTTTGTTGACCAGATGTCCCGACCATGAATATATCGGAGATAGAGGGCCGGTTTGTGTGGTGCTCCAAGGAGTAACTTTTTCTCCGGTTGGGCCATGAATATTATAGTATAAGTGGGTGTTACTTTTGTGTCCATAGCTGGCCCTCCTGTTTGGAGATATTGTTTGTCATTAAATTCAAAATTATTACATATCGATACAATAAATAGTAGGCCTAATAGTGACCTAGGTGTGAGGTTGCCCGGAATACCAAATTCTCTGATATGTTGTGTGGCAGCCTTTAGTCCCTCACCATGTAGGATATTGATGTAAAGTTATGTGACATCCATGGTTACTAGAATCACGTGTGTTGGTAATTTACCAAAGGTTTCTAGTTTATTGATGACATCAGTGGTGTCCCTTACATATGATTGGATCTTTTGGAGGTGAACTTTAAGGTGTTCATCAATGAAGCTGCTTATGTGCTCAGTGAGGCAGCTGTTTCCACTGATGATTGGTCTACCAGGTATTGGTGTGGTTTGTTTGTGGATTTTCGGTAGAAGATAGAATTGCGCTGTGCGCGGATTATCTACCCGTAGGCCATTAGCCATGTCGCAAGTTATCTCCCTGTGATGGCTGTTTCTACTCTTTCAGCGTGTTTGGAGGTGAGGTTTTCTGTGACCAATTTATAATAGCATGTGTTTAGTTCTTTTAATGCTTCAGCATTATAGTCATATTCATTTAATATAACAATGTCCTGTCCGTTATCAGCTTTTTTGATAACAATGGATTTGTCAGCAGCTAACTTCTAGGCCGCACAGAATGTTGTCCCAAAATCTGTAGTCAGCCTACACAAGACTGATAAAATAAATTTCCGGTTACACAATCAAATTTTTCCGGCTACACTAACCCCAACAAACAAGAATCAAACAAATTTTCGGCTACACCCAACCAACAATAAAAAATGTACAGTTACAAAACAAAATTTCCGGTTACAAATGCAACCTTTTTCGGTTAACAAGCATCTTATTCCTATTCCGGTTATACCAATGAGCAACTGTAAGCAGGACAGAATAGTATAAAAGCAAGTGCAAAACAGAGCACTGACATTCGGATTTCGATCCAACAGATCAAGCGTAAGATTTCCTGACCAGTTTAAGCAAATTTGGTAAGTAGGTTACCTATAGGAATGCAATTTGCAAGATGATATTTAGATTAGGCTCCACCCGCAAGGGTGTGTGGCAGTGGTCAATAGGTAAAATTGATTATAATGCATCTCGCCCCAAATCGTTGCGACCAATTCAACCTAATTCGGTATGTGGGTTACTAATAGGCATGTGCTTTGCAAGACAAGATATAGATTAGGCTCTGCCCTCAAGGTGGCGTGGCAGGGGTCAAAAGGTCAAATCAGTTGTAACGCAACTCCTCTGATATTGGTAGACTGAACTCAACCAAATTTGATATCTGAGTTACCCATATGATTGCGGAGTGCAAGAGGCCATTAAGATTTCGCTCCACCCACGGGGCTCAAAGGGTAAAATTTTAACATGTGGAAAGTTATTTTTATGCATCTGTTCCGAAAACCGTTGGAAAGAATTCAACCAAATTTGGTCTGTGGCTTACCCATATCAATGTGGAGTACATGAGAACATTTACATTTGGCCCAGCCCCCAAGGTGGGTTGGGTGGGGGTCAAAAGATCAAAGAATTGTTTGTAATGCAACTCCTCTGACACTTCGACAGAATTCAACCAAATTTAGTATGTCAGTTACCCATATCAATGTGGAGTGGATGAGCACATTTACATTTGGCCCCGCCCCCAGGCGGTGGGGATGGGGTCAAAAGGTCATGAAGTTGATTGTAATGCAAGAGTATATAATGCGATCAATCTAGTTTTATTTATGCCTATAGTCTTTTAACCAGATTTCGTATCAAACCGAAAGCCCAGAGTAAACCTATGGGAGGGGTTAGAATCAAGATATGGCCAATTTTGTCTGGTTAAAATTATGTCGCAGTAATTATGAAATTCAACCTATCGGTTGTCACATAGTTATATTTTAGCCCGGAATATCTTTAGTCTTATTGGTTAAAAATAACTTTAAAGATAGGCCCCTTTAAGCGTCAACAGGATTTAAGGATGGCGGCCATTTTGAAGCCCGAAAACTGCACTGCGAGGACCGATATACATTGTATAGAATAACCGCTGATCCAATTTATAAAAAAACATTGGTAGGCATAAATAATTGTTGTATTTTTCAAACATAGCAAAATTTAGTTCAAGCATTATGTATTTTTCCCATATCACCCTATCAAACACAGTTACCAAGGTACTGTAGTACTCGCGCCTAAATAGGAAGACCGTAACGTCAGAGTTACATTAATGGACAAAATTAGGCTTTTACCTATTTATGTGTCCATGAGTATATTATGCAAGGATAGAGTATTTAGTTAATTTCCAATGTCTATTTAATGCATTCTTAATAAATGTGTTTACAGTTAATGCCGATAAACCCCTATTTTCTTTCGATCTAAAGAAACAACTACCAAGAAAATACATTTCTTCTGACGATAATACACTATGTAACATATCAGGGGACTACTGCACTTTAAGGGCCACGGAAATCTCACAAAGTACCGCAAACAGTGTGATTCTCCGAGATTTCATTGGTTGCTAGGTATCCCCTTAACTCAGAGCTGATTGGTTAACGTCAATCACACGCTCTGGGGAACCTTAATTATGACGGCAATAGCATTATATGTTTTGGAGAGGAGAGAGAGCAGGTTGATTGTAACGTCACTGGCCTCAAAATAGTATTACGTCATTGCATTATTACGTCATAAACGAATTACTCACTTGTATCATTCAATAAATATGTACCATTCCAAATATTTAAAACCCAGTGGGGATTCATTCCCACATTTTCTGGATCTAATAAAACGCATATATTTCAGTGAAGGCAAAGAAAACATATCGCTATCAACATCATCCATCATCTAATCATTTCTGTATAAACACCGTTTGCTTGGATTTTGTACTATAAAATTATCGGGAAATACTGATTCTATTCTTGGAAAATCCTAAGCAACCATTGAAATCTCATGAAATCTCACAACTAACAGTATTTTGTGAGATTTCAGCAGCCATTGTCGGCGGCCCCTAAACTGCAGACTAGCTCATATCAGCTAAATATTAGATCCCAAAACTCAATAATAAATACATACACAACAAAAAAAATGCTTACTTATGCTGCAAGGTCAAGAAAGCAGGACTCGGTACACTCAGATCAAGAATGCACCCGAGGAAGCTAAACATTTGGCTGATTGCAGCTGTAGGATGTTTCTACTGCTACAGCTGTAGAATACAGTAATCATATGTCATACAATGACTGTCTCAATAACGGAAACCAGTCATTCGAGTGGTAAATTATTAAAAAGTTCTTTATTGGCCTGCAGATGGACATTCACTAGCAGATTTATATGTTATTGATCAATAAAGCATTACTGTAACTCATATTCAATGAACTACAGAGCAGACATTCAAGATTTCTCATTGAATAAGAAACATTCTGTTTGACCAGAGCTTCCAGCTGAATTACTGAACAACTTCTCTGCTTGTCGACCAGTTCATATAAAGATGAGATATGGTACTGTGATTTCACAGATGAAAGAATTAGATGGTGTATTTAATTATTGAGAGTTCTAACAGTTTCATTATATGATTTTTTTATCCAGTTGAGCGCAAGCCAAATATGCCAAAGGTTGCCTTCATGACAACTTTAAATCGGGAGCTCTTTCCGACAAAGATGCCACAGAACCGATTTGGTAATGAAATCAGTCCATTACGAGGTGCACCACATCGTGGACCAGGATGCTATGATAATGAAGAAGTAAGTCACAATCATATGGCACTTGTAGCAATAAAGTGATGAAGCACTGGCATGCAGTCACCATGCCACGTTATTAACTCATACAATTATTTTTGATGTTTAGGAATATTCTGTTAAATATTCCTATGGCCTAAATTAGTTTTAAAAATAACTATATGTAAACTGTATTGTTGTCTTCTAATTGTGAGACTGAAATTTCAGGAGTTAAATGGCTAACTTTCTTTAAATGCAATACCATTTGTCAATTTGACATGAATCTTTCTTGCAGTAAACATTCAAGATTGTTCAAAGATGATTGGCTGGTTAACCTGGTTTGCATGGCTGGCATCTTGAATTTTGCACTATTGTTAGAGGGATTAAAATTTGAGAAATATAATTAGGGACTAAGGGCCATTTGTATATTTGTTCAAGGAAATTTGATTTCTCCTTCGATCAATACTTACCATTACATTACTCATTGATAATACAGCTATCCTGATAGCTGGCTCTAGTAATCTAGATTTAGAAAGCCTTACCCGCTCCTGGAACCGGGTACCCGGTTCCCAACAACTGGGTACCCGCCTGCCAGAGACACTCATTCTTGTTTGCATAGCAACAAGAGAATACATTGCTATTTTGTTCTTGGAGAAATCTGAGTTTTCTTTGTGTTTTTCCCTGTGCCTATTTGCTGTTTCTCGTTTCTGGATTACTGGATTTACTATGGAAGTCGCTTCTGAATCTCAGGTCGTATTCTTTCATATTATTTCTCTAGTTCTCTGAGATTTTGTGTGTGTTGCATGTCCCATTTTCTGACCCCGGAACTGGAAATATGCCAGATAAGATCTCCTCGAATCCCAATGGCGATCGGGCAGTAATATGAAACTGGGCATTGACTTACGTTGGTTTTTTTAAACACCAAAATCGGCTTACATCGTTCAACCGTATGGTCCAAGCAGTTGATGTCACACCCTTTTATTTCTCGGATTATTTGGTGAAGGAAATGTTTCCTTAATTCGTGCATCTTATTCTTGGTGCTGCATGCGTTTTGTGCCAGAAACTTCTGAATTATGTCACGTTTTGCGTGTAATCACGACCTGTTTGCATTGATCGATGATTTCAAAATTCTTGATTAAGATGTGTGTTCTGCGGTTTTACCGTGTCCTACAGCAGTAATGTTAATTCAATTTGTTGTTCCTTCATGTATCGTTTGGCTTTCGTTTGAGTAGTATAATTTTGAAATTAATTCTTAAATATACCTCGAATGCTTCTGATATGGTTCCTGGTTCAGTGTTTATGCATCCTGCAGGATCAATTTATGGGTGTATTATTGGGCCGCTCGCGTTCTGGTCGCCAGCTTACGCGATCTTGGTTGTAACATTGCGGGTGTGGGGTGCCGGAGGGTTAAATTTAAATTTATGGTCAAAATATTTGAAAATTATTTGTCTGCCTTCCATTCCTGTTTCGTTTCATACCGCTTGCCTATTTAGGTTTTGTGCTTGGTTTCAGGCGAAGCCTACCCCGCCATCATGTCCTGAGTGTCATAAATTTGTGACGGTCACATTCAAGGACCATGTCTGTTATCGATGTTTGAAATGTAACATTGACAATAGGTGTAATGTCTGTGCAGTGTGGCCCATCGAGTTGTTAGTCGAGTTCCTTGCCAGAAGGCCTTGGCTGGGTCTGACGTGGGGTCAGGCAGTTCGAAAAGAAATCGAGGAGCACCCATTTTGGCCCCTGGGGGCGGGCCTCATCTGCAGTTGGAGGGTTCGGAGATGGCACCCTTGGCATGGTTTGAGCCCGCTATGCAAGGCTTCTGATACCGAAGACTGTGGTGCAACCTCTCTCTATGTCCAGTACGAACCCTGTCCTTGGACAGGGTTCTGGACTGGTTACCGAGGGGGCCATCTCGTATTGCTCCCTGGCGGTCCCATCGGGCTCCGGCCGGGTGGGTACTGCTTCTCTGCGGCCACCTCTTGGTGGTCCAGTAGTGGTAGCTGGTCCATCAGCCATGGGAGCCATTCGCCAGGATGGCTCCAGTGTCTCCTCATCTGGTGACGACTCTTCTGGGTCTGAGGATGAGGCCGAAGAGGAGAGGCTGTTGAGGCCTGAGATACTGCGCATGGAGGCCAATTCCATCCTGGACGGAGCCGCCCTCCATCTGTCTGGCTTGGCGCAAGCCATGGCAGTCACTCCGCCCGTGGTTGAGGCCACACCGGTACCAGGCACCCGTCCAGTGCTGGTTGGTTTGCCACCAACTGACATGGTAATGCATGTGGCTGGTCAGGCTTGGTACTCACCTATCTCGCCTGGTCCAGCGGCCAAACACGGGGTGCCATTGGCACCCGTGTATGGCCATGGTTCCGTAAGTGCTACGGGTCCGCACGGTGTTCCGTGCAGGCCTACTCTATGGAAAGTTTGTTTCATGGGGTGGTGGCGGAACCGTGCGGTACCGGTGTTGTTGCTTTTTCAGCAGTGGCTTCATGCTGGGAGGCTGTTGCTGGTAGACCCATGAGCACATCAACGGGTGATGTGTTCACGGGGTGTCTTCCTCGGAGGCAGACTGGTCCGATGCTCTGGCTTGGCTAGGCGGGGTGGACCCATCCGTGGTCTCTGCCATGACCGAGGAAGACATACCCCATCCATCGGTTGCATTGATTCAGATGGGGGTCTTGCCTGCGGCTCGGATTCAGTCCATTGGACTGGATCCAAAGTTCAAGGAGTTGCTTGAGGCTATTTATGCCAAGCAACTATTGACCAAGATCCAGCTCCCTGCGGCATCTAGGGAGGTGCGGGCAAGGTGCCGTATCCCCAGGGGGAGTACAAGCAGTATGGTGTGGTCCCAACGATCACTGAGGATGACTGTTGGATTGGTGGCCCCGCTCAGGCACTTGTGGACGGCCAAGCACACAATGAGGAAGTCCTGTCCCTTTGTGATGAGGGAGTGAGGGCAGCTATGAATGCTGTCAATCACTTATCGCTTGCTTCAGTCGGTGTGGGCTGAAACTGGGGTAGGCCACCCCAGGGTTGGCTTGATTTAAATCAATTGATTTATATCATGATTTAAATCATGATTTAAATCACTCGATTTTTATCGAAAAAATCGTGATTTAAATCAGTTTTGCAAAAATAGAGGAATTTTCAAGTAATTAATACAATTAACAGTAATTTTGTTAAATTAAAGTAACATAATTATTTTACTGCTTCCATGGCACTTGAACATCAACACAAAATAGAATTATACACTTAATTGCTCATATTTGTCATCAGCAAGACTAGACCCAGTGCACGAGTCCACATCTACAATCTACATACTTGAGGTTCATGTACACAGTACATCACACATGTGTACAAAGTATGATCATTAAGTATGTGTAAGCTGTAAAGAAGAGGAGAATTCCATGTGCGTACATGTCACTACATGACCATTAAAGCAATAGTGTACATGAAAAGTCATGTATGGGCCAGTATGGCTATTACTATTAGTCTAATTCCAAAAGCACACTCTTTTAAAGCAAGACACTGTCTCTTTTTTCAGCTATGACATGCGTCTGGAGTCACTCTGGAGTGTCATTGAGTGTCTCGATTACTATTGGCTAGTGCTTATCAAGTTGGACTTTTGGGCTCCATTTTATTTAACACTAAAACAATAAAGATTGAAATGTTATTAAATTAAGTAGTTTACTACAACTTCAAAAATCAAAATCAGTAATTGCTGAAACTGGCAAGAAACTATATACATTGTAACACGTAAACACATCATTACATTACATTAACCCTTAGCACACTGATGTAGGAGTTTTAATTTTTCAAAATAAACATAACCCCTAGCACTCTGGAGCATGATAATTTAAATTTTCAAATTAAATTTAAAGATAAACTGGTGTACAATTTGCAACAATTTTTGTGGACGATGCTGCTGTCTGTGACAGCACCATCTTCCACAAAATTTGTTGAAAAACGTACACCAGTTTATCTTTAAATTTAATTTGAAATTTAAAAATTTCGACATCAGTGTGCTAAGGGTTAAAGATAAACTGGTGTACATTTTTCAACAAATTTGGTGGATGATAGAGCTGTCGCAGACAGCAACATCGTCCACCAAAATTGTTGAAAAATGTACACCAGTTTATCAATTTTAATTTGAGCATATTTTTAAAGACAGAAGTTAACAAGGTTGATAGACTTAGACAATGATGACTTTTGCATACCTTCATAGATTTTGTGCATCTAATTAGGGCTAATTCGTTAGATTTATGCATTGCATCATTTCTGTCCTATTGCTACTCACTGTATCTGTGATGCAATTGTGAACAAAATTGAAAAATCGTTGCTAATATGACGTAATATATAAATTTTGAACTCTATATATTATTAGTTCAAACAGTGATAATTAAAGAATAGACATCCCATCATTCGTAACATAATAAACATATTGAATATTTTGAAAGCAATTTCACTGAAAACCGTTGCTGACTTAGGCAGCAACGGCTTCCAGTGAAATTGCTTTCAAAATATTCAATATGTTATGAATGATGGGATGCATATTCTTTAATTATTCACAATTAAGTGATTAACCAGAACACTCGATATATTGACTATTGAGATACCGCAATTTTTTTATAATAACGATATCGATATTCTCTCAAGCAATATCGCGCAAACCTAACTGAGTCACAGATAGATGTGTCTGTCATCACTTTTCACTTTCAGTTTTCAATAATGCTGCAATTGTACTTCACTAGTCTAGTCAACAATCATCATTCAACTGAAACCGGAAGTCATTTTCTTTGTCACAGTTTAGGGACCGAAAAAGAAATACTAGTTTAGCCGCTTTTAAAGTTCCAAGTTTGTTTCTCAACTTACTCTGCACGAGCCCATAGCTGGAGAACACGCGCTCGACACCAGCTGACGCCGCCACAGCTGACATCAGACGCTGAGTGAATTCAAATGCTTCCAGCAGATCATCCTCGAAGTCACGTCTGTGCGACTTCCACCAATGAAGAGAGGTTACTCCATTAACAACTTCGTCGTTAAATTTAAGAATGTGAAATGGTGGTGCCATGGCCTCGAATTTGATTACCAAAGTCATCAAACCAGGGATTTCGGATGCTACGGTGAGTGCAGTTTCACGTTCTTGCTGAGTCAAGTTTCGACCACGGTATTTAGGGTGGAGTAGATTGGCCAGCATGTGGTGAGGTGTCACAGCTTGTTGATAACGCTTATCGGCCGCACGCTTTGTTGAATTATTAGTGTCATTATGCAGGGCCGTTTTTACATCTTTCCATAATTCAACTGCTTCTGCTATTGTGCAATTGTCCGATTGAGCTTTATCGAGAGCGCAAGCTACTGGTTTCAAACAAAGTCGGTATTCATCTGCAGAACGTTTGATTACTACATTACGAACTTTATTGGCAATGGCAACATCTATGCGGTCAGTATGTCCATCACAGATTGTCACAAGTGTCGGCCATGCCTCACAATACGAGTTTAAACAATCGTACATTGTGTTCCACCTTGTATCTGCTGGCATCACTAACTTTCTGCACGATGATTGGCGTATTTGGGCACTAGCAAAGTGGTTATTTCGGAAATACTTCACAACTTGTGTGACATGCTCCTTAACATTACCCATTTCTAAGTCCTTTGAAGTCAGATTTAGAAGATGAGGCGTGCATCCATACGCAATCATGTTGAAACCCAGTCGTTCTTTCAAGAACTCTCGCATCTTTGCTACATTAGCAGCATTGTCTGTGACGATACTACATATAATGCACCCAAAATCATTGTGCGTGTTTTCAATTGTCTGCTTCGCAATGTCATAAAGATATTCCGCTGTGTGAGGATGTCCAGAGGTGTCCGTAGTATCCACTAAGTAAATATCACCTAAGCAGGTCGTCACTGTAGCACATACGATAGGCTCGTTATGAATATTGCTCCAACCGTCTAATGCTAGACAGACAAGTTCACCTTCCAAATTTTTTCTCGCCTTCTCCCGCTCTTCTGTGTAGATAACATCCAAATATTTCCCCCCTATGTCCTTTCTGGATGGTGGTTGATAGCCTGGTCGTAAATCTTTTACAAGGTTTATAAAATGTCTATTTTCTACTAAGCGAAATGGGGAGTTAGTAGCATACACCATCCTAGCTACATCACGATCTAATTCACCACGTTTTTCTGCTGAAGTTCTGATGACATAATTCTGTAGACCATAATTCAGCTTGGGTATCTTAGCGGCCAATGTACCAGCAGCTAATTGACCGTGCACTGGGCGCTTCACTGCCGCTGAAGCAGAACTTGAAGTTGACAGAGGTTCAACTTCCATCACCACCACATCGTTTTGATCAACAACAGTTTCAACGCGCTGCTGCTGCTCAGATTGAGATGAAGTCCCCGTTTCTGTTGCGGCTACAGCTAGACCTTGAAGTGCTGGTGTTGGTGGACCTGTGCAATTGGCTGCATGTTTTTTTAACCACTCTGGGATACCTTGGAGTTCGTGTCGGCAGACCTTGCAGACAGCCCGGACACCGGCCTTATCTGGGGTCTTCACTTTCTCATAATGAATCCATATTGGATCTTGTTTTCGGCCGGAGTTAGACATTTTGCTAATTATGGAATTGAAAATATTTCATAGCCTTTGTCACTTAAGCAGTTTTGACTGTATTTTTCAAGAATGAAAAAATGCTTTTCTATTGCATCATTTAAAAAAAATGATGCAATAAAAAAATGATGCAATAGAAAAATGATGCAATAAAAAAATGATGCAATAAAAAATGATGCAATAATAATACTGTTAAAACTGCTTACGCGAACAAAGTTTTTTTGTATTAAGAAACCAGCAAGCTTAAAATTCAGTTAAAAATAAGTCATAAAAATACCACTTTATTCAGTTCCAAAATACAGTTTAGCAATGCATCTGGACCTGTATTAAGAGACCACCTGTCTTAAGAGACCACCTTCTGCGACTCCCACAGCCAGTGTCTTAATACAGGTTTCACTGTATAAGTTTTACGTAATTTCCTGGGATGTCGCGAATAAAAATCGATTTAAATCATTGAAATCGATTTAAATCAAAAAAATCGATTGATTTGATTTTTTTGAAAAAAATCGATTTTTTTCCAACCCTGGGCCACCCTGTGCCACCTGCTGTGCCTTCATGTGTCAACGACGGCCTTGTGCTGTCGATGGATGCATTGGCCAGGGTGCAGGCGTGAGTGACCATGTCCAGGAGGCAGATTGTCCTTGACCATATGCGTCCGGCTACAACTGTCAGTGAGCATTTGCTTGGAATGCCCCTGAACGGTCCTAGCATCTTTGGTGGCCAAGTGCGGGCCATCCTAGAGGACACGGCCAACATATCGCAAAGTCGGTTAGCGGTTAATCTTCAACTAGAGCTAGTGCGTCAGGCGCATGCACTAGGGGCTGTTGCAAAACCACTAACTGCCCAACCTTCCTCCAAGAAGCAGAAGAAGCATAATGGCAAGGAGAAAGCCAAGCCAGTTCCTTCTGCTATTGCTGGGCCTTCTCAGCCACCTGCGGCTAAGAAGGCGAGGAAGGTTGTGGAGGCTCCTGCCCACCCTAGTGGTGGCCCTGATTGCCCGAGAGGCAGGAAGCGCAAGGGCAAAGTTAAGTCCTCCAAGGGCGGAAAGAAGGGAGCAGATCGTACCTGAGGATATGGTAGCTCCCTTCGTATCCGTCTGGACCACGTCTATGCAACAGGAACAACGGTGCCAGTTAGACCAGTCAAGCCAAGACCAAAATGGTTCTTTCTCTCCCTCGTTAAGAGAGGGGGGGGGGGAGGGGGGGAAGCGGATCGCCAGTCAGACACCCGCATTATGCATATATGTGCCTATAGTGGGTGGAAGGCTCATACATTTCATCGATGCTTGGCGAGGTGTGACGTCAGACAGTCTGGTACTGGGATGCATATCCCAAGGGTACATGCCAGAGTGGTGGGATTTCCCGCCACAAAATCTGTCTTTGGTACCTGTCTGGACTCCTATTCCAAGAGAGACACAAATTAGAAGCCATTCAAAACAAAGTGTCAGGTATGCTTCTGAAGGGAGCAATAAAATCAGCAAACGAGGACACTCCAGGCTTCTATTCAAATATGTTCCTTGCCCCCAAGAGCACAGTGGGGTGGAGACCCATACTCAATCCCAGGCCATTGAATTGGTTTATCCATATGCCTCGGTTTCAGATGGAAACTCTGAGATCGGTAATGGCAGGATTGAGGAAAGGAATGTGGTGTGTGTCAATCGATCTTAAAGATGCATATTTCCACATTCCAATGAACAGGGTTGTCACAGGTTTCTGAGATTCATGTTTCAGAGTCAGGTATGTGAGTTTGTAATCCTCCCATTCGGCCTGTCGACAGCCCCAAGGGTTTTCACCAGAGTGGTCTTAGCGGTGACAGCGTTTCTCAGAAGAGAGAACGTGGCACTTCAAACCTACATAGACGATTGGCTTATCAAGGCGGACACGCCAGCCAGGTTAGGGGTGTATACTGCTCTGACTCTGAAATTGCTTTCAGATCTAGGCTGGATAGTCAACAGGGAGAAATCTGAGTTGACGCTCACTCAACACTTAGTTTATTTGGGGATATGATTCGATCTCGAGGAAGGCAGGGTTTACCCGTCAGAGCCCAAAGTGGTGTCTCTGTTAGCCATCCTCAAGAGTTTTCGATTGGGAAACCACATTCAGGCAAGGAGGTTTCTTCAGATGCTGAGCATGATGGTCTCCATGGAGCAGGTAATCCTGTACGCTGCTCTAATGCGAAGACCTATCCAGTTGTATCTGATGTCTCTGTGGAAGCAGAGAACAGAACCCCTGTCAATGCTGGTACAAGTTTTGGAGCCAATAATGTCACATCTTGTATGGTGGAAGGAGCGTCAGAATCTCCTAGTCAGAATTTTGCTTCACCTACCACCAGCTGTCCGTGTACACGGATGCATTGCTGGAGAGGTGGGGGGGGGGGGCCTGCCTGGGAGAACACAAGGTTTCGGGCACATGGACTCTCCAAGAGAGTCAGCTGCATATCAATCTGTTGGAAATGATGGCAGTGGAACTGGCATTGGAAAAGTTTCTTCCAGAAGTCAGGGGCAAGGTGATATTGATACGGTCAGACAATTCATAGTATCATACATAAATTTCCAAGGCGGGACCAGGTCACCCACACTGTGTATGAATGTGTGGCACTTGATTCAATGGTGCAGGAATTACTGTTGTTTTGAAAGCAGCTGACATTCCTGGGCGATTGAACATTCTGGCGGATGCTTTGTCTCGCAGACAGAGGATTCTGCCAACAGAATGGCCTCTCAACCCTCCAGTTCTACAAAGGCTCTTCGAGCATAGGGGCAAACCAAATGTGGACTTGTTCGCCACAAAGGAAAATGCTCAAATCATGACTTATGTCTCGCCGAATCCAGATCCAAATGCTGTGGATACAGACGCTCTGGCAATAAGCTGGAGAGGGATGCACGCTTATGCGTATCCGCCCACCATTCTTCTACCAAAGTTTTTGGTGAAGATCAGGGAGGAGCCGTGCCTGGTCCTGCTAATAGCACCATTGTGGCCCAGCACGGCGTGATTCACGGATCTCCTGGATCTGCTGGTGGACAATCCAGTGCAGCTGCCCAAGATTCCGAACACAATCTCCCAGGCCAAGGGCCGCTTCCTACACGAGCGGCCTGAGATGTTCAAATTGACTGCGTGGATGTTATCAAACAACGTTCCACGTCGGAAGGCTTTTCTAAACAGGCTGCAAGTTTCATTGCAGCCGTGAGGAGATCAACCTTCAAGTCATATAATCACACGGTTAACAAATTTGCAGAGTGGTGTGAAGGAAAGGGTATTGATCCCTTTTCAATCCACTATTCAGCAAATAGCAGACTTTCTCTGTGCGCTGTTCTTTACAGAACTGGCTCCTGTCACAATTGCTGGATACAAGTCAGCTTTGGCATCAGTTATCCCTTGTTTAGCCAACAGGGATAGTCCAGCTGTGGCCCAGTTGAATGTGATGGTGAAGGGAATGAGCAATCTCCGACCGAGACAACCGGTAGTCATTCCAGCCTGGAGTCTATCTTTGCTGTTTAATGTACTGGCCAAGCACCCTTTCGAACCTTTGGGTTTGGCTAATCTAAAGCATCTGACTCTAAAGGCGGTTTTTCTATTGGCAGCTTCGTCAGCAAGAAGGTGCAGTGAGATCCATACGCTTTCAGCAGAGAGGGACTGATTTATTTCTCTGGTGATGGTCTGTGATTGCTGCCAAGAGCAGAGTTTATGTCAAAGAATCAATCTTTGAAATATCCCGGCAAACCAATCATTATACCGAAGCTAACTAGGTTTGATCATGATGCCAGTGCCTGGTGTCCAGTCCAAGTACAAAAAACGGATGGACTTTCTATGGTCAAATGATAGACATCTATGGATCTGCCATAAGAAGCCATATGGCCCTGCATCCATGGATTCCATCTCTCATTGTGTAGTCGAATGCATTCAGACTACCCACGAGATTGCGACTGGGCACCAGGTGCAATGTGCTAGGGCTCACAGTGTTAGAGGAATAGCTTCCTCGACCGCCCTATTCAATGGTGTCCCGTTAGAGGACATCATGGCTGTTGCACAATGGCACTGTGAGTCCTCTTTCATGGATTACTATATGAGGGACATGTCAGACTTGGCCAATCCACTTGCTTTATCTGTCTTGAAACGATAGTGTAGTGGGTACACCGCTCATCTCCTTTTGATAACTTTGAAAAGCAATAGTAGTAAGAACAGACATGGTCATGCGAGAGGAATTCAACCACATGGGACACATTTGGTCGAAGGTGTGTTGGTTGATGGCTCCACGTCTGGAATCCATAATTCATGAGGTAATTCAAGTTTAACAGTTTTTTAGCTCAACTGGCCTGAAAGGTCAAGTGAGCTTATGTCGTGGCGACCGTCCGTCGTGTGTCCATCATCCATCCGTCGGTCAACTTTCCCTTTAAAAAGACTTCTCAAGAACCGCTGGGACGATTTCAGTTATATTTGGCAGGAAGCATCCTTAGGGCATAGGGATCCAAGTTTGTTCAAAAGAAGTCGATCAGCCAATCTTGGATTTTGGCCGATTTTTAGAAACGTCTTTAAAAATCTCCAAAACCGCTTGACGGATTGAAGGAAACCGTATGAAATATGATCCAGGGCAAGAGCTCAACCAAGTTTGTTCAGGGGAACTTGATTTGTCAAATAGTTCGGCGGCCATATTGGTTGACCTGGTTTTGGCGAAAATGATTTTTCTTCAGAATCACTGAAGGGATCAGGCCAAAATTTGGCAGATATGATTATGGACTAACGGCCAGTAAAGCTTGTTCTTGAGAAGTTGAGCCATCAAAAAACATGGCCGCCATGGGCCAATCAAAATATAGCATGTTTGGCGGCCATATTGGATTTTTTTATTTGATGGATTTTGAGGCCGAAAGTGGTTTTATATAGGCTTTTTGGGTATTCTGATTTGAAATTTGCAATTTTCGAAACTGTCGGATAAATGGTTTGGTGGCCATTTTGGATCATTTTCCCGCCAAAAGCTCCCATACTAAAGCAATAGGAAATTTAAAATGTCTTCTCTTCAGGAACTACTGGGCCGATTTCAATTATATGTGGCAGGAAAGCATCCTTACAGCATAGAGATTCAAGTTTATTCAAACGAACCCTATCAGCCTATTTGGTCGACGGCCATCTTGGATTTCGGCCGGTTTTTAGAAATGTCTTTAAAAATCTTCTCCAAAACCGTTTGAGGGATCAATTCAGACCTCATGAAACATGATCTATGGTAAGAGCTGACCCAAGTTTGTTCAAGGGAACTTGATTGACTAAATGGTTCAGCGGCCATCTTGGATGACCTCGTTTTCGCAAAAATGACTTCTTCCCCAGAACCGCTGAAGCGATCAGGCCGAAATTTGTGATATATGATTAAGGACTAAGGGCCATTAAAGTTTGTTCAAGAGAAGTTGATCCGTCAAAAAAGCTGGCCGCTTTAAAATGTCTTTAAAAATCCGCTCCAAAACCGCTTGGGGGATCAATTCAAAACGCATGAAATATCATCTAGGGCAAGAGCTGCACCAAGTTTGTTTCAAGGGAACTTGATTGGCCAAATGGTTTGGTGGCCATCGTGCATAACCTAATTTTTGCCAAAATGAACCAGAACCACTGAGCTGATTGTGCTGAAATTTGGGGTATATGATTAGGCACTGAGTGCCATTAAAGTTTTTTCAAGGGCAGGCGCTACGTCAGAAACATGGCTGCAGTGGACCAATCAAAATGTAGCATGTTTGGCGGCCATATTGGACTTACAAAAATGTCCACAAACTCATTTAGAAGACTACTCATAAACCACCCACCAACAAGTGTGACAAAAATGCATAATGCTCCAGGTGAGCGACACAGGCCCCTTGGGCCTCTTGTTTGTATTATGTTTAAATATCATGATCATTCATCTTATATATTCATGCTCATTCCCAGGCTTATATGTGTAAAGAGCTGTTAACCCTCTTCACACATTTTTATTTTCAGGTGAGATGTATGTTCATGAGTTCTCCCCCTCTTTTAGGAGAAAGGGGTTTGGGGGTGGGGGAGAGCGGCGATGCGAATGTGATTTGGTCCCAAAGCTTGTCGGTCCTTTTAGGTCTCCGTATATCAAGTTTAGGTCTACGTTCTTTCTCCAGGGACAAGAGGTTTTGTATGGCTTGCCCGTTCCCACCAGGTTACCGACTAAATCTGGTGTTATCAATGAGTAATGTAATGGTAAGTATTGATCGAAGGAGAATGAAGGAAATTTCAATTTCCCTTTCTCCGAGATCTAACAATGCTTACCATTACATTACGGACCCTGCCTCCCAGCCCCACGGAGGCAAGCCATGGGTTATTCTCTTGTTTGGTAGCTATGCAAACAATACGAGTGTCTCTGGCAAGCGGGTACCCATTGTTGGGAACCTGGAACCCGGTTCCAGGAGCCAGTAAAGATTTCTAAATCTAGATTCCTAGAGCCAGCTATCAGGATAGCTGTATTATCAATGAGTAATGTAATGGTAAGTATTGTTAGATCTCGGAGAAAAGGAAACTGAAATTTCCTTCAATACCCGTTATACAATGTAAGTGATAAATTTTCAAAAATACTCATATTAATCGACATTCCTTAAGACAAAATATTAAAATTTTCTTGATCGATCTTGACTGTAGGCATCAGTGGCATCCAATCAAATTAAATCCAAAATTATCAACAGTACATTTTATTTTGTTCAGGAAACATTTAAAGTTATTTCTGAGCTATACACAATGCCACCTACAAACTCGTACAACATTAGTATTTAAATTAAAAGTATGAACATTTTGGTTGTAATGTACAAAGCATGTAAATATAAGTTCAAATGTGCAAATTTTGTTAGGAACATGTATATTTATGTCCGAAATTGTCTCCAAAAATGCAACAAGATCGATCAGAAGATATAGGGAATTCATCGGTGAAAGGGTTAATAAATCTATTCTCTACACTTTTCAGAAAACCAATTTCATGTATCATATTGAGCACAAGATCAACAGCGGTAAAGGCTATACATTAGGTGCAAGAACAGCGCCGCATTTCCCACCAGATCCTAAGGTAAGCCGCGGAAATCACTCTCACTATCAGAATTTATAAACACATTTATACGACGTTAGATACATGGATTGTGTATTGGTGTGGATGAATGAGTTACAGCGATAATTAAACCTTTTTAAGCTTTTTAACACCTAAGAGCCTTAAAATGTGGTAGGTTTGGAGGAATATCTGGTTTACAATTTCTATAGGCGAAGTGAATCCCATTGTTGAGCTTTACATGAAGGGGAGTAAAGCTCTAGAGGATAGCTCAACAGTGATTCAAAAGGCATCCTTATAATCTGAGAATAATTAGCATCGTCCTGTAGGGAAGGCGATATTGCTATCCTGTCTGTCTTTCTTTCTGCATGTGTGTGTCTGTGCATGCTTGAGTGTATACATGTGTACGTGTCGGTTTGAATATCCGGACATGTAAATTACTGATCCGATTTGGCTCAAATTTTAACACAGGAAATGGTGTGACAATACACTAGGATTCCACAACTTTAGGAATGCTCCAAATAAAATGTGGAAAATCGTTTAAAAATCTGGGAAGATCCTAAAACATTTACATTGTGACAAAAATGTGATGATGAGCATCTGCATTGGAGGATTCCAGTTTATCCATCAATCATATGATGTCATAATCAACTACGTGACATGTAGGATGACGTTATAATCAATTACATCATGAATGACGTAGCTAAGTTCATCACGAATGCTTAATTGATGACAGACTAAGCATTGTTATGCAAATTGTATGTTTTTACTATTTAATAAACCTGCTGTTGAATATTTTGAAACTAATTTGACTGGGCGCTGTTGCTGCAGCCCCCAGTCAAATTAGATTCAAAATAATCAACAGCTTACCTGTAGTTTTCTAGAAATTGATAGTCAATCAATCCCATCACAGGTGAAGTGTGGGTGGAGGTTAGCTAAAGATGGGCGTAGCATAGCTAAAACAGGATCCCACCATTTCAGAATTGCTCTTGTTTAGAATATCTTTTCAAAATGGGGTTTATAAATTATTTGGGGAAGCTTCACAGTATTGAAGGTGAAATCCATCCATCATTTCACATATAATATACCATGATATTATGTACTGTTTGTTATCTTGTTTCAGTTTCAAACTCCTGGTCCATTTGTTTATCAAACAAAGTGTACTGACCCGCGCGAGTTTGACCCTGCATTTAAACCATTCCAAGTGGCTGCAGACAGATTTCCTGTGTATAAGCGAGATATTAATGCTGTCATGCCAGGGTGAGAACACTTGTATGGGATGAAATATACCTGTCAATCATATAACCCATAGCAGAATGAGGTTAAATGTTTAATTGTCAGTAGAACAGATACGTACTCAGGTGTACATTTTGGAAACAATGTTGCTGAAATGTATTACAGGCTGTCATAGGCAGCAGGAGCATCTTACAGGAGCATTGCTTCCAAGATAAAGCACAACAGCTGGATTCATTGCTATCTAATCTCTGCCCACTTTTCACACATGTTGGAATTTGAGATTTGAGATACGGAATGTAAATTTCAAGGTAACTATACGAGTAAGCAGTTGAATATTTTGAAACTAATTTGACAGTGTGCTGTTGCTGCCTATGACAACAACAACAGCTCTCAGTCAAATTAATTTCAAGGTATTCAACATAATATTTATTAAATTGTAAATTCTGATTGTTACATCAGCTAATCAGTCATGGCTCAAATACATTTTGGTCTAATCGAGCAATAAAAACAGCTTAACCTTCCTACCATTTTCTGAGAAACATTCTTGAAATTCTGGCCAAAATCTATGTTTGCATACAACTTTTCCAGGTGAGCGCCACAGGCCCTTGGGACTCTTGGATGATTTTAATCGTTAGCCAATTCTGCTTTCTATTAGCCAGATTTAAATTTTTCGAGCATGTTGAATGTGGTAAATCTGTAGTAACATAAAGGGTTAATGAATCTACGCGATTATTGGTACATAATAGTGTCTTCAATGCCACATCCCATGCATGTAGCAATTAGAGCTGGGCGGTATTGACATTTACATGATGGTATCGGTACCATGAAAAAATACTGCGGTACCACGGTATACCGTCATCTGAGGTTGAGGCATGCCACGAAATTAGAACAATTTTTTTTCATTCCTTTTCACTTCCATCTCCAATCAACGTAAAAATATAGGTAAAATAAATAAATCGGCTTCCTGATTTAGAGAACAAAAACATTATGGCTATTGCGTTTCACAATTTTATTAGGTAACTATTTTTATTGACATAATATCATTCACAGGAATATCGGTCAAAGTGTGTGGTCGACTCGCTAACTATAACCCGCTGTTTGAGATATTGTAGTGCGCTATTTTCAATCTGGATTGTTCTTGCTACATTATTAATGCATGCGACCAGCAAACGGTAAATTTTATTTTGGCAGTCGAGCACGTTGATAAACAGAGTCCAGACAAAATCCGCGAGTATTTAAATGAGGCCAGTGTTGTACTCTTTTATTTCTGTTGGAGTCGTATATTCAGTTACTCGTGAAAACAGGCCTATACACATGCATATAACACGACATTGAATATAGCCGATTCCAAAGCTTCTGATAATTACCAAGTACCTGATGTGCAGACTCATTACTAGCCATGCTTCAAGTGAACAATGCGTGTAAAACGCTGTTTCCGCGAACTTCCGACGTGTAGACAGTTGAAAAATGAATTACAAAAACTAAAACACTATAATTTCTAGGTGTTGTTACTTAAACTTGATTTAATCCTTAAAGAAATTTCTTAAAACAAGCCAGAAAAATAAAAAATAATGATTTCAATGCTACTCGTTGTTAATAAATTAGCATGTGATCAAAATGGCACGAATAAATAGGTTTTAGTAAATTTTCACTGAAAAATTCAGCATAGTAATTATGTATTTTCCCATGGTCTAGTTCATGAACAACCAATCAGATACGTCTTTGTGAGATTGCTGTTGTGTTTGAATAGCATGCAGTTTGTATGTTATTTTGTTATTCTAGCGTGTTTGTTCGGTGACAAAGTGCTTGGAGTAATAAACTACAAATAATAGAAACGGGAATAGGGAATAGATTATAGTGTAATTACTACCGGCGGACGGCCAGAGAATGAGTTTAGATGTTTTAAATAAAGCAATTTTACCGTGAGACTTTCAAGACATACGTTTGACATACAATTATGCCTGTCATTATTTTGTAATTGACGTCTTGATGTTTGTTTTTACAACGACCCTTTCACCTCAACTCGGCTAATAGTTAGGGATGCCTGTATTTTTGGCACTATTAGCACCTATTTACCCTTGGTCAAGTCAGATTTTATGGATCTATTTGTCAAATATTGCTCAAACATTATGGACAGTGTTCACAGTATTTGGAAATGTCAACGGTCATGGTATCGGTTCACGGTATACCGCGGTCCTCACGGTACTACTGTCAGACCGCCCAGCTCTAGTAGCAATAGCCAATAAACAATTTTAATATGAAGTATATAATGAACAAGTTATGACATAGATACCATTATCAGAAATGTCAAACAATTGATGATTTGGAGCCAAAAGATGGTGGTTCCTTACAGCATACTTCTAGCTATGCCCTGCTCATATGTTGCTAAGCTCTCCCCACGTTTGTGTACTTGTGTTGTTATCGATTTGAATCTTAAGCCTGAAATCACAGAATCTAAATTTCAAAGTAACTATACATCTATTGTAAGCTGTTGAATATTTTGCAACAGCTCCCAGTAAAATTAGTTTTAAAATATTCAACCGAATATTAATTGAATTGTAAATTTATCAAAAACATACTATTCATACACTTCATGAGACTCATGATTTTGATTTTCGTGACAGCTACATATATACCCCCATTATGATAATTGTGATGTCATCTAACTAGTGATGTAATTGCTTATGACATCAGATACTTGAGTGACCAATCAGATCCTTCCATTGACCAGCTGTCTTCATGGACCAACCCCCTGGCACGAGGTTGCAGAAGCATGTTTGATTGCATACTGTGACTGAGAGGTGGGAACTATAAGCTCCATTATCTGCCTTTGTTCATTTCAGTCCTGGTACTTATGAGCATAACATAGCTGAGAATCGCAGAGTACAGTGGCATCAGTCATTCGGAGGAGTTCCCGTATTACTGCCACCAATCAGTATACAGAGCACTATAGAGAAAAATACAGCAAAGGTATTAATTATTTATCCATGGTAACATTTCCAGCTTCTACATTGTATAATACTATTCACACTCTTAGTCTCTTTATTATACCCCCCACTTGCGGGAGTATATAGTAATTGCTTTGTCCGTGCATGCATCTGTCCCCCATTTTCTGTCCGGACCATATTTTTAAGTGTTTTTCACGTATAGTCACCAAACTATGTTTCACGGTTCACTGAATATCAGTTTATTCTTGTCTGGGCTTTAGTTTGAGTCTTTTGTGTACATTAACCAATCTTGGTGTATGGATGCATTCTACTTGTAATTAGTATCAATTCATGGTTCACCAAACTTCAAGATTATTTGCATGCATTCAACTAAAGCTGGGGTTCAGAAGAAGGTGGGGTTCAGAGGAAGGTGGGGTTCAGAGGAAGGTGGGTTCAGAGGAAGGCGGGTATCCTTTATGATGCACTGCATCACTAAAACTCTAGTTTACAGTAGTTTTCAGGGGATAACTTTGACAATAACTGTTTGACTGCTACAAGCCACTGAACAGTAATTTCTAGGTACAATAACTCTTCACCTGCTGAATATTTTGAAAATAATTTGACTGCCAACAATGTTCAAATTGTTTTCAAGATGTTCAGTAGTTAAGAGTTATATTCCCTGGAGAATGTTGTCTACAAAAATTGAGCAGTCAGGCAGTTAACCGATGGATAACCATTACTCATGAAATAGATGTACGTTTGAGGAAAACTGGTAGCGCTTTGGCCAAATCTGTCAATAGTCAGTGCAATATAGAATTTGTGGCATAAAATCGGCCTCCTGACAATACAAAGGTACATGTGGACAGATTCACACCAAATTTTCTACATAAAGATGAAAGGAATTTCAACCCCCATTTTTCATCTTCAATTTCATTATATCAGATTATATAAAAGGCCACTCTTACCAGATTTTGATCAAAATTGGTTACAATATCATCAGTAGTATTTGTTAACCCTTTGCCCTCAGAAACTGTTTACAGAAATTTGTGATTCTCATAGGAAACGTCCAAAAACATTTATCATTGAAATGACTGGCTCAGTTATTGAGCCAGTCATTCCAGTGATAAATTTTCAATGGTCTGCACATGGACATTTCTTAAGACCTGTGCAGAAACCGTTTTTGGCTGCTTTGAGTGTTAAATGGTTAATACATGACAATATCAGCACACTATTTTTAAAGCTATTTCTCCAGAGATTTTATATAATGTTACTTAACCCTTTCACTGACAAATCCCTAAAAAAGTAAATACTTTATGATATAAAATTTATTCTGTTGAATATTTTGAAACTAATTTGACTGGGAGACGTTGCTGCCTTAGGCATCAACATCTTTCCAGTTAAATTAATTTCAAAATATTCATCAGTTTCCCAGTATAGGTGCCTTGAAAATGAGATATGGGGAATTCTTTGGTGAAAGGGTTTAGCAAAGTACTTGTCTTAGTGAGTGTTCTTGAAGAAAATTACCAGAAATGTTAGCCGATTTAAAGACGCCAGTTCATAGATTAAATTTATGAAGTAATCTATTATTAAAGTTGAAGATGAAAGTCTAGCAAACTAAACTATGGCAGATGGTTATAGACTTAGGCTAAAGTTGTGAAGAAGGCAGTTTTGTAAGAAATGTCACCAATTTGACAGACAGACTGATCAACGGACTACGGTAATACTAATTGCGAGTTACAATGAAAAATCAAATCATAATGCTAGTAATATGGCTTAAGTGGGAAGGATTTTGATCAGATGACAGGATCCGTGAATTGGATGACAAGGTATCAATGGCAGTAATGCCATTATTATGTCGACGCTATACATATTTGTGTATATTTTAATTAACAGATATATAATACTATAACATTTGACAGTTTGAAAATTACTCATGTGTGAAGTGGATAGAATACACCATCTGACCATGCATTCTCCTGTTTCTTTCAGCTCTACAGTACAAAAGAAGAGAAGAAATACCACAGAAAGCTTGCATACATGAAGCTATACTATGAATGAGATGGAAAAAACATTTCTGTGATTTTCATGTGTTCTTGTAAGCAAACACGCGCTGTACGCCCATGATGCCATTTACTGTGTTTAAGGAGCTGAACTCATGTGATATCCATGAAACATAGATTACAGTTTTTTATACCATTGATTCTGGCAGGTTCACATGTTCTTATAAAAGGTTATAATAAAACAGAGCTCTGTACACTTATTTTAAAATTTGTACATAGATAGGCCACAGTCTAGTTTTATATATCTACATATTTGTAAGGATAAACTTTACATGTACATTTATGTTGTTATTAATAATATTATATATAGTCTCAATCATCTTGTCTTGGCTTCATCCAACCCCTCAGTCCACATGCTACATCCATTCTATATACACCATTGACACACATTCCAAGACTCGAGATAAATTTGGTTAAAACATTTAACTTTACTTTACGCCTTAACACTCAAAACAGCTTCTGCAGTAGTCCTGTGAAATGTCCAATTCTAGTCCGAGAGACTATTTTGGAAAATCTTCCAATGAAATTACTGGCTCAATAATTGGGCCAGTCATTAATGGTACATTTTCTGAAATAATCTCTGGGTCTGCAAATAGAAATTTTTTATGAGAAAAAACAAATTTGAGAGTTAAATGGTTTATAAATATCTTGTAAGTTTGACTATTAGCAGTGAAAGAGGTATATATGCTAAGGCTATATAAATTTTGCAAATTAATGCTTGCTGTGCGCGTGCCCACACAACCTTTCATTCATCCCTTCAAGTGCTTGTGTACATGTACTTAGAATGTATCAACTTTACAAAATCCCTCAGCAGTGTCCACAGTCACAGCAAGTCTATGTGGAACATCCTGTAATGTTACCAGATCCCACCGAGGCCTGTATCGCTCACCTGGAATTAATGGCCACAGCACCACTGGCACAACCGAACAAACCGAGATGACCACTGGAAACATTTACCAATCTAAAGGTTTAGCCAAGTATTATGTGATGGCACATGGTGTCTGTTTGTCTGTTAGCAAATCCGTGTCCAGGCCATATCCCAAAAAACTTCTTAACCTACATCTGAAATTTTTTCTCCAGTGCACATATTAGGTGGAGACGATGTGTCAAGATTTCGTTTCGTCGAAATCTGTCAATATTTGATAGTTATCCTCCCTGAAATGAGTAAAATGCGTTAAAAGTTTCATGTCCAGGCTGTATCTCAAAAGCTTCTTAATCTACATTTGAAATTTTTCTCCAGTGCACATATTCGGCAGAGATGATTTCATGATTTCGTTTCGTCGAGATCTGTCGATATTTACTAAAGTTATTCCCCCTGAAATGCATCCAAAATTTTGTGTCCAGGCCATATCTCAAAAACTTCTCAACCTATATTTGAAATTGTTGCTCCAGTGCACATATTAGGTGGAGACGATGCGTCATGATTTTGTTTCAGTTAAATCCATCCATCTTTGTGAGAGTTATCCCCCTTGAAAACAGTAAAATTTGTAATTTGCAATAGCGCCCAGTCAAATTAGTTTCAAAATATTCAACAGAATATTGATTAAATAGTAGACATACAATTAGTACAACACTTAGTCCATCTTCAATTATGTGTTTGACGTACTTATCTAGATCATTCATGACATCATTGATTATGACATTATCCTACACATCACGCTAGTTGATTATGATGGATGAATAAACTGGAAAGGTCCATTTCAACACCTTGGGATCATGTCTCCAATATTTTCACATTTTTTCATGCTGGAATGTTTCGAACATGAGTTTGTTCATATTCAGGATTTGCCTGGTGTAGTATGTCCTCCGTGGTTTGTGGGTGGGCCTTTGTATAGTTATCCTCAAGCAACAAGACTCAAGGAAAATCATTTCAAAGATTCAGTGACCACTTTTACTGACCTACGATACGAGAGATGTGTCTTAGGCAGCTTTGTCAGAAATGTTAAAAACTTTAGACAGGCAGACGAAAAAAAAGAAAAACTAGTGGGTCACAACTAATAATTCTGTATGAGATCTAATGATCAAGCCAGCCAAAAAAACCCTCTGCAGTGGTCTGGAGGAATGTACATTAGCAGTCGAAGAGAAGACTATTTTTGATAAGTTATCTCTAGAATGATTGGCTCGATAATAGAGCCAATCATTCCAGCGCTAAATTTTCAAACAGTCTTGGCTTGCAAAACAGATATTAATTAAGCAGACATTTTAATTTTATTAATTAATTTTTAGAAATTAATTTGACGAAGTTGTTGCTGCCAGTCAAATTAATTTCAAAATATTCAACAGATTAAGTTTTATTGTAAAGAATATACGTTTTCAGGGATTTGTCGGTGAAAGGGTTAAGCTCAATGACTACAGACAGTTCTATTGAGATGCTAGATAGTTAGCGGGTGTCACAACCAAATGACATAAGTCTAACATGACAGGGTACATGTCTGACCATCTGAATTGTGTCTGCTTAATTTATAACGTAATAAACATTCTGTTGCATATTTTGAAACTAATTTGATTGGGAGTTGTTGCCATAGTTTCAAAATATTCAACAGCTTACCTACTATACTTTTGACATTATGCGAATTCAGGTTTCAGTGTTAAACTTGATTCAAATGCACGTCTAAAGTTGGTGGAGATTACATGGGAATGGTCAGAGCAGTTTTCAATGGATCCTCAAACCTCATAAGATTACCTGTGTCACTACTGCAATTAGCAAAACACGCTGAATATTTTGAAAACAATTTTGACTGAAAAGGTGGCATAGCCACCAACAGCTTTTATTCAAATTATTTTCACAATATTTAGCCAGTCCAGACATAACCCTTGGAATAGGTCATCTGCAAAAACTCGGCAATCAGACAAATTACAAATAAAAAAGGCAACATAAATAGCACTTTGGGGCTTTATTTACAGAAAAATATACATTTTTTAATGATCTTATTTCCATGTATAATCAACATGGCATATAGGAGAAAACAAACAATGTATCAGATATGAACACTTCCATGCACTAGATGAACATGGCATTTTGAAAATGAGGAAATATCTGGCTGTGACATTTTCTTTATAATACTATAGATCATAAATTCAAATAAAATCCTTAGAAATGGAGATACTGATATTTTCTGGATCATGGGGACTATTTTTTTTTACTCGGATCACTGTGATAACTGGCTCTATCTGTGCCTGTCATTCCAGTGGTACACTGAAATTTTTGCTCAGTGTATGACCATTTGCACATCAGGATAAGACTTTATTTGAAAATGTACCAGTACTTAGTGATAATGTACAAAATCAACATATCACTATGCGGATAGGAGCTCAAGAAGAAAAGCTGGAAATTCAAATTAAGGTTGTGTTCTCAAGAGACTTAACCGGCGCAACGCAATACTGAGGGCCTTAGACTAGGCTAAGATACATAGCTACCTCATACATGGCAGGTGTCAGTACTTTGTACAGCTTTAAGCTGGTCATGCTAAAAATTCAATATTAACTCATATCTGCAAAATAGTTTTGCTAATAGTTACGTTTTCACTAGCCTTATGGAGGGTGCTGATATGTTACTCAAGTATATGACAGCATAATCAAATACGTCACATGTTAGCTGACATCACAATTATTATGACATATGTAAGGTATTGTCACAATTTTAATAACGTACTGTCATGAAAATCAAAGTCTGTCAGGAAGTATACAAATCGTAGGTCTTTGATGATATACATTTTAATAACGATTCTGTTGAATATTTTGAAACTAAAGTGAAATGGTCGGTGCATAACTAGAAATGGATTCCTCTATATATTGGCTAAATTTATACATAAAATCTCACAGATAGCAGTCAGGTCTCTGCGTGAACATTTGGTAGCTACACAATACACAGGTGACATCTCTGCTATTATATATCACAAACTAAGAGCTCAAAAAGGTGCATAATACCCTGCCATGATGAAAAAACCAATGAGTGCTATCAGAAAATAACGATTTATTCCTCAGTCCCAGACCAGTCATCCTATGAAGTTTCAAAGCGATCCACTAAACGGTCAAGTTATCGTCCGGAAACCAATTTTCAAGATGGCCATATTGGATTTTGGATTATCATCAATTTCGATAGGTTTCTTCAACAGACCTAGTTTAAACACCTTATGAAGTTTCAGTGATCTGATAAATTGTAACCAAGTTATCATCCGGAAACCACATTGCCGCCCACTCGGACTGTGCCATTACATAATACTCCGCCAATTGTTTGGGTGGGGTATGAAAATGGAAATTTGTTTCATGTTTGTAGCACAAAATTACATGTATGGGGTTATTGAATTTTTTTACATGACTTTAGCTTTAATGTTTATTTTTAGATATCTGTGTCAAGAGAAATCTCAGTAACAATTATTTAAACTTCTAAACCATACAGACCAGAAATGACAAATCCCTTTTGAATGGCAGAAAGAGGTTCAAATCAAAATAGTTTCAAAATATAAAGCAGTTTAGATGATTAGTGGTTATTGCTATTGCTGCTTATGGCAGGTAGAATTTCATCAGTTTAGTTTCAAAATATTCAACAGTTCATCTATGCAATCCACCTGGATGAGAAACCTCGGGAGGTTTGGTCTCAAAGCATCTAATTTCAAACCAAAACTGGGGAATCTGAGGAGACCAGGGGTCAAAATAAGGCCTTTTTACTTTTTACATGCAGAATGCTGGTGAAAAAGACTGGTGCAATCTTGGGTTCACATGGTGTATGTGAATTTCTGGCTGATATGCTATTATATCAGTTTATGTGCATGTAGATATTTTAATGTCCAGAGAAATTCACAATGTTAGATGCACTTTGTGCATACATGTTATTATCGTAATGGACTTTTCCAGTTTATCCATCCATCATATGATGTCATAATCAACTACGTGACATGTACAATGTCATAATTAATTAATGGCATGAATGACTCGATTTAGTCCGTCTTTAATGCTTAATAGTCTGACACGTATGAATTGTATGTCACCAATTTAATATTGTCGAATATTTTGAAACTAATTTGACTGGGCGCAGCACTCAGTCAAGTTAGTTTCAAAATATTTAACAGCTAACCTGTGTAGTTTAATCAAAATTGATAGTCAGGGATCGATCGATCCCAACACGAGCAAGGTGTGGGTGGAGCTTAGCTAGAGATGGGTGGGGCATAGCTAAAACTGGAAAGAAGACAGGAAGATTACAGATGTATTTAACATCAGTTGATATGCATGAAATGATATGTATATATATCAAGTCATCAGGGAATTTCTAATCAAAGGATTCAATTTGTCACTCAAATATGTGATGTCAAACTTAATTACGTCACATGTAGGCTCCCATCACAATACATATCTAACGCTGTCATGAATATTGAAAATTCTGTCATTTGTATGAATTGTTTTTATTATTTAATAAAAACATAGGCAACAGCACCCAGTCAAATTAGCTTCAAAATGTTTAACAGCATGTTGATTAAATTGTAAGATCATCTAAGACATACAATTCATACACTTGACAGACTATGCAACTTTCCATGACCATAAGCAGCAACATCCCCCAGACAAATTAGTTTCAAAATATTCAACAGCTTACCTGTATTGTTAACTTGAAATTGGGAATTCTGGGTTCAAAGTATATAAATCGATCTGAATTCACGTAAAATCTGGGGGAAGCTTAGCTACAAATGGGTCAGGCAAAGCTCGAAATGGATCCCTCTATTCTGGTCATGGAAAAGGGACACAATCATTGAATTTTGCGATGTGAAATGAGTACAAATCTGGAGGTACTAATAACGAGATTCAAAGGTAGTACCTTTTAACCCCTCTTGTGTCAACTTAACTATTTAATGGTCAAGCCAGAAAGAATGGCCTCTACAGTGATCTTGATAACGTTCATTTGTAGGCCAAGAGAAGACTATTTTTTAACATTTACTGCTGGAATGACTAGCTCGGTAACCATTAACCGTTCCATGGTCAAGTCGCCCAAAACTCTATCTGGGATATCCAGTTGCAGGACAAGAGAAAGCTGTTTTCTAAATGTAAGTGCAAAAATGTAAATTTTCTTGATAAATTGTGACCATTAATCCTTTAAGCCTCAAAACTGGTAAAAAAGTATTTTGCAGTTGTTTTGGTAAGTGTCAATTTACAGTCCAAGAGAAGACTATTTTTGAAAATTTATCACTAGAATGACTGGCTCGATATGCGAGCCAGTCATTCCAGTGGTAAATTTAAAAAAATAGTCTTCTCTTAGTCTGCAAATGGAAATTTTCTTGAAGAAATTTGAGGGTTAAAGACCAATAAAGGGTTAACTGATATAAGTAGCATTTTAAGTGATTTGAGGCACAGCTAAACACTAACGGGGATAAAACTAACTTTAATTATTTTGACGAGCCTTTGTATATAAATGTTTCAGGGACATGGAAATGCATGCTAAAATAAACAGTTTTTTAAATGGTACTACCTTTGAAATATTGTTGCCGCATTTACCAGACTAACATGACAGACATAACTTGTAATCTGCAAGTAAATAATAAACTATAAACAATTCATTACATTTTATATTCATTAATGTAAAAAGTAAGAACAACCTGAGCTAGGTTTGGTCAGCCTTTAATTAATGCCAAATTTCACTACCGATACATGCATAAGCTACACGTTGACTCTTTCTATGAGTGAATAGGTGAGCATTAGTTACACATATGTTATATGCCAATACCTGATTAATCACTTAACATATGTACCTATTATAATCTATATGATATAATGAAACAATTACATAATTCTTTATGTATAACATAGCGGCAGCAATCCCACAAATACTCATGTATAATATATTACCGTATTCCGCTTGATAGTAGCCTATGCTCTAATAGAAGCCCACACTAACTTTGACATATGAGCTCCAATGATTTCTTCGCAGTTTCAAAACGGCAAAACTCTGTATTAGAAGCCCACCCCCCTAACTCAGCAGACTGTATAGGAAAATTCTTCTTAAGAGCAAATTTGTAAGAATAGCATGTATAATAATAACAATCGTGTCACAGGGTGTGTCTACTTCAGACCGATCTCTGCCCTGATACATTCCCGGCCCCTCTAGAAGTCAATACAGGCCTCGGATTTGTAAGTCTTGACCGCCTATTAGATTAATACTAGTAGTAGGCCACGTATGTTCAAGATATAATAAAGTTTATACCACACTTTTGTAGTCAAAATGCACGTACAACAGTCTTGGCATGATTAAATACCTTCCTTATAAATATATTTTAAGACCAAATTTATGTACAAAACAACAAGCACGGGAGAAAATGCGCATCAATTTTGTAACGCCGGTCAACATTAAATGATCCAAATTGAATTATTATGAACGACAATATATCCGGCTTCTTAAGTTGGCGAGCCAGCGGTTCTTGAGATGGGAGGCATCATGTTCTCGCGAGATATTATACGCTAACGGGAGTTTATCAAACGGGTACCCATTTTGTAAGATCAGGATAATACTCAGTTCCTATCGCGCAATGATAATATATAGATATTCCCGAGTTCCGAGTCCCCGATTCCAGAATATTTATATCCGAGTACTCGCTCTAAAATAAACTCTTTAATTGGAGGCAAATCATGTGATTTGTATTTTTTCGCGACGCCATTTTATATCAAATTGTGGATTAATTTTGATGTAGTAAACAAGCTTTATTAAAGGATACGCAATATTTAGGTGCTCAAATCAAATAATTTAAATTCCCCGGTGATGTTTTGAGGTATACATTAAACGTAGGCGGTGGGAATTTTTACGGGAGAAAATACGTTGACAACACTGTAATATAAGCCAACCCCCTTTCTCAGAGATGTTTGCTTGGAAATTGAACACCTCTTGTCCTAATAGAAGCCTAGGCTACTATTAAGCGAAATATGGTACATCTTTGTGAAATCATAACAGATTTATGTACATGTACATTCTTCTGATAATAAATAACTATACAAAATAAACAAATTAAATAATTGTTTAAATCACTTGTCATTTCTTACAATTGTTTCTCTAACCCTTTAATGGCCATTTCGGCCAAAGTCGGCCTCTGCAAGCATCTTATGGAATGTCCATTTGCAGCCCACAAGAAGACTATTTTTGAAAATTTATCACAGAAATACCTGGCTCGATGACTGAACCAATAATTTCCATGAGAAATTTTCAAATATAATCATTTGGCCTGCAAATGGACATTTTGCGATCTTGACCAGTAACGGGTTAATTCCCATAAACTAGGCTTGTGCGATTACGTGATTAAATAAAAAATAAAGATTATCTTTTTAAAAATCATATAATCGAATATTCATGAATAATTTCTACTGCATTAAATATTTAGAATACTTCCTTTTAATTACATTTTAATGCGATCGGTCACAAAAATTGACATTTTGTTCAGTGAATGTAGGTCTATTTGCAGGCCAATGAAGACTATCTTTGAAAATGTATTACTGGAATGACTGGCTCAATTCGAGCCAGGGTTACTCCAGTGATACATTTTCAAATAGTCTTCTATTGGCCTACAAATGGACTTTTCTCAACACCATTGCAGCTTTCATTGATAGGTTTTTTGGTGCTATAACTGTACCCAAGCTGATTAATCGAGTAATCACAATTATTCTTGAATAATCGATCAGGATCACTCAAAGCAATATTCGCACAAGCCTACCATAAACTTGTCTCCAAGGAATGTAAGCATAAAGCCTGCTGGATATTTTTGAAAACAATTTAACTGATCAACAAAATTCAGTTAAATTATTTTCATGTACCCGACCGACAATAACCCTTTTTATCTTATATAAGTTCATAGAGGTGTAGAGGAAACTTTATGGCACATGCAGTGTATCATTTACAACACCCAGGTTATTATCAATACATTTCATTAATGCCGCTCAGTAGATAATAGCTGCAAATTTACATTATTCAATAAAGATTAACAGAGAATGATATACAAGAGATTGTAAACATTTTATCTACAGGAGGGCTTGAAATTAATTTCATCAGAAAATTCTGCTAGGCTTAGTGACTATGTACTGTCACATTCTTGACAGATTTTGGCAATTACTTTCAACAATTATATTATGGAATCATAAGCTTATATTATCTGGTTCCTTTTTGTATGGTGGTGTAATTTTGAAAACAACATTGCTGTATGCCGTTACTGCAGTACCATTCAACAACAGTTTTCAAAATTCTACCATTTTTTTATCAGTCACCCGCTGTTGTAGAATATGACTGCTTTGTTTGATGTTAGTTTGTAGTATCCAAGCCACCCAATACCACCATCTGCAGTGGTCTTGAGAAATGTTCATTTGCATGCTAAGACAAAACTATTTTTGAAATCGTTAGAGCCAGTCATTCCAGTGGTAAATTTTCCAAAAAGTAGTTTTTTCTTGCAAATAGACAATCAGTTTAAGCAAAACTTTCAATTTTCTTAAGAAATCATGTCCATTACAGGGTTAAGAAATGGTACTAGCCCTGGCAATGGAGAAATTCAGTTTTAGCTATGCTCTGCCCATCTTTAGCTAAGCTCCACCCACACTTAGCCTGTGTTGGGATCGATCGATCCATGAACTCTATGACTATCAATTTCCTGAAAACTATACAGGTAAGCAGCAACAGAGGCCTGTCAAATTAGTTTCGAAATATTCAACAGGATGTTTATTACATACGAGTCTTGACATACAAGTCGTACAACAACGCTTTGTCTTTCATCAATTAAGCGCTCATGATGAATTTAGCGAGGCCATTCATGACATAATTGATTATGACATAATCATATATGTCATGTAGTTGACTATGATGTCATATATGATTGATGGATAAACTGGAATCATCAATTTCTACATGCCTCAGGTAATAGGATTCAAAAGGTGATATCTTATCATCTTCTGAATCATGCTATCATTATCAATAGACTAATACGGCTACCAGAAATTTTAATTTACTTGTTTCAGAATATCAACCTAAATTGTTGTCACAATAATTAGCTCTGTTGAAATCACAGGTCATGAATTCTTGAAAACTCAGAATGAAATGTGATATGAATTCTTGAGAACTCGGAATGAAATGCGATATGAATTCTTGAGAACTCGGAATGAAATGCGATCGGAATTCTTGAAAACTCAGCTCATACAACATAGACAAATCAGTCATTTACAATGTCAGCTAAATCTGAAATCCAAGTACTACATCTTCAAGACAACCATACAGCTAAGATATTGAATATTTTGAGTATAATTTTCCTGTAAGTTGTTGCGCTCTTTAGTCAAACTAGACTCAAAATTTTCATTTCTCAAATAATTTCTAATTTAATATTTTGCTCCCTTGAAACTATGACTAGGAATTCAGATTGGAAAAGGTTAATGCGTAGAAGTTGAGATTGTGATACTGAGACTTAGTAAATGCATACAGATCATTATTGCTGCCATTAAGACTTGTGATGAACCTAATACAAAATCACAGAATTCAAATCAATAAACACTTTCATAGTAACTTTTTAATGGTCAAGCTCTGTAGTGGTTTTGAGGAAATGTTCAGGCACAGGCTAAGAGAAGTATTTTTGAAATTTTACCACTGGAATGACTGGCTCGATTACTGAGCCAGTCATTCCAGTGATAACATTTCAAAAATATTCTCTTGACCAGCAAATGGACATTAAACAAGTAAAATATTAAAATTTTCTTCAAAAATCCTGACCATTAAATGGCTAAGATGTAATGTCATCATTATCATGATTTATATAAAGATATGATATATCGAATGATTTTTAATAAACACTGAATCTTTGTTCCCATAAACAAATATTTCTGAGCTGCCTATCGATAATTTAACCATCACAACCCTGATGTAAAAAATCTCATTTTTGAAGAGGCTGTAGAATAAACTGGTGTATATTTGAGAAACAATGTTGCTTTAAGCCGGTGCTGTCTATGACAGCACCAGCGTAAATCAACATTGTTTCCCAAATGCACACCAATCTGTATTCTACTGGCTCAGTAAAATGCATAATTTTGACATCAGAGTGGTAAGAATTAAAGTTAACATTTATTTTTAAAATTTTCTAATTTCCTTTACTATTTAAAAAATTAGAAATCTGATGAATATGAAAATTGCATTTAAACATAAAACTGATGTTATGTTCATCAGAAAACTACTGACTATAAAGATGGTTAATGAAATATTATTTCAAGAACTCCTCCAATTGCTTTAAAATATCATCATCGTCATCATCTCTGTAAGTATCATCATTATGATCATCATTATCACTGGCAGCATTGTCATCTGCCAGGAACCTGTCAATGCTGTCCTCCAGGCCACTGTCAGACAGAAAATACTCTTTGCTGCTGCTGCGATGACTGAAAGATTGAACATAAAATAATATATGTAAATTAAATATTACTTATATTCTCAATCACAACATGCTATGGAGTCACAAATGACAACCAACCCGAGCTTCATTACGGCAACCAAATTGATGGCCACATTAGACTTTAGATGTCTATGCTACAGACAGAATACTGCTCAAGCCTTGATGCCCACTGCTTATTTGCCTAGCACAAGCTTGACACTATGACTAAGACGACACAGATTTCTAAGAGCAGCCAAGAGTAATTTTAATCAGGAACTGTTGCAAATTTAAATTAACTATGTGCAAGCCAAAGTTGGCCTCAACTCAGTGAATGTTCCTTCACTAAGGAACAAGAAGAAAGGATGGAGGGAGCACACACGCATGCATGCACAAGTTGCTGCTTTCATTCCATACAAGGATGGCCGAGGACATCATGTACATGTAAGCTGTTGGAATTATTGAAAATAATTTAACTGGAAACTGTTGCTGGCATCAACAGTTGACATCCAGTTGAGGTTCGAAAGAATCATCTGATCTGAACTTATTGACGGGAGCACTAAATCCTGAAATATTTGTCACAAAATCACATTGTAAAATTGTTCAGATTTTTCACATCACGAACAAAGTTGTAGAATCCTATGGTCACTGTGTCGGAGACTACTGGGCAATTTTTAACACAAGAAACAGTGACTGTAGGATTCCACAAATTTGTTAATAATGTGTAAAATCTGAATCTCGAAAATCAAAAAAAATTTTTGATGGCGCTTATTTATAATGCAAATGCGCACACAAACATTCCACATAAGTGACAAGCATAAATAGTCTATAAGCACTGTCTTACCTAGCAGAGGTTCTTCTTGAAGATTGTGCTGAAGATTCCGCGACATCGTCGGCTTTCACAGATGATGACCTGGGCTTCTGAGCAGGCGGACTAGATAAACGATTCTGTATTGGACTGACAATACACTCCTGTACATAAACTGCTGCCTGCTTCTGTATAATTAATTCGGCATTAGCCGTGTCAGAGCTATCACCAGAATTATTAATATGTTCGTTACTAGGGACACTTTCAAATTGTGCATTATTGTCATCATCATGCTCATCACTAGGGACACTTTCAACACGTTCGTTACTAGGGACACTTTCAAATTGTTCATTATTGTCATCATCATGCTCATCACTAGGGACACTTTCAACACATTCATTACTAGGGCCACTTTCAAAGTGTTCATTATTGTCATCATCATGATCATCACTAGGGCCACTTTCAACACGTTCGTTACTAGGGACACTTTCAAATTGTTCATTAATAGGGACAGATTCATACGCATCTTCAAATGGTACAGCATTAGAAAGTTCCTCTTCATCAATATCCTCCTGGTCTTTAGGCAGCTGTTGATCCTCATCAATAGTCATCCCTTCATTCATCTCGACTACCTGTGGTTCCTCTGTTTCTAACATATCAATGTCATCCGAAACTTCAATTTTCTTCCCAAGGCGTGCAAACAATGGCTTCACTTTAGACCTATTGGAGAGTACAGCTTTCCTGGCTAAAGGTACTTGTGTGGTTGAATCACGGGCTGTTAGTACTGTGAGACGATGTGTAACCTCTTCTTGAGATCTTAGTGGAGGGTCTCTAGCATTAGTTTCTTGTAACTTTGCTGGTAATAACTGAGTAGAAGCAGATGTACCTACAATAATAATAATAATAATAATAATAATAAAATAATAATAATAATAAATAAATGGGCCAGATTTGCCACGCCCCTTTCTAGATTTGCCACGCCCATTTCTAGATTTGCCACCCCCATTTCTAGATTTGCCACGGCCATTTCTAGATTTGCCACGCCCATTTCTAGATTTGCCACGCCCATTTCTAGATTTGCCACGCCCATTTCTACCTAAGCTCTGCCCACTTTTGGTGCATGTTGGAATTGATGTGATACTTTGAAACCTGAATTCCTAGAATCTAAATTTCAAGGTGACCATACAGGTGACCATACAGGTAAGCTGTTGAGTATTTTGGAACAAATTTGACTGGGACATGCAACAGCTCCCAGTCATATTAGTTTCAAAATATTAAAGATAATGTTTACTAAATTGTGCTATTTAAAAAAAAAATACAATTCGTAAACTAACGAGACTTTTCGATTTTCATGACATTTAGTTATACATCATTATGATGTCAGCTAACTAGTGACAGAATTGATTATCACGTCAGATACTTGGGTCGTCGATTGGATCCATCGATACATTGAATATCTCTCCAATAAAACACACATGCAGACAGACAGAGACAAAGTGATTAAGTCACGCACCTTTTCATGACGAGACGAATAATAATATTGGTTATTTACAATCATTGTGTACCTAAATTGACTATGCAAATCTAACCCATTTAAATATACATACCAGATCTGATAAATTCTTGGTGATGAAGAACAGTATGTTGGATATTTTGAAACTAATTTGACTGTAGTGTTGCTGATTAAGCCACAACAGATTCTAGTGAAATAAGTGTCAGAATATACAACAGCTTATGGGCATAGGCGTCTTGAAATTATGATATTGGGCCAGAAAAAATAAACTTGATTTGTATAATATAAGAACATTAAGAGAATCATAAAATATAGATTCCTGACATCTTGAGACCCCAATAGAAGATACATGTAGCTGGTCTTTAAAGGCAAAGCTGTCTCAATTGATATTGTATATTGTCATCACGAAATTCAAAACTTTTTCTGAGATTTTCTCTCAAATGATCAATGAAAAATGTTGTGAGAACTCTTCTTGGAAGAGTAGATACCATTAAAAGAAGAGGCATATTTCAATAGCCACAATGTTATTACACTTTAACCCTCAAATAAGAAATTTTCTTATAGAAAATGTACATTTGCAAAACAAGAAAGGTATTTTTGAAAATTTACTAGAATGCGTGGCCTGGTTATCGAACCAGTCGATGTTAAGGAATAGCCCTCTTGGTCTGCAAATGGACATTTTCCAAACCCACTGCAAAAGCCATTTTTTGGCTAGCTTTAGTGTTATAGGGTTAAAGATAAATTGTAAATATAGATATTCTTACGAATATCACTGTGGAGATCAAAGACAATTGGTGTGAAGGATTTCTTTTCTTTTCTTGGAGGGGTGCTTGGTGCTGATGACGACGTCATTGCTGATGCTGTGGCTAACTGTTCCCGACGACGACGTTTTTCTGCCATGATTTCTGCAAACGTCTTTACTGTACCTCTTTTAGATGGAGAAGAAAT
Source organism: Chaetoderma sp. LZ-2023a (assembly GCA_034401795.1). NCBI lineage: Eukaryota > Metazoa > Mollusca > Caudofoveata > Chaetodermatida > Chaetodermatidae > Chaetoderma > Chaetoderma sp. LZ-2023a. The sequence continues at coordinate 102,088,564 of CM067370.1, read as the reverse complement.
CTGAAAAAAATGATAAACACCTAACCCAGAGTGCACACAAGAGCTATCAGCTTAGCAAACAAGCATAAGAGGATGTTTGTTAAGCTGATAGCCAAAGTGCTATTTCACTGAACATGGTGAAATGCCGCTGTAATGTGTAACATCAAATATAAAATACATTTCTTAATTGAGAAAACATGTGACAACTCATTGATTAATCGATTATTTCAGCTGATGAAATGTGTAATATTCTTAGATAGTAACGGCGTTCAGCAACTCATGCCATTGTCAACATAAACAGATTATAACTATTTTAATATGTGAATAACGTATAGAGGTTACCTGATTTTCACCCCTAGATAATCTATCCTAGAGGCTTCCCTTTCATCTATAAAATCTTGTTATAAGTTTCTCTATTTCAGGGAATTTATACAGGAAAATTAATATTTTGAAAATAAATAAATTACTTAGTCAAAACATTTTTCAAATATTTAACAGAATAGTTATTATGTACCAGAAAAATTAGTAATGTAGTTTAATTAATAAATTTTTCTTGATTTCTAGCCCAGTATTACTATGACACAAAAAAACTTTCCTGCCTATTTAGATTCAGGTAACATCCACGGCAAAGATCAATTCAGTGACCTCAAATTTAGCAGCCTGCATAAATACATGCTAATTATCAATGAATGATACAAGTTGAAGATTAACCCTTTCACCGACAAATCCATGAAAAAGTACATTCGTTACGATTTATACCATATTCTGTTGAATATTTTGAAATCAAAATAACTCAAAGCAGTAATGACTTCCACTCATCTCAATTTCAAAATATTCAACATCTTTCCTGCTTGTTTGGTCTGTGATCGAGGTAAAGGGAATTGATCGGTGAGTGTTAAACGGTAACCTCAACACGATGAACCACATATATCAAAATCACTATTATAGAGCAAATATTCTCAAGATCTTGAAAGTACTTCAATTGGAGGCAACCGCTTAAAGACAAATTATTTTCAAAACTTCCAACAGCTTAACAGTAACCTGTTTGACTCCCTGGACATTGATATTGGGATATCACTTTTGCCCATGCAAAGATCTAAGCTGATACAAGGGTATCTCAGTAATGTGGCAAGAAGGATTTCCTAAACAGAGTACAAATCATAAGTTAACACACAAAAATAGGAACATGTTAGTTAGTACAATTTTGAACATGATGCAGTAAATGTTCTGCTGAATATTTTGCACTTAATTTGATTGGAAGCCATGGCAGTGATAGCTTCCAATCAAATAAGTACAAAATATTCAACAGTGCGTTTTATTTTGTTTTGGAAACACATTAAGTTATTTCTGAGTTGTACTGTAAGAACTGCTCTAGAGACTATCTGCCTTTAAATTTCAGGGTTCATAGTCTCAAGAAAAATATAAATTCAAGCACTTTTACAAATCCTGTTCAAACATTTTCAAGGTTTTCTTTTGCGGATAGTTATGGCGTTGTCATTTACTAAGGAAAATTTATCTTCATAAATCTTACCCCTTATCCCTTTAATGATCAAACTTGCCAAAACGGTCCCTGCAGTGGTCTTGAGGGATGTCTACTTGCAGGACAAGAGAATAACATTTTTGAAAGTTTACCACTGGAATGACTGGCTCAATAACCAAGGCAGTCATGGCTTGATTAGGCTCAACAATCGAGCCAGTCCATTCCAGTGGTAAATTAAAAAAAGTGTCTTCACTTGGTCGGCAAACATATATTTTCTGTGAGAAAATTTAAATTTTCTTGATCAAATGGTCAAAGTCCTAGATATTGCAAATTGTGCACACCTAATGTATGAAGACTAACGGTTTTGCAACAAACATTTATCCAATACCCACATTGTTGATGTATTTTTCATCCAGACCACTGTGATGTCAAAAGTATCTATTTTGGAAAGAATGTTGCTGAAAGCTGTTTTATTTTATCTCTTGATAATAGTCGTCACACGTCTTCTGGACAAAGATCCATCGAAGTTTTGAAAAGATTGCTCCAGTAGAATCAGTTGTTGAAAGTGTGTTAAGTGTTCATTTTGAAAGATACAGTGTTGCTGAAAGGTGTTGCATTTTAGCATTTGATCCAAAAATTGGGATATTCTTTGGGTTCCCATGGGTAAGCTTCCACCCAAGTTTGATGACGATCCCACCAGCAGCACCAGAAGTATTTTAACCTGTCTTATGAACAAGAACAACAAGAACCACTTCATGCTCACATTAACCCTTGGGTCTAGAAACATGGATAAAAATATATGTTTCCACAGGTTTTTACCAAATTAAAGCATTTTCAAGTCAATTTGCATAAATCAAGCACTTTCAAGAATCTCTATGAACCCTTCCTTTGGAGCCGAAAGATGATGATGTATTAAGACATATGGCTCAAAGAGGCATGGGACAATGATCCTTTCCCGTTTATCCATCCATCATATGATGTCATAATCATAATCAACATGACGTGTAGGATGACGTGATAATCATCATGTTATGAATGCCTCGATTTAGTCCGTCTTACACACTCAATAGTCTGAGATGTTGTACGAATTGTATGGCTTTGCTTTTTAATAAACATGCTGTTTAATGTTTTGAAACTAATATGACTACCGTACTTTCTCGACTAAAGGCCGCCCTCGAATATAGGACGCTGTCCCAAATTTGACCAAAATCCGCCCAAAAACTCTTGTATTCAAGTATAAGACGCTGTTAAATTTAGAAAAAACGTACCTTTAAAAAATCGAAAATTGGTATAAAAAATAACCATCAATCCGGTCATGTTTAATGCATGACTAAAAATTTGCATGATGTTAGAGAAATTATTAAATAGGACCGCCTAAATATTGTGTTTCTTCAATAAAGATTGTTTATTACATCAAAATCAATCTAATTTTGGCATAATATGTCTCCTTGAAAACATCGAAATCGCGTGATAGAAACAGATTGTAATGGCTCTTTTGCGTTTGGAGGCGCTGTGTGATCTTATGCGCTAACGGGAGTTGGTTATCTGGCTCTTTTGTGATTGGAGGCGCTGTGTAATCTTATGCGCTAACGGGAGTTGGTTATCAAACAGGTACGGGAACATTCAGTTCCTATCGCGCAATGATGATATAAAGCAATTTCCGAGTTCCGAGTCCAGAATATTTATATCCGAGTAATCGCTCTAATTAGAATAAAGATCTTTTGCGATTGGAGGCGAATCACGTGATTTATACACGTATCTTTTCTCGACGCCATTTTATGTCAAATTCTGGATTAATTTTGATTTAATAAGTGATATGTATTAAAGAATAAGCAATATTTAGGCGCCCCAATTTAATAATTTCACTTCCGCTTGGTGTTTTTGGAGTATACATTAAACATAGTCGTCAGGCGGCGTGAATTGTCTAGGGTAACATTTAGTTCAATTTCCGTGGTATAATCTGTGACTTTTTATGAAAAATTTCGAGCCAAAAATGTGGGGAAGGAATGTTCTCGATTATAGTACGCAACCCCCTTTCTAGTACATGTGTTTTGACCAAAAAACTGTGTCCTTTAGTCGAGTTTTAACGGTATATTCAACAGCTTACCTGTATAGTTTTCTGGAAATTGATAGCCATGGAGGTCAGGGATCGATCAATCCCAACACGGGCGAAACGTGGAGCTTAGCTAGAGATGGGCAAGGCATAGCTAAAACTGGAAAGGTCAATTAACAGATACTATTGTAATTAACGAACCTTTTCTACATTTGGTTGTTCTATTTTCATAGGGACCGGGTCGGGAGCGAGTGTTCGTTTCTTCGTGATCAGGTCAGGCATGAGTGGTCGTTTCCGCATAGGGAGCGGATCAGGACTGGATGGTCGCTTTCTCATCGGAATCAGATCAGGAGTTGGTGTTCGAACTGTGAGGATACAATTTAAGATATAGTAAATATAACGATCGTAGTTGTACGTCGCTTTGTGCAAGATAAATTAAAATTTAACAAAATGAAACATCACCCATTAGAAGAAATTTATGGCAAATCCATTGTAGGGATCTTAATACTAGAATTCAGATTTATGTACCACATGCATGTTCAAAGACTAAGTTAGTTAAATTCTCACTGCCTTCTCATAGATATCGAATTAACAAATTACAAATAAGTACCAAAAAAGAACTTTGATCATCAGGCCAGCCAAAACCGGCCTCTGTAATAGTCTTGAGGAATGTCCATTTAGTTTGTAGGTCCAGAGAAGAGTATTTTTGAAGTTATCCCTGGACTGCCTGGCTTGATCATTCCAGTGATGAATTGTAGTCATCTCCCGGCCTCCAAATCAACATTCACGAAGCAGAAATTAACATTTTCATGACAATGGCCAATCCAAAGAACTACAGGGTTAAACGTCTGACTGCAGATGAAAAATTCCAGGGCTTATATCCCTGGACTGCCTAAATATCTTGAAAAGCATTTGGCTGAAAGTTGTTGGAACTTTCAGTCAAATTGTTTTCAAGATATTCAGCAAGATAAGATTTTGCTCTTGAAATTATTCTTAGGTGGTTTGCAGCAGTGAGACAGCTAAGATCATTTTATGGAGTTCAGTGGGAGTATACCACTCACCTTGTTCTCTGTCCTTTGAACCTGGTGGCCGATACACCTGACGTTCACGTTTCAATCGAGCTACTTTAACAATTTGCTGTTTATTCGATACCGGGTCATTGCTGGCTTGATGAACTGTCACTGAGTCCGCTTCATCCGGTGTCTGTCGGAGATGCTTTCTCTCACGGATTTCTTTGAGGGATAAGACTTTTCTTGTATCAACTTCATCTGGAGTGGCAGCTAACACAGATCTTTTATCACCTAACAGAACATAGAATAATTTAACATTTAATTGCCAAGATTGGTCAGACATAACCAAGAATTCTGCGGAATTAAATGTCTCCTGTTTATAAGTGACCTTGACTGTTGACCTTGTGACCTTAATGTTATCATTCTCCTTTCTAACATTAGCGGCAACCAAGTTTAGTTCTAATAGGAGTAAACAGTCTAGAAATATAAATGATTCGCTAAATGGAAAAACTTAATGTTGAAAAAGCAGAAGTCAAATAGGGAAATAACAATGTCAGAATGGCCATGACCGTAGAGCTTCACAGCATTAGAAAAATTAAACCGGTATTGATATCAATTTCCATACTGGTATATCTTTAATATTGGTATTACTGCGATGGGCAAAGTAAAGTGAAACTTCCGAGTCAAAAACGTTGGATAATGGCTGTAAACCTGTTTTACTAATTTTCTTAGCTACTTGTATTGACATACTCCAGAATAATAAATAAACATTCCACGAAAACCTGTACTATATAGGATGAATTTACAATGGGATGAAATCACCCGGAATTGTGGAAATCTCCGTGCAGTTGTACAACTTAGCCATTATACCACTTACTAAATAGCCCACCATATAATGCTGAAAATACATAGTCCTACGCTTGCTCCAATTAGAGCAGCTTGTAATCGAGCAATTTCATTGTCAATCTAGCAACCCTCCAACATAAGAAGGGAACAGAGCTCGCAGGGATTGAGAAATCTTTCTCATATTGTCGGTTCCTCTTTACTTGGGTCGTTTGGCGGTCACTACAAAGTTGTACAATTCTGCAAATTCTCTAACTAACCTGACTGTAGTAGTTGAGAATTGAGATAAAATATGACTCAAAATATTCATTTGAAATTGTGATTTTCTAGCAAATATCAGTCTCTCGATATACAATGTAATACCTTTATTAGCTTCAGTGCCATCACGTTTACTCCAAATAGTATTTAGTTTGCGAGATTTACTGGCTGCGTTATGGCTTCTCTCATCTGGCACTATGTCAAGCTGAACAGGGATCCTTTCTTCTGTTGGTTTTCTGACAAGGGACACTTTACGCTCCGAGGTTTCTGCATTCATCTTTATTATATCTCGTCGAAATTTTGCTGCATGGCGTTCTGGAAAGGTACAAACTACCATTTAAGACAAGTAGTTTTAATTATTATTTCCATTTTGACTTCAGAGAAACTTGATTGAAAGGCATCAAATGTTAACATTGTTGAATATTTTTTATTCACTTTACTAGACCGCAATGGTTATCGAAATAATGATCAAGATTAACCCTTTAATCGTCTGACTGCTGAATTTTTATAAGGTTATATGATATATCTGTGGACATGTTAAATATTTTGAAAACAATTTGACTGAAAGTTGTAGATGGCTAAGTCAACAACAACTTTCAATGAAATTGTTTTCAAAATATTCAGCAAGTCATGAGTTTTTTCTTATTGGAATTATTGTTTGGTGGCTTGCAGCAACGAGACAGTTAATGATCAAGGGGCCAAAAACTGCCTCTGCAGTGGTCTTGATGAATGGCCGTTTGCAAGTCGAGAGATTAATTTTGAAAATTTACCACTGATATGGCCGATTCGATAGCCACGACAGTCATTCCAGTGATAAATTGAAAAAAATTATCTTTTTGTAAATCATTTGATTTTCTTGATCAATCTTGAGGATTTAGAGATTAACCCTTACATGCCCGTAAATCTTCCCATTTTTTCTCAAATTTTCACCCGTAATTATGAGAATTCCACTAGCTCGTTTATTTTTAATAATAAACCCAACAAACTATATATTTCCTGAAAGCTTATTGAAAACCTCATCTAATGCTGCATAAATAAAGGGGTTTTAGTATACTTGTATACCTGCATGGGTGACAAAAAAATGGGGAATTTTTTTTTTTTTAATTCTCTCAGGTTTTTGTAACTCATCTACCCTACAAGTATACCAAAACACCTGTATTTATACAGCATTAGATGAGGTTTTCAATCAGCTTTCAGGAAATATATATACTGAACCAAAAAAGTTGAGCAACACTGAGAATATTACTGTATAAATGTTATTTAACAAAAACAATAAATTGATTCAAATATATTATTTAATTGATAGGTCATTTTCCAATTTGAACAACCGTCTCTTGTTACTGTAATGCTAGCATCGCGCCTTTAACACGGCATCATTCAACCGAAGGGTCCAATTTAAATAATGACACTGAGCTGTCAATACCGGTCGTGACCTCCGCGCGCATTAACCACCGCCGTACATCGCTTTCTCATACTTCGAATTAAGCACCTGTCACGAAGATGAATCGCATCCCATTCATGGAGCAGTGCAGCTTCCAGCTCCCGCACGTCAGCTTCCAGCTCCCGCACGTTGTGAAGATGTGGATGTTCTCACTCGCCATATGCCCAAGAATGTCCCACATGTGTTCGAAAGGAGACAGGTCCGGTGATCGCGCTGGCCAGTCCAACACCGGAACGTTGTTAGCCTCAAGGAAATCACTGGTGACCCTAGCTGAATGAGGACGGGCGTTGTCTTGCTGGAACATAGTCTGCATGATACTGCATAAAAGGGATGACAACAGGGGTGACAACTTCTTCACAGTAACGTTGAGCCGTTAAATTTCTGCGAATCACAATAAGATCTGTTTTGCCATTTTCATGGATTCCAGCCCACGCCATGACACTGCCGCCGCCGAATCTGTCGTGCTGAATGATGTTGGCTGCATCATACCGTTCTCCTAAACGTTGCCTACCATCCGCCACATCCACACAAAACCTTGACTCATTACTGAACAAAACGTGGCTCCATTGTTGAGCACACCATCGCTGATGAGTTCTTGCCCATGAAAACCGATTCTCGATGTGACGCTCTGTAAGCGGAAGAGCAACAAGTGGACGACGGGCATGCAGTCCAGCATCATGGAGTCTGTTTCGCACAGTTTGTGCATGCACTGTAGTGCCAGTAGCGGTGTGCAAATTACGGGACAGCCGCGGCGCAGTCTCAAACCTGTGATGTCGTCACTAAGTAGCGGTCTTCTCGTGGTGTTGTTGCTCTCGGTCTGCCAGATCGTGGTCGGTCATTAACATGTCAAGTTTCCTGCTCACTTGGCGGAGACGGGAAATGGTTGAGGCGTGAACATTAAAATGTCGAGCAACAGCGCGAACGCTCTGCCCAGCAGCGAGTCTTCCCATTGCTTCATGGTGATGATTTTCAGGTAGCCCTGGGCGGTGGCCCATGTTCGGTAGGGTAAGCTTTTGCAATATGGTGAATTTTTGGCTTTGCTACCCGCGAATGTGGGCCAGTGCATGAAAAATGCATTTTCACATGCAGTAAGTGCGCGGCCGAGAAATGCGAGACATTACACTGACGAAACATGCCTGCAAATTTGGTTATAAATGGACGCATAGTTTTAATACAACAAACCAAACTTCACTGTTGCTAAACTCTTTTTGGCTCAGTATAGTTTGTTGGGTTAATTATTAAAAATAAATGAGCTAGTGGAATATTCCTAACTATATGTCGACATTTTTGAAAAAATGGGAAAATTTACAAGCCGGTAAGGTTTCACCCATACAAATGTAGTTAGGAAAATTCCCCTACTTTGTTTATTTTTAATAATAAACCTAACAAACTATATATCTCCTAAAAGCTTATTGAAAACCACATCTAATGCTGCATAAATAATGGGGTGTTGATATACTTGTAGGGTGCATGGGTGACAAATGCCTGGAAAGTCTTGAAAATATTTTCTTGATATTTTCAGATGACTAGAGATAGATTTTTACCAGAATGAACAGATTTCTCGATGAACATCAACTGGGACAATGTGCTGAACCAAAAAGAATCAGAAACATGTCATACAACCATATAATTATAGCAGAATATACACTACCATATATTGTTCACTTTTCACTATAATTTATAACAAGAGCTCCGCAAACGGTGCATAATACCCCGCCATGATGACAAACCAATGAATGAGGGCTATCAGAAAATATTTATTTCTTCCTCAGCCCCATCAGACCAGTCATCCTTATGAAGTGTCAGCGATCCGTTAAACGGTCAAGGTAATATCCGGAAAACAATTTTCAAGATGGCGGCCATATTAGAGTTCGGATTATCATAAATTTCGCTAAGTTTCTTCGCCAGACATATTCCAACAACCGTAGGAAGTGATCCAATAAATGAAATCCAGAAACCAACTTTCAAAACCGCAGCCCATGGCTGGCAGCCATCTTGGAGTTCGGATCATTCCCCAGAGGTAGTCGAACCACCCTATACAATTTCATAGTGATCCAATAAACGATAACGGAGTTATCATCTGGGAACCAATTTTCAAGATGGCCACCAGTGACTGGCGGCCATCTTAGATTTTGGATCATTGTCGATTTATAGGTTTCTTCCTCAGACCTAGTCCAACCACTCTATGAAGGTTCAAAGCGATCCGATAAACGGTAACGGAATTATCATCAGGAAACCAATTTTCAAGATGGCCACCGGTGGCTGGCGGCCATCTTGGATTTCGGATCATTGTCGATTCGATAGCTTTCAACCGCAGACCTAGTCCAACTACTCAATGAAGTTTCAAAGCGATCCGTTAAACGGTAATAGTTATCATCCAGAAACCAATTTTCAAGATGGCTATCAGTGGCTGGCGGCCATCTTGGATTTTGGATCATTGTTAATTTCAATAGGTTTCTTCCCCAGACCTAGTCCAACCACTCTATGAAGTTTCAAAGTGATCAGATAAACGGTAACGGAGTTATCATCCGGAAACCAATTTTCAAGATGGTCACCTATTGCTGGCGACGATAGGTTTCTTCCGCAGGCCTAGTCCCACCACCCTATGAAGTTTCAATGCGATCCAACAAACGGTAACAGAGTTATCATCCAGAAACCAATTTTCAAGATGGCCACCTGTGGCTGGCGGCCATCTTGGAATTCGGATCATCATCAATTTTGATAGGTTTCTTCCGCAGACCTACATGTAGTCCAACAACTCTATGAAGTTTCAAAGCGATCCGATAAACGGTAATGGAGTTATCATTCGGAAACCAATTTTCAAGATGGCCACCAGTGGCTGACGGCCATCTTGGATTTCAGATCATCGTCGATTTCGATAGGTTTCTTCCCAAGACCATGTCCAACCACCCTATGAAGTTTCAATGCGATCCGACAAACGGTAACGGAGTTATCATCCGGAAACCACTCTGCTGCCCGACCGGAAGAACGGTGGCATTACATAATACCCCGCCAAATTTTTGGGCGGGGTATAAAAATCGGAAAATATACTCAGGAAAAATGTCAATATATATTTGGATCTGTATCCTGAATGTTTGAACATATATACAAAGAACATTAGAGACTACTATCTGTTATTATTTAGCATCTCCCTATCTTACAAAGATGCACACCACTGAATGCCCGACAACCTAAGTATGTCTCTCTTGGACGCTTCAATTCCTTCTCTGGCACCCCCTCAGCTTTAAGTTTATGCTTTACAGCCATACAGTTCACGCATTGTTGTATTCTTCCATCAAGACAACCAATTTTATGTATGTTTCTGATGCTTTTACCTGGTGTTAACGGCAAAGGAGACCCAATCCCATGTCGTCGCGAAGTGTATTCTCCCATCAATTGATCAACCAATTAAAGCCGGAAAAAACAAGTGTGTACGGTCATCCCTTTTAGTGTACATAGTTTCTGATTCAGACTGATGCAAGAATTTGAAGAGTATATATGCATTGATAATTGATACATTTAAATAGTGGAAAAAGTAATGTGATCACCATTTCATTGTCTGAACACCGACTCATAATAACAGCACAACTGCTCAGTTATATCCACTCCACCTATGCCTTTATTATACGCTTTAGCTATTGCGGTACATGGTATGTCAATTTTTTGACCATTTGCTTGCTTCCGTAGGCATGTAACGAGACGGATGGGAGGGTAGGCTGTTGACACAAAAAATATTGGTTTCTTATCCTTCCATGCCTGAACAACTAAACAGTCCCCACACATATATGTTAAAGTGTCACCGTGTTTCATTTTTCTGTTTGTGGTGGGTTTTTTAGAAGTACACCAATAGGATTTTTAGATTTCAGTGTACCACAGTAATAAATACCATCCTCCATCAGGGTAGAAGCTAGTTGTGGGGTACCAAAAAAGCGATCTGCATGTATGATGTACCCAGCTGTATTTGGAAGTGTGTCAGCGAGTCCTAAAATGACCTGTTGTGGTTGCCCTATGCCCAGTATTTTCTTCTGAATACCAACCACAGCATTGGATTTTCCCACATATGGTTTAAATGTATGTATCGGTTTCATGGGCATATATTGCTTGAGGCTTGAACGTTGCTTGAACGCGATCATTGATTCATCAATGCTTACTGCGTGATACGGAACAAAATGTTTGCGGAAATTGACAAGTAGCAAATTCAAAAATGGTCGCACTTTGTACAGTTTATCATTGTTGATATGTGTTCTGGGCAAAATATCTAGCTCATTGTCATTGAGGTGAAGAAAATGTAATAACAATTCAAATCTTCGGCACGGCATAATATTTGAAATTTTTGTTTGTTTCAACTTATCAGATCAATAGTTTCTGTAACTAGGACATGTTTTTATTCCCATATATATCAGTATTGCTATAAATGCCATAATCTCACATGAATCAGTTGGCACCCGCTCCTTACACATGTCCATGACCGGATTTTTTTTATCATTTCTTGAATAGCATACAAGCTTGTTTGCACAACAATGTGCTCAGGATATTGCTTGTCAATCATAAGTGAAAAAACAATCTAACTCCGAGTTAGATATGTTCAAGTTATGAATTGGGCCTGGTGTTGTTTGTTCAAACACTGGAAATTGAAAACGGAATGTTCTTTCACTCTAGTTATCGCCACTTGGCTGCTAAGAGTTAAATAGTATGCCGTAAATATCACGCAATAAATAAAAAAGAATTATTTCGGGGTAATAACTGTGTGTTGAATATGGGTATATTTTGCTGAAACACAACCCAAAGGAGGTCTGATTACATGACATTCACAATCCAAATCTACAAACCTCTGCACACAATAACTAGACTGCTGCTACGGAAATGAATTAAGACCGTGCGCGCATGCACGTATGCACACACACAAGTATTTCAATAGGAAACATTAAGTCAAATCGTTTGAAAATTAATGATTGGAAACAGTTGCAGCTTAGGTAGATAATTTTCAAAGTATTTAACATCCTTCATATATATATATATATAGTTGACGTCTGACAAATTAAGATACTAGAATTTTACTGATGAAATGCTTGCCTACATTTCTATATCTCTATTAAACAGTCACTGTTTAACCCTTTATTGGTCAAGGCGGCCAATACTGGCCTCTGTAAGTGGTCTGGAGGAATGTCCACTTGCACACCAAGAGAAGACTATTTTTGAAAATTTACCACTGGTATGACTGGTTTCATAACTAAGCCAGTCGTTCATTCATGGTAAATTTTCAGAAATAGTCTTCTCTTGATCTCCAAATAGATACTTTCTCTGAGAAAATCAAAAATTTCTTGACCAAATTTGACCATTATACCCAGTCCAAGGTTATAGCCATCAACTTACCATCCTTAGTATGTAAAGATTTCTTGTGTTTTCCTCGTTTAATCTCAGATAATGTTTTCACCTCGATTTTATCTAATGCGTCTTCGTCATGTTTCCTTTGATGAGCACGCCTCGAAGTACTACCAGAAACAACATTATCTTCAACATCATCATCAGATTCAGACTCGTCTTCAGATTCTGATTCAGTGACATCAACTTTGGTCATCTTTTTTACTGGGATTTCATCTTCAGAATCTGACTCTGACACGCTGTCTTGTTTAGAACGTTTCACTCTCTTCAACGACTTAGTTTTAGGTAATTTTTTATGTTTGTGTTTTTTGTGTTTACGAGATCGCTTTACAATTATTTCCCGCTCTGAACCTGACTCAGACATACTCTCCTGCTGAATCTCCTTTAATCTCTTCACAGGAATGACATCATTTGCACGAGATGATACACGCTTTTTATGTCGACTATGAATCACCTGTTTGATGGCGACATTATCGTCAGAACCTGAATCAACTATATGTACTTTTTCCGTTTGAATTTGTCTCAGTTTTTTTGCTGAAACATTGTCATTAATAACTTTAGTGCCGACTATCCTTTCTTTCTGGGTGACTTGTTTTAACGGTTTGGCAGGCACCTCATTATTATCCTCGCTATCATCTTCACCACTCTCCTCACTACTACTAACATCACTACTATCATCCTCAATGTCATCAACCGTATCATCATCATCATTACTATCATCGTCATCACTATCATCAGATTCAGATGACACTACCTCTTCCCGCTGCTCACGAGCTAAATGCTTAACCGTACCATCTCCTCTCCAAGCTCTAATTACAGAAATTCCACTTTGCTTAATGCCTGGTTTAGTTCTGACAGGAAGGCCATCGTCAGAGGTCACTTCCTCCCTGTTCCGTTGTCCAAGACGCGATTGCATGCGCCTGATAGGAATATCACTATCAGATGACGGTGATTGATTATGAATCGGCAAGTGGGTCAGTCTTATTCGCTCTCTCCTAGCACCAGTCAGAGTCTGTATGTTTTCTTTTCTCCCGGACAAAATTATTGGCTCTCGTCCGATTCTTCCTGCAAGCCGAGATCGCTGATCCTGCTTTACCCCAAGCCTGGATTTCACACCAGCAGTGCCTGTGAATGGATGAATTCAATCTGTCACTCAAGTATTGAAATCATAATTAATTACGTCACATATAGGTTGGTGTCATCATCATAATTGACAATATTCTTCCATGAAGCTGGAGAAGTCTGTCAACGAATTGTATGTCTTTGATGGATTTACTATTTAATAAACATTCTGTTTAATATTATGAAACCAACTTGACTGGGCACTGTTGCTACCATAGGCAGTAACAGCACACAGTAAAATTAGTTTCAAAATATTCTTAGGCTTACCTGTATAGTTAACCTAGAAAATGGGATTCTGAGAAGTCAGGGTTAAAAGTACATAAATCGATCTCAACCAAAATCGTGGGCAGAGCTTAGCTACAGATGGGCGGGATATAGCTAGAATGGACCTTGCCCCGCCCAACCTGTGTTAATCTTCTCCCACACCTCGCGTGTGTTGGGATCGATTAATCCCTGAACTTCTTGACTATTAATTTCCAGAAAACTATACAGGGAAAGCTGTTGAATATTTTGAAACTAATTTGACTGGGTGTTGTTGTTGGCAGCAACAGCGTGTAGTCCATTTAGTTTCAAAATATTCAACAGAATGTTTATTAAATGGTAAAGACATAGAATTCATACGCGTCGGACTATTAAGCGCTAAAGATGGACTATATAGAATCATTCATGACGTCAGCCTACACATCACGTAGTTGATTATGACGTCATATGATTGAGAGGAAATGGATTCATGAATTGGATGCTTCTATTAATCAACATGTTAGTGAGTTAGCAATGGTCAGTTTGGATAATGAAAAATATCACGATAATGGAGGGATTTGATCTGTCACTCAAGTATCTGACATCCTATTTAATTACATTACTCATTTGCTGACGTCATACACAAAATGATGTATGTCCGTCACAAAACTATAAATGTTTCTCCCAAAGGTGTCATAATTGTATGTCATCCATGTAGCAACAGTTCCCAGTCAAATTAGTTTCAAAATATTCAACAGTTTGCGTCTATAGATACATGTACATTGAAACTTAGATTATGGGAATTCAGGTTTCAAACTTTCAAACCAATTCCAACACACATAAATGGTGTCCGGAGCTTAGCTAGAAATGAGTGGGGCATAACTAGAAATGGATCCCTCTACCATAACCCGTGACGCAGATACCGCCATCTTTGTTTACCGCGTATTGCACTATGGGACTGTTTGGGGGGCAGTCGATCATGCGGGCATAAACAAATGCACGTGAATGTATGGTTTTATGCTCATATCAGCCAAAAATGACTTCTGCAGTTGTCTTGAGAAATGTCTATTTGCAGAACAAGGGAAGAATATTTTTGAAAATTTACCATTGGAATGACTGGCTCGATAACCGAGCCAGTCATTTCAGTGGCAAATTTTCAAAAATGGTCTTGTCTTGGTCTGCAAATGGACATTTTCTTTGAGAATTTGAGGGTTAAAGGGTTAAACAGAATTGGCCTTCTCCGAAAATCTCCCTTGCCCCACCCATGCAGCTTATGGCCCCGGGCTGGATTCATGAAACATATTTAAGCATAGGAACATGCATAATGATTAAGTGTAACTAACAAATGCAGCATTGTGATTGGGCCATAGCTGATTGTCTACTTTACACAAGGTATACGTTAGGTATGCTTTGTGAATATGTAACACCCCCACCCCAACTTACCCACCCATTCATGGACACTATGTATATATTATTTACAAAACAGACACCTACACATCACAGGATTATAGTATGACCCATCAGAACAGTCATTCCTGAAAGCTTGATTATTCTAAACCCCCCCCCCCCCCCCCCCCCCCCCCCACTAGCAACAACAACCCACCCAAACACACATTATTATTTATTAACTATCTATGGCAATATAGGAATAATTGTCAAAATTTCATCTTGGCTCAAGTCTTCCTAAGACATCCTCTAACTATTTGATGTTTAAAAATCAATAATTTCAGGTGATTTAAGATCGTTTTTTAAATAATCTATTTGAAATTGGCTGTATAATCAACACAACTCATTGACGAATCAGACAATAATGCACGATTTTCTGAAGTAATCTATTTGAAATGCGTTGGGGAACGTTCCCCAACCCCCCTCACCAATATAATCAATGCAATTCATTGAAAAATCAGGCAATAATACACGTGTTTGATAGCGCCGTCGTGCGTATACTGGTCGTCAATCTCTCCCCTAAATTTGCGTATATGTCCAATTTTTACCCAAAAATATTCCAAGCCCCCTTTTCTGCTTAGAACCCCAAAAGAAACCCTTTTCACGGCGTTTATGCTTTTAAGATTGTAGGCTAATCCTGTCCTATATATCGTTCGTCAATCTATTTAGGAAATCCGCTTTACGTGCCATGACGAAAAAAGATGCATAATTAAAATAGTTTTTAATAATTTAATTTTAAATAAATAATGCATTGAAGATGCATGTTTTGTGAAGCAGTCAACAATTATATTTTAAAATCTGGCAATAATGTCAGCGCTGAAAGATCGTCGGCGGCTAATACTGTTCGTCAGTCTCTCCCTCGGAATGCGTATTTAGCTTTCATTTTCAGTTTATTTGTATCTAATATATGAGTAGGGTAAGTGTATATTTTAGTTAAGTATCTCAATATAATTGTATTCGCTTTAAAATACGTGTCCTGGAATCTCTCCCCTATTCATTCATAGGGGGAGAGAGACGATATAGCCTTTTGATCGCATACAAATACTTCTCTCGCTATAAGAAAAGCTCTTAAATCTACAACTTTCCAACTATCAAAATTATTACTACAAGCGACGTTACTGGCCGACGTCATTTTAATACACATTGCCCCCAAATGCTCGCACAATGCAAGCCCTTCGAAAGTTCGCACGAGTCACGTGGTTAAAATCGGTCATCTGTGAAACGGGTTATCGTCTACTGAGGAGCTAGGAACACCATCACTATTAAGAGGTGAGGATTTGTCACATAAATTGAAATTTGCTTCATGAGATCAAAACTATTTTTTTTAATTTACCACTGGAATAACACTTTGTTGATCAGTCATTCGTCGTCTTTTCGGCCCAAAAATGGACATTATTTAAAAAAAATTATCAGTGGAAGAACTAGCTCAGTTATCGAGTCAGTCATTATAAATTTTCAACTCTTGGCCTGCAATGGGACATTTCTCAAAACCGCGGCAGAAACTGTTTTCGGCTGTCTTGAGTGTTAAAGGGTTAAATATAGTTTTTATTATAGATTCACTTACAGGAACTGAGCGAGAGAAACATTTACACATGTTACTTGATTAATTGTTTAACCTTAAAATTCCAGCTTCTCAATTTTAAACAGATACATGTATACAGATGTTGAATATTTTGGAACTAATTTGACTGGAACATGTTGCTGCCATCACTGATTTACAATACATTGTAGTTAAAATACTATATCCAGCATTATCCATTCTTTTCGGCAACAGTTTGAAATTCAGAAAGAATAGTGCTTGCAGACCCTCATCCATTTGTTTTTGCCGCATTGTAACCTCTTCGATTTTCCTGATTTTTCAAATTATGACCAATGTGGTGGAATCCTAGTCATGCTAGTGTACGGCCACACCTTTTCAGGTGTTAAATCTTGGGCTTAATCAGACCAGTAGTTTCTGAGACATGTCAGAATCCAGAATTTGATCTGATCTGATACAGATCAGCTTTTAAAAACATGTTCTCATTCTTTCAAAGCATGTGTATTGGAGTAATATCTCACTCACCTGTGTTAGCTACTGGCGGCTGCTTTCTCATATGTGTAACAGGTGTTCTTGCTGCTAACGGGGCATGCTTGCCTTAAATGAATTATATGACGTACAATATACATGACAATATATAGGCCTTAAAATAAATATATTCAACAGCAGCAGTATTAGTAATATAAAATTTAATGGGCTTACTGAGTTAATTTAATGAGAAATGGTAGATAGTAAAATTAATGGATATATAACTGTTATACACGTGATGTATATTGAAAAACAATTTTAAACAATTTGACTTGTAACTCAATCCCATTGTAAATATCTACAATAAAATATATTTTGAAAAACAAATTTTATTGGGCATTTAAAAAAAATAGAAGCATATCACCGACAAGTTGACCAATCAAATTTCTGCATAGAAGTTCTGAAGTGATTATACCCATCTGTTCCATCCAGCCAAGTTTGTAGTGTCCTCCCAACCATGTTTCATTATCATCGACCTATGAATAGTCTATTTTAAGTATTTCTAAGACATTTTCAGAAATGCACCAAAAATTAACCAATCAAATTTGTGTACTGGTATACAAGTTCTGAAGCCTGCAGAACATGCAAGACACATTGCGTTAAAATGAGCTCATTTTTCAATGAGAATATAGTTTGACAGCATTTCTTTAAAATCAACCTAGTGGTCGACTATTTCATATATTTTCCGAAATCCAAGATGCTGCCCAAAACAATTTAACAATCAAAGTTCTGTAACCTACCACAATACATGTATGAACCTTCAAAACTGATTTGTATAAAATTGGCTAATTCTTCAAAGAAAAGATACAATTTGACAGATTTTCACTGCCCTGTAGGTGGGGCTTAGAATACACCTTCCGTATCCTCTGCGTGTCGTAAGAGGCGACTAAAGGAAGTAAGGGTGAGGTAACCCTGACAGAAACCTCGAGTGCTGAAGTCGGAGGTTCCAGGCCGCACGGCGCACTCTAATAAACCATGGATCCACGCACTTAACGCTTATGATCATGTCGATAGTCACTTACAGGACTGGCGGTATGATCAGCGAACGAAAAGACAGATTTTCAGAATTTACATTTTTGGAACTCAAAGATGATCGGACGCCTACAAAACTGACAAATCAAATTTCTGAATAAAAGTGTTGAAGCCTACTACAATATAGTCCTTCAAGTCAAGTTTGGTTAAAATCTGGCCTTTTTTAAAGATATCTTTTGGCCGCCGAAGAAATTAATCAATCCAGATTCTGCCTAAAATCTCTGAATACTACAACCCTATGGTGTTTCTAGCTAAATCTGCCACGTAATCAATCAAGAGATATGTTCTAAAGTAAATGTTGGTGGGTGGATGAGGGACAATCCCTATGCCATAAGCTCACTTGGCCCGTAAGGTCATGTAGGTTAATAATAAATAAGAGAACAGCAAAAGTGTAAAAACATATGTAGATATGATATATAACTTACGCATTCTCTCTGCAACTTCAAATCTTCTGGGACTACCATAGATTACTGTATCTGTAAAAACACAAAAGCCGGTATTTATTCAAATGTCTGACAATTTCCATGCCATTTCATTCATTTGAAATAGAAGTTCATCGAATTATTACAGCATTATAGAGAAGTTTCCCATCCATCCTTACAGACAGAAAAATAAATTTCATAAAACATTTATAGGCAGGGCACCAGTTTCTAACAGGGTACCAGCTCCTCATTTTTGTGTTCTTGCACTCATTGTCTTGGTGATCTTGTTGAAACATGTTTATTTATACAGATACACCACTTTTACACATTTTAAAACTTAATTATTTTACCCATTTTGTCAAATTAATATGGATGACCTCATTCTTAGGCGAGGTCATCAATGGAAGAATTCAAATCCAGGAATTTCTACTGCTTATTATGAAAAGATGACCATATTTCAGTTTGGATGGCTTCATTAAATGTAAGATCATTCCATGGATGATTTCAAATTCTCAAACATTTTGATCCCTGAACACCCGTCATCATGAACAATTGATCGCGGCAGCCATCCTATATATCAGAGGGGTGTCTGAGCACTTCTAAAGACCCTTCAAATTACACAGAGTTAACATGTACCATAACTCTGTGAACTCCTTACGATCGCGACTGACGCATGTCAAAATTAAGACTCAAAATAAAGACTTGTGGAGTGGTATACCAGGTCACATGCGACAACTGTGACGACATCTACGTCAGTGAGACTGATATCTAGAGCATTAGGGGTGAGAGTTAAAGAACACCAGACCAGAGCCTCATCTGCAATATACACAAACACTGCACTGAACACACATCAAATTAGCATGGATAACATCAAAATATAAACAATAGAAGAATCATGGGCTAAATGAAAGGTTCATGAGGCCATAGAGATCTTGAACAGCTAAAGTCGACCATGAACCAAGACCAGAACTCCGACCGATTTATGACATTCTCCTGATCTCCCAAGATCTCGCTGAGTCTCGGAATGAATGAGATCAGTGTGGCTGATGAAGCTCAGGTGATCAGAGTGAAATATGTCAAGTGAGTTAATAAAGTAGGTTCGGGCTCTCCTGTTGTTATATCATAGACATTGATGTCATATCAGTAATTAACATCTCTTCACTACAGAAATAACAGCTTATCACCCTGATAGAAACCAGTACATGTGCCTTAGAATACAAAAACCTTCTGCATCTTAATAAGGAAAAATTAGTTACCTCTCCGGCTTTCTGCATCTTGATTTTGCGTATTTACAAGTGTAAAATTTATTTTGAGCATTTAAAAACATTTAATGCATTTATTTCAATAAATGCTTGCTAATTATTGAATAGGTGCTTCTTGAAAATAGCTTTACATTCATATGCAATTGCCAAAACAATCCATAGCCTGTAAGCATATATAACTCATGCATACAATGCATCCATATGCAAGTTTGATTACTGTACCCAAAAAAACTCTTAAAAAATAACAGCCTAGAATAAGCCTTTGTGACTGACTGATTAGACCATTAACCATTGAATTTGTTTAAGAAAATTTCAATTTTCTCATGGAAAATTTCCATTTGCAGACTAGAAGACTATTTTTGAAAATTTACCATTGGAATGACTGGCTCGGTTGTCGAGCCAGTCATTCAAGTGAAAAATTTTCAAAAATAGTCCTCTAGTGGTCTGCAAATGCAGATTCTCAAGCCCACTAAAGAAGCCATTTTTGGCTGAGTGTTAGTGTTAAGGGACATGGCAGTTAATTGAGCTGCTACCCACAGCCAAAGAGAGAACGCTTGGCATACAAATTAACATTCCAGAAACCCACTACAAAGGCCGGCTTCACCGCTGAATGGTTAAATACAATGTTCAATCTCCAGCAATGATTCTGTGTAACTCTGATATATATATGCATGTGACAAATATGGCTAAAATTTTTCTCAAAACTTTTTTCACACACTGCCTAATTATTTACCACATCTAGAAACATGACAGTCCATGCCATTCTAGCTATAGTTACCAATACTAAACCAGGATTTCATCTAGCCCATTTTATTTTGAATTCCTAGGGACCTAGTTTCTCAGAGCTAAATATAAATTTGATGGGATCGAGAACTTATTAATTTAAAATGTTACAACTCAAAATATTCATTAAGTTTATGTAAGTCTATAATTAAAACATGAAATGGTTTGTCGTAAAATGCTTAGGGCAGCCTGGGCCGAGAGTTGCTTAGTGCCAACATCTCTATAGCTCGTAAAGGACGTCACTGCACAACCATGCTGTGCGCTATGTACCGATCTAAAAGAAGTCAGACTGGGTACACTGACAACCAAGAAGCACCTGAGGGAGCTCATTGAGGACAAGAAACAGTGGCCAAACAAGGACTGTTTAATACAGGCATGTATTCCGATGTTTAGACTCCACAGAAAATAAGGGAGGGGTGGAGTTACATATTGCGACAATACACTGTCATATCTGCAGTGCCAATTGTTTTCTATTCAATTTGTTCAAATTATTATTAATATCTAGGTACTACATGTATAAGCAACGATTGGCAACCTGCATCTCCTGATTCAGAAGGCATTGTTTCATCATTTTCATCAATGATTTCACCTTCCTCCACATCTTCCTCTTTAGTCATGGCTGAAAAATAGACACCCAGATTGCAATACTGGTCACATACATGTATTATAACACAATCCAAACTTGTTAACAATTTTAAAACGGTGTCACTAACTCTGATGAATAATGAGGCATATTCTTAAACCTTTAACCCTCGAATTTTGTTTGAAAAAATTTCAATTTTCTCATAGAATATGTCCATTTGCAGACCAAGAGAAGACTATTTTTGAAAATTTATTACTGGAATGTGTCTGACTGTCTGCCTGGATAGGTTTAGGGCTTGGTGACGTGTGACGGTCTTAGGACTGGGTTTCACTTGATATAGTGATTAACTCTCGACTATTTTTGAAAATTTTATCACGAATGACTGGCTCGATAACCGAGCCAGTGATTTGTGATAAAATTTTCAAACAGTCTTTTCTTGGTCTGCAGATGGACATTTTTCAAGACCACTGCCGACGCCGTTTTTGGCTGATATGAGTGTTAAAGAATTAATCACTATACCAAGTGAAACCCTGTCCTAAGACCGTGACACATCACCAAGCTCTGAACCTATCAAGGCAGACAGTCAGACACAATGTTTATGAATGTTGATCCTTTAAGTCTAACAGACCACAAATGAAAACGTCATCTAAGTCCAAACATTATTATTCTCTTGATTAATTTGAAACTAATTTTAGTGGGAACCGTTGTTAACTATGGCAGCAATTTAGGTTTCAGTCAAATTAGTTTCAAAATATTCAACAGCTTGCCAGCATAGTTCTCTTGTAATTAGAATTTCATTAGCTGGGTTAAAGCATTAAATATTAAACAGTGGATAACTATGCAGGAAGTGCACAGATTTTACTGAAACACAATCCCAAGTTAAGCAATACAAGGAATGACAAGCATGCCATGTCACAGTCTTCTAGGCATAAATCTGTCAACTATTTAGAAAGAAAATCTGTTCATACTTTTCACAATATACACGTAATCCAGTTTATTCCATATTTTAGTCATCAAATAACATGTAAAACAGTATTTGAGTAATTAACTGTCTTCAAAATTCCCCCAGGATCACCATTATATATTGCCCTAGTTTCACTTTAAATAAATTGTCAATTCTGTTATTTCCTAGCTCACAAAAAGCAGCACTGCACCCCAGAGGTATTTATCATGGTGTTACCAATCCTTAGTCATACGACATAAATCAACATGAGTGGTAAAACAACTAGTAGTCATATATTGCCTACATGATCAATGGTGGTTGTAGGCTTGCGCGATTTTTCGATTTAATCGTGAAGTTTAATTAATTTTTTAAATCGCAATTTTTACGATATAATTGAGGAAAAATTGGAAAATCGTCAAAAATTTCATGTTTTTTTAAATCTGAAGTGTGTACTTTTCCATCGCAATTTATCAGTACATGAGTACAATTATAATTGATTCACGCCTGTGTTCATTGCGTTTATATCCCGCCGTGCCGAATGATTACTAATCGCAACACAAAGCGCTACAATAAACAAGCTAACACCTTTGTCATTGAGAAAACCAGCTAGTTACTCCGTCGAATCGCCATATAATTTTCTTTCTTTCGCTGCAGACCCTGAGTCTGTCGTGAAATGCCAAGTGTATACTTAGTTGCAGAGTGTTAGGCAATCAGTGAACATAATTCTTTTTAATTCTAGGGTTAGCAATTTCAGGCAGTGAAATAATTTTTCCTTTTTGATTCGGTTGTCATGTCAAATTAAAGAAAATAAACCAACAGCATTCCCGGTTGTTTGATTTTGAACTGTGCGTTCTGTTGATTACTCTTAAATGTAAATCGTACATTCTGAAAGCAACTATAAAACGCTCTATAGGCCGAGTTTACGCCGTTACACTCGTACCTACTCAAAGCTCCCGTCCTATGTATGTGGATTGCCCATCATCTCCCCGGGTACTAATATTAACGTCTTCGCGCTACTCCGATAATGACCCAAACTCGTCATACAAAGGGAGGCTATAAGCGGAAGCTGATACATCATGTAATTTATATTTTTTTCTCAGCGACATTTTATCTCAAATTTTGATGAAATAAATAATGTTTATTGAACTATACGCAATATTTAGGCGGTCCCAATTAATAATTTCACTCCCGCGATGATGGATATAAGGTATATATTAAGCATAGACATAGGATGGTAAGAATTCGGCGCATGAAAATGTGTTCTAATTTCGTGCTATTTTTTTATCATTTATTTCAACTTTTTCTAGAAACAAGTCGCGTTACCCTGGTTTATTTGGACCTACGATTTAATCGAAAATCGCGATTTTTTATATAAAATCGATTGCGATGTTTCAAAGCAGAAATCGTGCAAGCCTAGGTGGTTGATTGTATGCGTGTTAATATGTTAAAAGTATTAATAGTAATGATTCTAAGTCCACGGGGAATGATCCGGGAATACCACGATTACTTTTACATAGAACATACTTAACCTCTTAGCCTTCATATCAGCCAAAAACGGCTTCTGCAGTTGTCTTGAGAAATATCCATTTGCAGAACAAGAGAAGAGTATTTTTGAAAATTTACCACTGGAATCAAAAATACTCTACTCTTGCTCTGCAAATGGACATTTTCTATCTGCAAATGGACATTTTCTATCAGAAAATGGACATTTTCTATCAGAAAATTGAAATTGCCGTGAACAAATTTGAGTGTTAAAGGGTTAATATCTGTACAAATATGGATGTTACAAGCCTGGAAAATGCTGAGAATGGATGGTACATGTACATGTATACTGTCAATCATGTCAATAGCAACATATTCTTGACCTGTAACAATGACAAACCTGCCTTGTCTGGGCGAATAAGGTCTGGGTCGGATTTTTTTCAAATCGAAGAAAAGATCGAGATAAAATACATGTATACAGCAATGTTCAGTTATCTGCATATTCATTTAACCAATCATGCTTATCTTTCTACACATTTATAATTAATTTACAGATTATGACCACAAATATCTTAAACCCACCAACAATTTTCCTCTTTTTTTGCAATCGTGTGCGTGCGTGCGTGCGTGCGTGTTAATTTGACTCCATTGCATAGATATGTGCCTGTCATATATAGTTGTCTACAAATAAATGGTGATGACTTTGTAATTTGTATTCTGATGTTTTGAATTATTTCAGGAGACATAGGGTACATGTAAATAAAAAAAGAAATATTGACATACCAATTTGCTTTCTGGCCCTAAAAAGAGAAACCAGGGCTTGCTGCTTTCTAATCTCCTCAAGTGACTTGATTCCTAGATTCAGGTGATCTTCATCTGTTAACAGAGAATTTCTAACTCTAAGAACTGATTACCTAAGTGTGTGATTAGCCAAGTCAATCCCTCTATGTACAATAGCTGCCCCATTTAATAACACACTGGAAGAATACAGATTAGGTAACCGTTTATTGGTTAAGCCGACCAAAAATTGCTTCTGCACTGGCCTTGAGTATGTCATTCTCAACCAATTGACCTTTTCAGTTTTACCTATGCTCCGCCCATCTCTATCTAAGCTACACCCACGCCAAACTCGTGTTGGGATCAATCGATTTCTGAACTCCCTGACAATTAATTTCCAGAAGACTATGCAGGTAAGCTGCTGAATATTTTGAAACTAGTTCGACTGGGCGCAGTTGCTGCATAGGCAGCAAGTTTCAAAATATTCAACAGCATGTTTATTAAATATAAAAGACATACATGTACTATTCGAATGCGTCAGACTATTAAGCGTTATAGATGGACTATTTTGAGTCATTCACGATGTCATGATCATCATACACGTCACGTAGTTGATTATAACGTCATAAACTGGAAAGGTGAACTGCAAAGGATATCTTAGAAAATTTGTGAATGAAATGACTAGATCAGTTAAATCAAGGAAGTCATTCCAGCTCTAAGTTTTCAGTTAATATTCTTCTGACCTGTAAATTAGTATTCTTTAGGAAAAATGAGCATTTATACCAATTTGTTCTAATATAAAGCAACAGTGCTACAGGTTGTATAATAAAGAGATGTGTCTGTTACATGTAAAGCAGACTGTTTCTGTAGAATAATAAACTACCAAATGTTACTATATTATGTTATCATTCATACACTCCATGAATGGTTCCGCCTTTTGAAGTGGATGAGTCTCATTGTGGCTGAATAATAGATGAATCCAAGCAATCGATTAATCATATGATGTCATAATCAATAACGTCACATGTAGGCTGACGTCATAATCAATGACGTCATGAATTATGTAATTAAGATAAACGCTTAATAGTCCACCAAGTTGTACGAATTGTATATCTTTACTATTTAATAAAAATTGTTAAATATTTTGAAACAAAATGAGTGCAGCCATAGGTTAGTTTCAAAATATTCAACAGCTTACCGGTAGTTTTCTAGAAATTGAGATTCATGGAGTTCACGGTTCGATCTATCCCAAAACGGACAAAGCGTGGATGGATCCATTCATTACTACATAAATACATGTATGTACCTATATTATGGTCACAGATATATAACGACTAACAAGGCAGCAGCCTGAATGCTCTTTGTTTTGCTATTCAACCATGCTATTCAAACACATTATATGACATTTAGAGTGCTACATGTACATGTATGACATTGTATGGTGATAAAAAAAACCACATCACATAGGGTTCAACTAAAACAAGCATTTTATAATAATAGTTCATATACACATTATCAAGAAATGACAGTAACCATATAAATTGAAATAATAATCAATATTCTGAAGGGAAATTAACTGAAAGCTAATCCGTCATAACAGTCTGAATAACTTCAAAAAACATGGAGAAGATTTCAACCCAAAGTTGAAATTCTTAACAGATGCTTTGCTTACAGTGGTCAAAGAGTGACTACATTTCTTTTTTAATGTCAGAATGTACTGTTGTTTTCTAAAGATAAGTTCTGTAGCAAATCATGAAGACTGATAGCATATAATAACAGATGTGTGGAAATGCATTATCTTATTATAAATCACAACGACATTTTTTACACATAAATGTTGTGTATAATTTGAAGTGTTCATTCAACAGATTCTTGTCTTGGTTTAATCATTTTACATCTGGAAACACATTAAACTTAGACACTTTCTTACCTTCAATAACAGGTTCAGTCTTTTTGGTCTTGATCACCTTTTGTTTTACTGCAATTTCCTTCTGTTTGAGCTCAGGGACTGGTTTCCGCTTCGCTTCCTGTTTTGGTGGTGCAGGCTTCAGAGCCTTTACAGGGTTCTTCTTTGGCGATGGTATGCTGTCTACTTCTGAATCTGTTACACCAACAAATTACAAATTAACCCTTTAACTGTGGTAGTCGAGACCAGTAACGACAAATTCTTTTTGATGCAAGGAATATTCTGTTAGATATTTTGAAACTAATTTGACTGGGAGCTGCTGCTGCCCATGGCAGCAACAGGTTCCAGTCACAACATTAGTTTCAAAATTTTCAATAGCTTTCCTGTATCGCTGTATAGAGATTGATATTGAAATTTTAAGTGTTAAACGGTTAAATATACTTACACTGAAATGCTAATGTATGAATTTCAACGTAACAATGGGTGTTGAATATTTGGCAATAATCTCTCTGAATAGTGTTGCACCTAGAAGCGCCAGAAAATTTTCAGACAAATTACTCTCAACTTCCCTGACACTTTCTTATAGATACATGTACATGAAAAAACAAGATGCCAAGAGGCCTGTATTGCTCACCCGCAACATTAGTAATTGAATAAGGAACATGAAATACATGAACATTTTGGATGGAAATGTAAACATACATGTAGATTTGTAGAAAACACAGATAGATTAAGTTTCTTGATTTTCATGTCAATCGGCACAAAACAGTTTCATAGAACTTTAAATGTGTGTTTAAAAATAGTACAAAATCCAAATGACCATCGTCAAATCGGCCAATCAGCTTTTGTTGATCAAGCTAATTCGAGTCTTAAATTGCTATTTAGCAGCCACCAAACTAATCAAAATTAATCAAATAACAGAGGCATGATCTTGAGTGGTTGATGGGGCCATGTTTTTTCATGAATCAACTTTCCGTAAGCAAATTTAAATAGTCACGAATCATATTTCCTAAATTTTGGCCCTACACATTCAGTGGTCTTAGAGCGGTCTTTGAGAAAACTAGGTCATACAAGATGGCTGCCATTTAATGCGTTTCTCTCAAACAAATGCGTTGCCGCCCTTGGTCTAGTTTCTTGAGCTTCATATCAATCTGACAAGCGGCATTGAAGATGTTTAAATATGTTTCTAAAAATAACCAAGATCCAAGCAAATGGACCAATCAGTTCCATTTGAACAAGCTTTCCATTCCTTTCCGATAGGAGTTTTGGCTGAGAAATTATCCAAGAGTCAACTAGCGGTTAATAACTTCGTCATACTGTAGTATACACTGGGTTTTTTCCCAGGATACACACCTGGGTGTGCCTAATGAAGAAGCGAGATATTCAAACTGAACTGATGGCCACCAGCTAAACTGACCAATCGGTCTACATTTTACAAATGATAAATTTTGTTGAAATCCATCTGGTGGTTCTTGAGAAGACATTAAAAAATTCCCACTTTTTTCTATGTGACTTTTGGCACGAAAAGTATCCAAGATGACCACCAAAAAGTGTAAATCTGAAAATTTCAAAATCTGACATCTCCATATAAACATGTATAAAACAATTTTTGCCATCAAAATCCATCAAATAAAATAATCCAATATGGCCACCAAATGCTATATATTGATCCATGGCAGCCATGTTCTTTATGTATCAACTTTCTGTGACAAAGATTTAATGACCTTTAGTCCCTAATCATATTTCCCCAAATTTCTGCCTGATTCGTTCAGCAGTTCTAAAGAAGTTGCTTTAACAAAAACTAGGTCATCAAAGGCTGACAGCCTGACAGATAAATCGACTAAATGGGTCCTAAGGATGCTTCATGACAAAGTTGTTTGACATCAGCCAAGTGGTTCAGTAGAAAACATTTAAAGCAAAATTTGGTGCCAGAGGGATGACAGACGGTTTCCATGGTAGAAGCTCACTGGGCCTTTCAGGTCAGGCGAGCTAATAGCTGTAGCACCGGTAGATGTATGAAATAGCTTAAACCTTTAATGGTCAACATTTTTCACAAAAATTAAATTTTTCCTCAGTGAATTTCCATTTGCAGACGAGGACAAGACAATTTTTGAAAATTTACCAATGGTAAAGTTTAAAAAATAGTCTTATCTTCACCTGCAAATAAGCATTCATCAAGACCACTTGCAGAGACTGGTTTGAGCTGGCTTGACCATTAAAGGGTTAATAAAAAAAGCAGTTTACCCTCCTCAGAGAAATGAACGATGACTGGCTGTACAGTGGGACTCTGAATCTCATACTCCACATTTGGTGGAGTTGGTACCATACTTGTGAAGACATTTTCCATTATCTGCCCTGAGTAATCATAGCCAGGATTACTATCACTGTCCTGAGGTGCCGGTGGCATAACTGTTCTAGGAGTAGGAGCTCGAGTAACTGGCACTAAAGAGAAGACAATACAGATTTCACGAACAGGATCATTGGTAGTGGTCAAGCTGGTTAAACAAAATTTAGAATTTTCTTTAGTGAATGTCCATTTATAGGCCAAGATAGGCTTGCGCGATTTTTGCTTTGAAACATTGCAATCGATTTTGAAAAAAAAAATTGTGGTTTTCGATTAAATTGTAGGTCCAAATTCTCAAAAGTATAAACCGGGATAATGTGATAAATCACAAGTTGAAATAAATGATTTAAAAGATAGCACGACAGTAGAACGCAATTTCATGCGACATATTCTTACCATCATATGTCTATGCTTAACGTATACCTAATATCCATCATCGCGGGAGTTAAATTATTAATTGGGAACGCCCTATATTGCGCATAGTTTTATTAACATCGTTTATTTCATCAAAATTTGACATAAAATGTCGTTGAGAAAAAACATAAATCACGATGTATCAGCGTCCGCTTATAGCTTCCCTTTGTAGGACAAGTTTAGGTCATTACCAGAGTAGAGTGAAGACGCTAATATTAATACCCGGGGAGATACTGTGCAGTCCACATACATAGGACGGTAGTTTCGAGTAGCTACGAGTGACGGCGTAAACTCATCCCATAGTTAGGGTTGCACGATTATTCACTTTTCATAA
Source organism: Chaetoderma sp. LZ-2023a (assembly GCA_034401795.1). NCBI lineage: Eukaryota > Metazoa > Mollusca > Caudofoveata > Chaetodermatida > Chaetodermatidae > Chaetoderma > Chaetoderma sp. LZ-2023a. Next base: position 102,058,963 of record CM067370.1, on the reverse strand, counting down.
TCGCGATCATTTAAGAAAAATAATCGCGATCAAACGATTAATCATGAACTATATTAACTACATCAATGCTGCTTAGAGGACGCTATTATGCTACTGCAGATTGTAAGATTATGGGTTATGCACTTGGGTATACACACACGGACAGAATACTCCAGTTGCTGATTGCAAACAAAGGAATGTATCAAGATTTTTCTAGACGGAAAACGGAAGGTAACGTATTTCGTTTAATTGTAGCCTATACTCTAATAGAAGTCCACCCCCTAACTTTGAAATATGAGCTCCAATGATTTCTTAGCAGTTTCAAAACGGCAAAACTCTGTATGAGAAGCCCCCCCCCCCCCTAACTCAGCAGATAATTTGTAAGAATAGCGTGTATAATAATAGCAATCGTGTCACAGGGTGTGTCTACTTAAGACAGATCTCTGCTCTGATACATTTCCGGCCCCTCTAGAAGTCAATACAGGCCTCGGATTTGTAAATTTTGACCACCTATTAGATTAATACTAATAGTAGGCCACGTATGTTCAAGATATAATAAAGTTTATTCCACACTTTTGTAGTTAAAATGCGCTTAAAACAGTCTTGGCGTGATTAAATAGCTTCCTTATAAATATATTGCAAGACCAAATTTATGTACCAAGCAAGTACGGGAGAAAATGCGCATCAATTTTGTAACGCCCATCAACATTAAATGATCCAAATTGAATTATTACGAACGACAATATAGCCGGCTTCTTAAGTTGGCGAGCCATTGGATCTTTTGTGTTGGGAGGCGGCGTGTTCTCGCGAGATACTATACGCTAACTGGAGTTTATCAAACGGGTATCCGTTATTCAGATCAGTATAATACGCAATGATAATATATAGAAATTCCCGAGTTCCGAGTCCCCGATTCCAGAATATTTATATCCGAGTACTCGCTCTAAAATAAACTTCAATTGGAGGCGAATCACGTGATTTGTATTTTATTCGTGACGCCATTTTATATCAAATTGTGGATTAATTTTGATGTAATAAACGACCTTTATTAAAGGATACGCAATATTTAGGCGCTCAAATCAAATAATTTCACTTCCCCGGTGATGTGTTTAGGTATACATAGGCGTAGGCGGTGAGAATTTTTACGTGAGAAAATGCGTTGAATTTCTGTGGTGTCCGTTCTAGAACCGTTAGCGCATAACTATTCAGAGAATGGGGAACGCGGGATAAGCGTGTGTGATTCCAACAACAATGACAAATAGCGACCAAATGAACAATCTTTATTCATCTAAAACTAATCCTGAGTCAATACAAACAAATCAGTTATTTATTTATTTAGTTTATCTAATCATTCACACATTCGGCTGATAGCCGGATGTTTGTTTCCATGCTTGGTAACGTGAGCAGAGTTTCACAAGCGTAAAAGTGGCTTGACAAAAATTTCAACATGGCGATTATACGATTATTTCATTTTATAATCGTCTACGATCATTTTGAATTATATAATCGCGATTAATCGAATAATCGACAAATCGTGCAACCCTACCCATAGTGCAGTTTATAGTTACTTTCAGAATGTACGATTTAAGAGTAATCAACAGAATGCACAGCTCAACATACAACAATTTGGAATGCCGTTACTTTATTTTCTTTAATTCAGGGTTCATAAACCAGGGTTTATACACCTTGAGCAGAATAAATTTCCATACTTTTTCCTTACTAAATTTTATAATTTCCATACCCATTGTGTAACACTGCCCGGTCATACCAATAGTTAATACTAAATGGAAAATAGAAAAATGTTCACGGCAACCGTACAAAACTTAAATATTTTGAAATTAATTTGACTGGAAACAGTTGCTGCCCGAGACGCCGATGATTTCCAGTCAAATTAATTTCAAAATATTCAATAGAATAAGTTTTATATTGTGTCAAACTTTAATTAACCCTTTTAGTGATTAATTCCCACATTTTTAAGGCAACCGTACAAAATTTAAATACTTTGAAATTAATTTGACTGGAAGCAGTTGCTGCCTCAGTTTTATATCTTGTCAAACCCAAAAAAAAATTTTTTTTAATTAAATATTATTATTTATGATTATACAAAATAAAGTTAGTTTTTTGGACATTTAAAATAAATTTATTAATTGTTCAATAATTAGTTTTGTTTTCACCCACACCAGTCACCCACCCAATAGCCTACAAAATCCGGTGCTATCCACTCTATACTTAGCATTACATTGCCATATAGAAGAATATTTGCACTTTCCCATGATCGCGACGTTTGTTTAACTCAATCTACCATACAAACATTATATAATTATAACTGCGCGGACGTTACTTTCTTGATGGCTATCTAAACACAACTGATTCAATGTTTACAAATTCGTAAAAACAATGGCTTCTTACAATTGACAAGTTCAGACATGTATTACTCAAGCCGAAGTGTGTTCCCGGTATGGTTACTGTTTACAGCGCCGTTTACCATACACCGGGAACCAACCTGGTGTTGCCGACCCTAAACTCTCACGCAATAATGGCGAGATTTTGCGTGACTGGCGAGAATTTGTGTTTGATTACATTTTACACAAGCCGAAGTGTGTTCCCGGTACGGGGCACACACAAAAATTCCTAAAGTGCCATGCACACCCGTGGACATATATGTAATCATACCCAAAGTTTCAAGTTTCTATGTGAAATGGTCTAGGAGTAGTTAGTTGCGTTACAATCGATTGGTGCCATTTTGACACCGGCCCATTGGCTTGAAAATGCAATGCGACATGACAAATTTTTTACCCCACATTCCCCACCCCCATGGTCATGCCAAAAATTCCAAACGTGTCATGTACATCCCTGTCCATATGTACAATCATCCCCAAAGTTTCAAGTTTCTATCTGAAATGGTCAAGGAGGCGTTACATTACAATCGATAATTTTGGCCCAATACCAAAATACCAAGTGTCATGTACATCATTGCCCATAAGTATAATCATCCCCAATGTTTGAAGTTTCAATCTTAAGCAGTCTAGGAGATGCGTTACAATCCATAAGTTCACATACGGCCCCCACACACACACAGGTCTCATCACATAATCCCCACCTTTTCTTCGAAAAGCGTGGGGATAATTAGCATTCTTCCACAGGCTCTTGCACATGCTGAATTTAAGTGCAAGATCAATTGATGCCCTTCTAACTAGCACAGAAACATACCTGTCTGTGATGCTGTATGATCTCCTGCTTGTACGGGTTTATCTGAGAAGTGTTTAAATACACAATGTGGCTTGTTGCATCCAGAGGGCTGATTCTCCCAATAACATGGAATGAGGCTGCGGTTTGTCTGAAGCAAAAGAACACAGATAAGACAGTCACTTGTAGCACAATGATAGTCATGACAGGCTTTGAGAAAGGTTGAACTTAGCTGCTGCTATTCATTATATGGAGGTGTACATGTAGTCAAGATTCGGTAAATAGCTGACTGTCAGTTTTAACACTTTAATGGTAAAATTGTGTTAAGAAAATTAAAACTTTCTCATAGAAAATGTCCATTTGCATAATAGAAGATTATATTTGGAATTTTCAAAACAATCTTCGATAGGTCTGCAAATCGACATTTCACAAGACTACCGGTACTGCAAAAGCTGTTTTACTTGAACAGAAACGGAGTACAGGCGAGACAAATAACCTGTGAACATGTTAATCTATTTTATTTTCAAAGGATATGAGACAAGGCACTGTGACTGTGTGGTTTAATTTTCTTTTTCAAATTTCAGAAGAAATTATATTTATTGTAATAAGCTGTAGTAATCTTAAGCATTTTTACAATTAGAGGAAATTGGTTAGTATGATATCATCAATGAAACTGTAATCAAACTCACTGAAATATCCATGTGACGATATCTGCACATTGGCCGGAAACAATTGTCCTGTTGCCAAAGTGAACATACAGTTTCATTTCCGAGAGCTGCAGGACTGTGCCTAAATTGGCATGCATCACCCTACACAAAAGAACATCAAAAGTCTCTCATATAGAATGATGTAAGAATACATATTACATTTTAAATAGTATGTTTAATTTCATCTATTATATACACATGCCAAATAGCTGGTATGTTCTGACATAAAAAATAAATACATGTAGAATATTTTGAAACTAACTTGACTGGAAGAAGAGGCAGTAACAGTTTCAAGTCAAATTGGTTTCACAATATTCATCAGTTTTCTTGCATGATTGGCTTGAAATGGAATTACTGGACCAATGGTGTTGAAGGGATATACATATAAATGAAGGTACAATGCTAGAAAATGCAATGACACTGTAGCTTTCTTTATTAACCGTTCTACTGATGAATCATCATGAATTCCCAATTTCTCGTCTTCAAGGCAATAACACAGGCAAACTGTTGAATATTTTGAATTTAATTTGACTGGAAGCCTAAGGCAGCAATGGCATCCTGTCAAATTAATTTCAAAATATTCAACAGAGTACATTTTATATCGTAAAGAATTTAATTGTTCAGAGAAATTGTCGGTGAGAGTTAACACTGTGGTGGATTTTTGATGTGAAATTGGTAACTTTATTCAGTATTAAATTGTTCATTTTGAATGACATTGAGATAGATACAATTTTAATGCCTTTTCAAGATTACAAGATCCTTTAGGTATTCATGAAAAGGCTACATTCCACCATTGTAGTGCACAGTACATATCAGTATGATATCACAAATCACTTTAAAAAGTTCACAAAACAAAATAAAATGTACTGTTGAATAAATTTGACATAATTTGATTGGAAGCCTCTGCCACAATGGTTTCCAATTAAACTACATCCAAAATATTCAACAGAACATTTCTTACATCGTGTTTAACTAACTCCATATAACAATTTTTATTTTTTATTTGGAAACATGTTAAGTTATTTCTGAGCTGTACTGTACCATAGCCTAAATTTCTTAGCACACATTATATTTTCTTGACAGGATATAGATATATACCAATTTCGCAAAAATCGCATTAACTTACATGACACATGACCTTTATTAAGAGCCAGTAAAATGATTTAAGGTTTTAGGTCACGAAACAACACCAGTTATATATGTATGTAAATACTTCTGCTTAATTATATCTCTCAACCCGCTTTGTACATGTGTTGAACTTGAACACTGAATTACCAGAATCCCAATTTCAAAGTACATATAACTACATCTACTATATTAAGGTAAGATGCTGAATATTTAGCACCTTCAAAGTAATCTGACTGGGGGGCCCTGCTGCAGCAGGTGAGCTCCTAGTCAAGTTACATGTACATGTACTTTCAAAATATTCAACAGAATATTTATTAAAATGTAAATTCATCAAATACATAAAATTTGTACATTTGACTGACTTTTCCAGCTTCTTAACAGCTATAAATAATAATACTTCATTATTACATGTAGTTAAGTGACAGATCCGATCACCATGGTGTCTCAATAATTCGTTAATAATAAAATATTGTCCAACCATACAGCTAGTTTTTCTTACCTTTGAACAATGTGAGTAATAGTAGTAGTAGCAATCCCGTCCAATTGCGGCCATGTTGCTGTTTAATAAACCATACTTGTGATATACTGTCAATCTGTAGCTATCATCTGATCACGCTCTAAATATTGCATTTAGAACAAGTCAAAGAACGCCATGGCTGTTCTTGTATTATTCTCGTTACTTCAAACATTACTGTTCTACTAACATAACATAGCAAATACTCTGAGAATTATCCTAAATCATTTTCATATCTTAACTGAAACACGGGAAAGACTTATGGCTAAAATAAATCTAGTATATCCTATATGGGACATTTCTCATACAGCTGGATAAGAATTAGAAGACACATAACTGATATAATATGAACAGTCTCAACTACTGTCTTTGCCGCATATTTCAAAACGCCGGGGAAATAACAACATAAATCTGAATGTAAACGAGACTTCAAGAGCTGTCATGCGATGTCTCAAGACTTGACACATTCATCATTCGGAGTTGAGTGGGCTAACACCAAGCTGTAGTGACATGAGACCACTGAAACAGAAGAAATAAAATATCATTAATGCTTTCATCGATCAATCCCTCATATCTCCTCTTCAAGGCAACCATACAGGAATCGTTGAATATTTTGAAATCAATTTGACTGGAAGCTGTTGCCTTAGGTAGCAATGGCCTTCATTCAAATTAATTTCAAAATAGTCAACAGAATAAGTTTGATATCATAAAGAATACACATTTTAGGGATTTGTCGATGAAAGGGTTAACCCATCACTAAAAATATTAGCCAATTGTTTCAAAAACAAAATAGCAGAATTTTAACCCTTTAACCCTCGAATTTGTTCAAGAAAATTTAAATTTTCTCATAGAAAATGTCCTTTTGCAGAACAAGATTTTTTTTTAATTTACCACTGGAATGACTGACTCGGTTACCGAAAAATAGACTTCACTTGGTCTGCGAATGACATTTCACGAGACCACTGCAGAAGTCGTTTGTGGCTGATATGAGTGTTAATGGGTCAATGGCTATGATTTGTCAAGAAACTTGAATACTATTTCAATGAATAGTGTACATGCATCTGGCTTGATTATCGAGCTATGATTTGTCAAGAAACTTGAATACTATTTCAATGAACAGTGTACATGCATCTGGCTTGATTATCGAGTGCGTATTTCCAATGGTAAATTTTCAACAAATTGACATAAAGATTGCTAATGTAGTTTCATGGGTTAACCCTTTAACCTGTGAATTTGTTCAGGAAAATTTTCTCAGAAAATATCCAATTGCAGACCAAGAAAAAACTATTTTTGAAAATTGACAACTGGAACGACTGGCTTGGTTATTGAGCCAGTCATTCCTGTGGTAAACCGTCAAAAATTGACTTTTGGTCTTGTAAGTAGACATTTCTCAAGCCCACTGCAGAAGCCAGTCGTGGCTGATATGAGTGCTAAAAGGTTAACAAAATAAACTTACCTCAAAGTGTGTAAACATTCACTTCAGCAGAAAATCACTTCCAGTTGCTTCGGTCTGGCCAATCTGGCTCCCAACCCGTATTCATTCTTTTTCAATTTCCGAACCCTTGCCAAAATTGTTTAATGCTACAAGACTTCCTTATTATTAAATTTTTAGCGTGAACGTAATTTTGAGTACCAAGAACAGAACATACAGCGAATTCAAACTCGACAATAATCAGCTGGAAATAATGGATTACTACATAATATCTATAGACCATTTGCCTTTACTGCCGAGTACATGTATATTTCCTCCTGCTTCTTGAGACAAAGGTTGCTATAAATGTGAAAATCCTATTTTACCTGAATTATATTGTACATATGCAGATTTCAAACGCCTTTTAATTTGTTATATCGATAGCTAAATTGCATCATGGAATTAATAATAGATTTAGTGAAAAATGTTTGATTAAATAAGCTTAATAGAAAATCACTTGAGTGTTTGTCAATAATCATCTTTGAAAACAACCAAATTTCTAACAGTTTGTTTTGTACAAACCTTGGTTTTCATAAATCAAAATGCTAAACATTTATTTAATTCATGGAAATTTGAACATCAAGAATATCAATGACGAATATTGCAATGGTGTTTAGAAAAGTACGTTTGCAGGGCAAGAGAAGACTATTTTTTTTAATGTATCACTGGAATTCCAGTAACACATTTTCAACAAGGCAAATCAATAAATTGATGTATGCTGCCCGAAGGCATACGCTGCAGAGAAACTGAATGGATAACCCCGAAGCCATATGCTTCAGGGAAAGGTTTGGAACTGTGGCTCAGACACAGAGAAACGAACTTGAAATTGTCAATGAGACATCACCATATTGGGCCATCCTTAAAATATTGTTGGTTTGGGGTAATGATGTTAAATTTGTTAAGGATAGCTTAATAAAAGCAAAATCTAAGTTTCTCTAAATAAACACACTTAGACTTTGCTTGGCACCATATGAAAAATACATATAAAAACTATGTTCAAAATGAACAGAGATATTTTCTGTAATAATCAATACCAAGTTTGGTGACCATATGTTAAAAAGTCTTGAAACTATGGCCCAGAGAAACATTTTTCTGTGATATTCCGTTGACCATGAAAAGTAGGTCAGCATGACCTACTTTTGCACACCTCCCTAAGATGCATCCGCATACCAAGTTTGGTGAGCACATGTGCAAAAGTCTTGAATCTATGGCATGGACACACACTTTCTGTGATATTCAGTTGACCATGAAAAGTAGGTCAGCATGACCTACTTTTGACCTGGTTTTCATACTCCGCACACCTACTCGCTAAGATGCATCCACATACCAAGTTTGGTGACTATATGTGCAAAAGTCTTGAAACTATGGCATGGACAAACATTTTCTGTAATATTCAGTCGACCATGAAAAGTAGGTCAGCATGACTGACCTACTTTTGATACTCCGCACACCTTCTCCCTAAGATGCATCCACATACCAAGTTTGATGACCATATGTGAAAAAGTCTTGACACTATGTCCCGGACAAACTTATATATGGTGAATGGATGGACGGATGAAGCGACGACTACATGGTCCCGCGAAAAAATAACGTCATCTCTTGCCCTGCAAATGGACATACAGTTACTAAGCAAAATGTCATTTTTCATGACCGATTGCATTAAACACGATTATTCAATTATTTAATTTTTAATGATATAAATTCACGATTTAAAACATAATCATGATCTTCGATTTAATCACGCAAGCATAGAGGTGACCATATTTTGCCCATTCCTAGCTAAGCGCTGCCCACTTCGTATGTATGTTTGAATCGATTTTAACACTTTGAACACAGAATTCCAAGAATCTCAAAGTAACAACCAGTATAGACATGTTGCTGAAGATTCTGTAACTAATTTAACTGGGAGCTGTTGCTGCCTATGGTCTATAACAACAACTCCCAGTCAGATTAGTTTCAAAATGAAACAATGTTTACTCAATTGTAAATTCACCAAAGATATACAATTCAGATGGTTACTGTCAGACCACTGCATCTTTCATGTTGGACAGGTCTATGTAATTTGAATGCGACATCAGCTAAAGTGATATACCCTGATTGTGATACCCACGTGACAGATCAGATCCCTCTATTGTTAGGAAGAACCAAATGAAAAAGTTTCAATCTGATAAAACATGAAAAATATGTACAGCAAACAGCATAAATTTGTATGCATATGGCCTATTATCAATCACAATGCATGTTGAGCCTCGGTGGGATTTTGACATTCTAACAAGTTCTCAGCCTGGACACCTTATGCCAGACGACATGCAGAACTTTCTCTCCCTAAGTCGACCCATTCTCCGATTTGCGTAGGTCTCAAGAAGAAATGTTTTGCAGAATAATTATCCAGTAAACATGGTATACAACAAATAAATGGAATTTGGCTAAAGCTTAGCATACAGTAGACACCAACTTGAGCCACATGTCCTCCATCCATACATTCTTGTTGTTCATCAGTGCCTGGAGGTCCACTGGCTCGTGGTGTACATCTCTGGAGTCAAGGCTTTTCTTCCTTGCTTTTCTGTGCCTTAGGATGTCAAAAAACCTGTTTGAAGACCAGTTGGTTTACACCCCTAAAGTTGTGCAATGTGTACAAAACTGCATCCAGCCTGCCTTCACACAGTTGACAGTTGGGGAAAGTCACCATACACGGCATACAGTTCAGTGTTGGTAATATGGCCATGCCAACTGGGATCAAGCACTCATAGAAAAAACTGTGTGGAGCACAAATCTATTCCGGCCTCAAGAATGTGGTCGAGCAACCCATGTCTATGAGCCATATAACAGGATGCTCTTGACACATATTTTGGAGGCCAGGACTTGGTGTAGTGGTTAGCTTAAACGGAGAACCCAGTTAATACCCGATATGTGGACTATCTCGCCATCATTGGAAACATTGGGAAATCTCATTTGCTCCTTGCCTCTTTCCACAAAGGAGTATAAATGGATAACGGTGTAAAAACTGCGGAAGTTACCTATAATAGACTGAAATAAAACAAGCCTAGATATGGCGTGAATGGGATCTGGAATCAGACTCGACAGACACCAGCCAAACCAATAACATATTTTGGAGAAGGCTGGTTCTAAAGCAGCCTTCAAGCCATATCAAGTCTAGTTAGATCTGATATAAAATACTTTCTCCCATCTGTTACAGGCCACCCATATTTGGGCTTCTGAATTCCAAAACCGTAGCAGAAAATTAAGAATTTTCCACTTTTCAAGATTTGATAATGGGTGTTCCTTACGATTCCATTCTTGTTCCAGACTACATGATCCCATTCCCTGACTGCTAGATATTCAAGTCTGATTATTCATTGGTAAAGTATCCCCTACCATGTAATTAAAATTATCTAGTTTCTATTTAATAGCAGTCATTTACAATATACTCAGCCAATCTCTTGACCCAGACTTTTGCTAGCAGTGGGGTTGGGTGGACACCATGTAAGAAGAGGCTGAATTTAACTGAATATCTGATCTTGCTATGACCATTACTTCTTGAGTGCAAAACATCTCCATTAAATGATGGAGAGAAAGAATTAATTTCTTTGTTTAAACTGTAAATGGCCTGATTACCACGGTCTATGTAAAGTTTCAGTTCCTTATCATGCTTTGTAAAATGTTTATGGTCAGGATGACCCTTTGATCTGTTCCACTTTTCAAGTGAGCAGTATGGGATCTGAAGAAAAGTTACTTTGACTTTTCTCTGGTGCTGGTTTAGTAGTTTTCCTTTGTATATGTATACTTGTCAATCTTCTGAGTTAAATTACTAATACCATGACAGACATAAATGTGGATTCTATCATACATTTTTACCCAACCTGAGAGGTTTGTACAAATATACTTTGCCCAATCCTTGGATCCAGCTCCACCACAAATTCCCCAAACGATGAAATGTACTAGCAACAGTGTACAGCCTTCGGTACTTTCCCTTACTACCTGTTATTATAATGGGTTTCCATTCCAGCTTTGTATTAACCAAAGTATGTGGTTTGTCTAAAAATTTCCCTAGCCTTCTCTCGCTCATTTTATAAGCTATAAGTTTTATCCTTTTCCTTGTCCGGATTGTATGGTCCTGACGACTGGGTAGCCTGTTCTAACTGTGTTTACTTATCCTCCTGTTGTTACCCTATTTCTCTGTATCTATGTTATCCACCTGTTTATATGGGGGTGCCACAAAAACACCACAGATGTCTTCGCTTGATCATTCAGCAACTGAACTCGGACATGATATCTTTTCTTCCAATATACTGATGCAGTTCCTAGAATGGATAGTAAATATCATGATGTCATTCAAAAGTAATTGCGCCTTATGGCTCATGTTCTAATTGAAATTGGACTTTGTAAGCAATATGATTCCAGATACTCATGACGAGTGTCACCCCATTTTCTACATGGCATCCCAATATGAAAGAGAGCGATAATGGAAACATATTCAAAGCTACCTATTTCTTCATTGGAAATCATATTGGTCACAAAGTCCTTGCTATTCCAACTTCCATAGATGTGAACATCAATCTTCTAATTGAATAAATCTATGATACAATCATGTAGTGTAGATCAGTTGCATGCAAATACGCTAAGATAAGATTGATTTGCAGAACGCAGGCTAAAAAGCCTCTATGCTCCCTCTTTGGTGAGGTGGAAAATGTAGCGAGCGGACTTATGCTGTATTGTTTATTAAGGTGTTTTCGAGATTCACGTGATTGTGTGGGTGGGTTCTAAACTTTTTAAATTCTAAAATGTTTAGATGAGAACAAAAGTAGACAGTAGACGTAGTTTAGCACTAGAGCTGCAAATTTATAAGACTAGAACAAGTGATACAAATTTTGATGGGCATAGTTTTCATGACCAAAACTTAAAGCATGCATAAGTCATGATTTATTGAGTGTGTCAGTCAAGAATACGCACCCTAATTTAATGAGACTGACAGATAACACATGTTCAAGATGTTGTTGAGCTTGTAATGTGTAACGAAAACTAGCGTTGTGCAAAATAAATGTGATTCTTCAGAAAAGAAACACTTTCGCGTTGTTCGCCTGCTGAATTTGATATTAGTAAAACCTATCAATTTACTGAATGTCTATAGTAGTAGCTAAAATCCTTGTATTAACTCTATTAATCAAGCAAAAAAGATTTTCAATGGCGAACTTCTTCTTTCTTCTCCTTGTTCAGTATATTCCACCTATCGTATGAGGACCGTGGCGGGTACCCGCCACGTGCATCATCAATCAATCAATCAATCAATCAACCCACCCACCCACCCACCCATCCATCCATCCATCACGTGACTTCTGGCATGGCGGTTCAAAAAATTTTCCACTGAAGGCAATTCGAGTTGAAATCGGCAATATTACATAGATCTAACCAATATCTTTAAGGAAAAGACAAATAAAATCATTTCACGACATAAGGAGGGAAGGAATTAAATAAAAATCCAGCAGTTTATTAATGACAGTACAAAGTTTCAAGCAATTCAATAAATCAGAATGGAACTTCCAGGACCATACCGCATCTCTAATGTCGAGCAGTAGAAGACAGATGGCACGAAAATAACCGATCTGAAAGAGAGGAAACGGAAATACTCGCTGCAGACAACAAATTAGAATGCATACAGGTATTTGAAGTCTAGATGAGTGAGCGTAAGCTAAGAAAATCTTTGCAGAGATATCGCAAACTGGTGAGTAGAAGGCCAAACGTAACACCTATTGTGGTGACAAGTAGTAAAGGAAATTACCCAAAGCCATATACTTCTTTACCATCTACCTCCCATCCAGAAAAAGATATTATCTGGTTACGAAAAGTGGTGCCTCGGCAAAGGAAAGGCCAGATTTTATCTGTAATAACCTATCCGGGTGGATTAAATCATATGGCAAAGTGCATATCTATGTATGGTATGGAACATGCGACCTAGCTCACAAGTCTAGGAAGTATATATCACTGAATGACGACATTAAAACCTCACTCCATAAACTGATAAACAGTCTAACACAAGTCCCGGTCATTGTTAACACAGAGAGAGAGAGAGAGAGAGAGAGAGAGAGAGAGAGAGAGACAGCAGTGCGGGTTACATTTCTGCAGATACCATACTATTCTATCGTGGTGTGGAACCTGTCAAGGAGACACCCTGACCCAAAGTCATTTATGAGACAAGATAAAGGCCTAGAAGAGGGTAATAGCACAAATGCAGAAATATATAGATTAAATGAGGAAGTGAACTAATTCTCGCCATCATTCAATTTTGATATTCTTAGTGGCAGAAGCCAGAAGAACAAAAAGCCTAGAAAGTCTGTGAACTTCAACCTGTATAAAGATGGTGTCCATCCAGGCCCACTACTAGCTCGAGTCTGGGTTAGGAAACTAGGATATAATTACCGAAGACTGCTACTAAGTGTTCATGGATTGCTTGTGAAAAACATTTGGACCTGGTCAACTGTACTGGAGTACAAGCATATGTAAGTACTACAAAGATAGACTGGTATAAATGTGAATAGGACAGAACTACCGACATGTACTGTACCAATTTAATAGAACGATTTGGTAAATTGTTACCTCCGTGCACACAGATATTATTTGATTTGGTCGGGACTACCCAGCCAAGTTAGGATTGTTTATTTGAATTACTGTCAGTATTAATTGTCGATTTGGTCGGGACCACCCGGCTAATCTGACATATTGTGCATATATTTTTATATTGTGATTTCACCAGGATTACACAGCCAGCGAATCTATATTGTCTGATTTGGTCGGGACCACCCTGCTAGTCGGACACTTGATAACACAAGGTTGGTCGGGACTACCCTGCCAATATAGTAGAAATTGTCAATGTGGTCTGGACAACTCTGCAAATGTGATATGATGTGTATATTGCAATACCATGCAAATTTAGGAGAATAACTTGGTAGGTTGTTGCCTCCCATTACATACATATTGTCAGATTTGGTCGGGACTACCCTGCCAAGTTTAATAGGACTGCTGATTTGATTAACTGACATTAGTATTAATTGTCGATTTGGTCGGGACCACTCTGCTAATCTGACATATTGTGCATATATTGTAATAATGTGATTTCACCAGGATTACACAGCCATCGAATTTATATTGTCTGATTTGGCCGGGACCACTCTGCTAATCTGACATATTGTGCATATACTGTAATATTGTGATTTCACCAGGATTACACACCATCGAACTTATATTGTCTGCTAATCTGACATATTGTGCACATGTTTTAATAGTGTGAATTCACCAGGATTACTCAATCAATAAATTTATTTTGTGTCTGATTTGGCCGGGATCACCCTGCTAGTCAAACACCTGATAACACAAGTTTGGTTGGGACTACCCTGCCATTCTAGTAGAAACTTGCCAGGATTACGTTAGCAGTAAAAGAATTACCACATTTGGTCGGGACAACCCTGCCAATCTGAGACTGAAATTTAGAGAAAACTTTAATAGTAATTTATGTTGACTTGGTTGTGACCACCCCGCCAGTGTTCGTAACTTCTTGCATTGCCTGCAACTTGTGTGTATAAATATTAATCTTAAATATTGCTTGATTTGATCAGGTGATCCCGTCAGAGTTTGTAACTCTTTCCCAAAGAAAATACTGCAAGGAGTAGAATGGCAGGAGCTAAAGGATCACCAAAAGTGAGGAAAGCATCAACCTTACACATTTTGCATGACCATCTGGCTTTGTCTTTTTCCTCTTCATCTTTATTTTTGGCTGATGCTATATATATAATTTCTGTATTCTGCAGCTGTAGTAGTAGAGACATCCTACAGCTCCAATCAGTCTTTCTTCACTTTTGCCCACTGTGTCTTGTACTCGGCCAAAGTCATTAGCTTCGTCAGATCCATTCTTGACTTGAGTGTACCTAATCCTGCTTTCTTGAGGTCACCTCGTAGCATGCTTAGCAGATTTATGCAATGACGTCCTCTCCTGGCTCTGCATTTGCTGGCTCAGAGTAGGGCGAATTCCAAGGCTCTCTGTGCTGGTGTGTCTTCCTGCATCCTTGGACCATCTTTGCTGGGCGACTTTTACAGACAGCGGCTTCGCATTACACATCTTGTATAGTGCATCATTGGAAATTATGCTCTATGGCCATCAGTGTTTGTGGTGGCAGGCATCGAGTTTGTATAGAGCTGACTTTGGAGCTGCCCAGCTGCTACAGTTATACATAATCAAGGATGCGCAGGTTGCATTGTATAAACGTAGCCTTTTTACCAAGGGCATCTTTGATCTACGAATCCATAGCTTCCAGAAGGACTAGAAAGCTATGTTCCCCATGATGCAGCGTGCAGCAATGTCAGCAGTACTGCAAAGCAGTGAGCCCAGGATTTTACTTTTCCTCCATGGTGCGCTGCCATGGAGTGGATCGTCATTTTCTTTAGTTTCATGCTTTGTAGATAGGTATATGTGGGTGACCTCTGTTTTGGATTCATTCATAAAGAGATTCTCAATTTTTAGTTTTCTTGCAGCTATTGGGAGAAGTTCGTCAAGGGGTTTCTTTTCCTCATCTATAAAGTCCACATCATCGGCATATTCCATCTCTAGCGGCATGCCCAGTATTGACACCATGGGGTTTGGTCTTGTGTAGTTTTCCTACACGGATTTCAATGCAGCAGCCAGGTAACAGGTGAAGAGCACAGGGAATAGACCATCTCCCTGTGTGGAGCCGATTGATGTCTCAAACTCTACCGACTTCACTGACTTGACTCATACTCTCAGCTTGGTGTCTGCAAGCAGTAGTCTCACTAGTCGTAGCTCATCTTCATTGCAACTGGCCTGGCGTAGTACATCTAGGATCTTTGAGCGCTTAATTGTGTCGAAGGCTTGTGACATGTCAATGCCCATTTTGTGGAAATCCCAGTGTTTGGACATGACTACTGACACAAGCACGCGTTGAGCCCATACAATGTCTGCGCAGCTTCGTCCACGTTTGAAGCCACTTTGACATGGTCCGGTGAAGTAATCGATCTTGTCTCGGATGCGGCATAGAGTAATATCGGATATGATTTTCCGTATGCTGTTAAGGAGCACAGTGGGCCGCAGATTGGTTGGGGGCCAGGTAGCTTCTTGGGCTTGGGTAGCGCGATAAGAACGCCTTGGCCTACAGGAATTGATTATGTGCGTGATTGGTTTTGAGATAATGTCACTTGCATATTTGAATAGTTCATTGCTCATGCCATCAGATCCAGATGCACGTCCATTTTTCAGGGCTTTAAGTGCCTTCTCAACCTGTGCTGTATTAATTGGTGTTAGTAATGGCCTGGGGTCTCCTGAGAATGGGTGCAAGGGTTCATCATCGTGGTCAGTGAACTGTTCCTTGAACCATTCTCGAATTGCCTCGGCTTTGCCCTGGTCAGTCCCGATAGTATCCTTCAGAGTTGCGTACAGTTAGTGGTGGTGTGTAGTCAGCAACTCTCAGGGCTCGGGCTGGCCGAAACATTTTGTGGCAGTCATCTGTGGCAGTGATTTCATCTGTTAGGGCGTTTGCTTGTTGGATAGCAAGGTCTTTTAAGCTAATGTGGTGCAGAATGTTATTGCGTTCCTAGCGTGTGTATATATACACCTGTGCAAAAGTTAAGCACCACCCTATTTTTACGCACATGCGAGGGTATATTCATGTGCTATGAAGAAAGCAATAGCATAAACATTTATGTACCCATCCATCTTAGTGCAAGAGGTAATAATGCAACTAGAGGAATGCTGATTATGATGGTGGGGAAACACTGTATGGTTTTGTTTTAACTTGAAAACGAGGCCTGAATATGGTTACGTTGACACAACTGACAACTATTGCCCTACAGTTGACACACGTGGCTAGATTGTCATTAATGGTGTTTGAAAACGAAGTTTAACATCTGTGCATGAGTTTGAGACTGTCATTATTAATACCGGGTATATCCACCTTGTGCCTGGATGACGGCCTGGACACGACGTCTCATGCTGGTCACCAACCGACTGATACGCCATTGTGGTATTTGTGGCCATTCAAGATGGAGTGCGTCTGTTAATTCCTGTAGGTTCTGCACAGGAGGATCCCTCCTTCTCACCATGTTTCCCAGAATGTCCCAGATATGCTCAATAGGGTTCATGTCAGGGCTCCTTGCTGGCCATGGTGGGGTTTCGATGGCATTCTGGCGGAGGTATTCATGCACAGCTCTAGCACGATGTGGTCGGGCGTTGTCATCCATGAATATAGGGTGGGTTCCAGGTGCATGATTTACAAAATGAGGGACCACAACTCTATCCAGTATGGAATCTTGATATCTTTGTCCATTTAGTGTTCCAGGTACAGTCAACAGATCCAGCTTACAATCAAATGAGATGCACCCCCATATCATAATGGAACCTCCACCAAATGGAACTTCTTCCATGATGTTACGTTGGTCGTACGCCGTGCGTCTGGACCTCCATACACGAGTTCGACCATCTGTGGCATGAAGCAGGAACCGACTTTCATCGGACCAGTGTACCCGTCTCCAGGATCTCATGTTCCAGTGTCTTCTTTCGTTGCACCACCTCAGACGCTCCTCTTTGTGGTGTGCAGTGAGGAGAGGACGTCTGACAGGTCTCCTAGCTTTCATGCCAGCAGCATACAATCCTTTTGATGGTAGACATTGACACTCTATTGCGCGTTTCCCATTGCTGGCTGAGCACTCTGCTGTTGGTGAATGGAGATCTCCTAACAAGGCGTACTAGGGCTCGATCATCACGGGAAGTAGTCTTCTTCGGTCTTCCAGATCTAGGCCTGTCCTTCACCTCGTTAGTTTGCCCATGTTTTGCAATCAAACGACTGATTACAGTATGGTTAATGTTCAGCTGTCTGCCAATCTCTCTGCATGACATACCAGTGGTATGCATGCCTATGATTTGCCATTTCACACGATCACTTAACCTTCGTCTTGCCATAGCGGTTCACAATCAAGAGCTAATTCTCTCTGTACAAATAAACCACGGTCATGAACACAAAATTCCTAATATTGTCGCCTAAATCTGTATGTAATATTCTACACCTCAAACTGGACTTTTACATAACTGAACACGTGTGCTGTTTCCCGCCACGCACGGACATCAAGCGGCGTGAAGTCATGCATGCATGTGCATTTCGTACTTGGAATTATGTCAGCTAACGCGGGGACAAAAAGTATGGCAGCCTAGTTGTACCATCATGTTTCTACGTTCTATTGTTTTTGCTGGTGCTTAACTTTTGCACAGGTGTATATATATATATATATATATATATATATATATATATATATATATATATATTAACAGTCAGGACTAACAGATGATGATGATGATGATGATGATATCATACCATATTTATCTATCATAATTAATGCTTAGGCCAGACCAATTTTATGTTTCTTCCTACGAATATTCCAAGCCAAAGGTGCCATAATCCATCATCGGCTTGCATACAGAGATCACCAATAATTGCCAAGTAGATGTCATCACTGGGCACCAGAGTCCACGAAGTGAGATGATATCTGAATGGTCTACCCAGTGGACATGCTACACACAGCTGTGTCCGAGGCCAAGGTATGTCTCAATTACATAGTATATTGTGATAGATTAATACGTGTTGCAAAAGCACTACATTTGTGTTAGTCATAATTGGATGATGCCTGTCCGTTCTTAATTGAAGTGAAAAAAGAGAAAAGAAAATGGTTGCATTTCTATTTATCTCTACTTTTTCTCTCATTCATTTGAATTCTGTAAAATTTCCCACCATCTTGACATGTGATTTAAACAATTTTCCAGTCATTCTTTTTGGTTGATTGATCTCCAATATATTATGTAATTGAGACATACCTTGGCCTCGGACACAGCTGTGTGTAGGACGTTTCTGCTTACTTTTCTTAAATATTTCGGCGGTAGTAAAGCAATTTGATGAAATCGAGATTTTGTTACTGTTAAGAAATATTTTAATACATCCCCTAATCTGTTAGAATATTTCAGTTCCCAATTGAATGGAATGTTGTAAAAATTGGTAACATTGGAAGTATTTCCGTTCTGCAACTGAAATGTCATTAAAATCATAATTCCCATCAAACAGTTACATTTATGCACATCTACATCATTAAAATGCAAAATAATTTGTATTTTTCTGAATATTTGCCTAAAGCTACATGCTGCATAAAAATGATGTTTTCATGGTAGCAAATAAACGCTTTTCAAGTTCAAGTTAAATTTTAAATGCAAATTGATTTCTCACGGAAATGTAACATTTCATGGCCCACTAAGTCTCATTGCCTCTATTCTTGAACACTAGTGTCAATCATTTTCAATTCAGGCTGTTTCCTGTTCTTTGTAAAAGCTAGACATTATTGTACTCTGACTACTATGTTCCATAATAAGGCTTAATGAAATTAATTGGGCCTTTTCATATTGTACTGTAATTGCAGAGATGCTTTGGTATAGCTGCTTTCTTACATTTATTTACAAACATTATTTGACACGATTGTCAAGTTGCCAGGGGCGGATCCAGGAGGTCATTTGCCGGGGGTGGGGTTGGGGGAGCCCCTGGATCCGCCACTGAATTGCCTTATTTCTTGATTGCTAATATGGCAAGCTAGACCAATCCATCAATACTCTATCAAGTCTGATTTGATCAATTTGTTTGTGACGTCTGGGATGTGAGAACGTGACATTGCTCAATTAATGTTTTCATATGCACTCATATATATTTTCAGTTAAATTTCCCAGAACTTTGATTCCAATATAACTGAAAATATATGTGAATATCTATTATCCTCATGTTCTTGCTTACAATGGCTTCCTTCCTCAAATACCATCACAACAGCTTCATTGATTTGATGGAGGGAAGAAGTGGCATTATTCGTGTCCATGCTCATGCTACTTCGACTTAAGCGGGCATCATGAAGATCAGTGACTGGTTTGAGGATATGGGGTGTCAAGGTCGCATGTTGCAGGTCATAGAACAAGGTGATTTCCCCTTGGTCAAGTTCACCGACCTGATTGAGGCCCTTACCATTGATGCCTATCCCATTGCTGCAAATGATGTTCATGAAAGCTTTGCAGTTGAAAGCTTTGTTCGGGAGTGGATAATCGGAAGATGGCCATGCTTGCCATGGATCAGGACCATTGTCGCTGCTTATGGCTCTAAATTTACTAATGTTCCATATGTCAGCAGCATGTGGTATCGGAGCACATACCCAAGACACAACCTTCAACATCATTCTGTGAATTTAAGCTTTATACAACCAGAGTGATGCCTTCATCCGCACCTGCCTCGGCAATGCCACACAGCATGGGTCACATAGTGTTGGGCATATTAAATGTTGCTCTACTTCACACCTTGACCCTGATGCATCAACCACAGGCCCTTTCAATTGATATGTTTCCTTCCCAACCGATAGCATTTGTGTCGGTGAAGGAAGAACTACTTGAAAATGAGTCTATATCTTTGCCAAGGCCTGTCATGCAGAAGTTTGAGCCATGCAATGCGAAGGCGATTAGCTCATCGACACCTATGTCAGTGAAAGAGTGGCCACCTGATGTACGCTCCATTGAAGGCCAGTTTCAGCTATATTGTGCACATTCTGCATCAGGAAAAAAAGAGCTGCTTGATGATGCTTCAACTCCGAATCTGCATCCACAGAACCACCAGTTAAATCAGACAAGTCAGAAGAGCTGCTGGTTGGTGAACAACTATTCAGAGTTCAGCAGTCTCTTCTCAATATGAGCTCCCAAAATGTTGCGTCTATTATGACTGGTCTGAATGTGTGCATATCTATAAAAGAAGAGGTACCTGATATATGTTCAACAGATCAATACAGTTTCCTCGCTTCTTCATGTACATACAATTTCTGTTACCTTCAGGACCATTGCAATGTGCCAGCGCCAAAGATGAAATCTCACCATAGATTATGAATCCTTGGTATCTGATCCTGGTAAATGCTGTCATACTCTTGGTAATTGCATGATGTTCTCCTCAAAGTTTCTTGGCTCCTCTGCTCCCTGGCATCCACTCTTCTGATTCAACAAATTCGCTTGATGGTAATAGTCCTTTGTAAATACGTGTACATACTCCTCTAGCTTGTACTTTCTAAACTATGTCTTCTTGGCCACATGTGATCTATAACCATGAGACAATTTGGGTTTCATCAGGTTGTGGAGATTTATCCTTGGCAGGATTGTTTCTTGTTATTCCATACTGTGTGTAACTAAATATTGAGGTTTGGCTACGCAGGCCATAGATACATGTTACACACACTTCTCCAAATTTGAAGAGGATTGTTTCGTGTTCTATGCTGTGTGCAACTAACACCTGAGGTTTTGGTCACACATGCCCTTGAGATATGTTACACACACTTCTCTAAGATTTTAATGGCCTTTCCCTCGTTTGTAACAAATGCCTCTGTGACTTGGTCATGCAGGTCCATTGGCATGTTGTTTACATCACTCTCGTCCTTGTGGACACTGTAACATATGATTTCCGAGTCTTGATCATGGTGGTACTGTTTAGATGTCTTACTATCTGCTAACTAACAACCACAACCTTGATTTAGCCCACAATTAAAATGTGAGAAAACTAAAATATAATGGGGAAGAGTGTGGTGCCGAGCTATAATGCATCATCGGCTTGCATTCGGAGATCATCAATGATTGCCAAGTGACATCATCACCGGGCACCTGAATCCACGATGTGAGACGATATCTGAATGGCCTACCCAGTGAACGTGCTACACACAGCTGCGTCCGAGGCCAATGTATGTCTCAATTACATAGTATATTGTAATAGACTTAAACGTGGTGCAAACGCGCTACACAACCATCGCCATTAACCCATCAAGCTGAACAGATCGTGATGTGACCAGCTAGTCTAAACATCATGTGCAGAACTGTAGAGTAAAGTCGTCTATAGTCAGTGGTATCAGCGCAGCAGTTGGATACATTCACAGTGATAGAGGCATATGTAGGATGTAAGTTAATAAGTAGGCTACTCTGTCAATTTACATAGCTGATGGAATACCGTTTTGAGAGGCATTTCTTGACAAAATTTAATATGTAATTGGAAATTTCTACATCACCATCGTCATAAGACATCAGAAAAGAAAACTTGTCATCATCATTCAGAGATGATAAGTTGGTGAATTTATTGAGAGAACTGGCTGTCAATATCATAGGACTGGCAGTAGATAAGAAAATGTTTTTCACCTTCAATACTGTCAGTTTTGCAAATTTCACAGATCCTCTGCCCAATTGGTTTTATTGACCTATCGTGCCTGCCCAATTCAACTTGAAGGCTATGTGCACTAATTCTACGTTTGGTGAATTCTTTGTGCAATACAAAATTGTGGGTACTAATCGTGTAATGTTCTTCAAGTTTAAAATCTGATTTGAATAGCCCATATGAACGCAATTTTTAATCACTGTTCTGAAGATTGGCTAACCGGTGATTTACATATCTGGTCACATCAGCATCGACTATGATGATTTGAATAAACTTATAGCATTCACGAGGAGTCATAATCGATTTTTAAATGATTACGATTCGCAGTTGAGGAATATTGCAACAGGTGTTACTGCTGATTAGCGTGTTAATGCAGATGCTGCTGTAAATAAAATCCATGAACAAATCACAGACATGAAATTGAGTGATTTTGTGTTGAAAAGGTCATACCAAGCGACAACATTTGTAGTGAAGAAAAAGTCACAAAACTTAGATAAAGTAAAAACATACGCATGGGTCTACAATAAAGGAACCAGAAAAGAAATGACGTAGACTCCATCAAGAACATTCAGCTGAAGTAATTGTGAAGAGTGACACGCCTGTTCCTGCCAATAAAGCGAGTTTCTTGTCTAACAATCGAAATAAACAACAGTTCATTATCTGATTAAATGTGGTGTAACAGTCGAACATGCAGGTGATGAAGGTAATGCAAATATCATTATTCTTCATAAGGCCATAGCATTTTCAAATGTCCATACTACAGTAAAGGTAATTTCTGATGAGACAGATGTGCAAACAAAACAACAATCCATCTCTATTAATGCTGTGAAGAATGTGCTTGGCCCTGAAATGTGTACATATATCCTATTTCTTCATGAAATATCCAGGTGTGATACGACATCAGGCATATTTGGCATAGGAAAACTGAAATTACTTAAAACACTGCAGTCATCAGAACAATTAAGAGGAGTAGTACGTGTATTTGGTGATAGCACATCATCAAGATCAGATGGTGCAGCAGCTGGAGGGCGATTCATGTTGACCCTATACAGCGGTGTTACTAAAGTAAAGAGTCAATGACCTATACTACCTGTATGTGATATCAACGAAGTATATACCAGTTGAATATATGCCGCCAACAATCAAGGCATCCTATTATCACTAATTGAGGGTGCACTTGCAAGTAAATACATGAGTGGAACTAAAAATAATTTTGGACAAGGAAGAATATTGATTTAAACTATCAGATGATTCAGTTCATTCAGTAATTAGGGATGAAGATGCTGCACCACCTAACTTACTGAGTGATATCCGATGTTCTTGTAAAACCCGTGTTAACCTATGTACCTGTAGCTGTTGCAGAAAGGGAATTATATTTAGTAACCACTTTAGGTGTGGGGATGAGTGTCAAAATGGGAGCATAGATGGACAGATTGAGGATAATGATCTTAATTGTGATCATGATGATGACTAATACATGGAATTATTGCTTATTATCTTGTTCAGATATGTCCTAAATCATTCATATACCTGTTAAAAAGGGATTAAACATCAATATGTTTAATTATACATTAAACATGTTCCATATACCAAAATGGCTGTTGTGCTGCTAATATGTTACAATAACAAATGTACATAGAACAAGCTTATTAGCATGTAATTGAAAATACCTGGTGAAACTTTCCTTTGATGTTTCCGACGAAGCCAATAAAGGTGTCATGTACATAATATACACGTTTATGTGATTATTCTTAATGTAATCGACATCATTTATTAGACATTCCAAAACAATTTCATAGCATTAAGTTCTTATGCACGATATTTTAACAGAATTCCAGCATTTTAATTCACTATTAGCGGTTTCTTTTGATGTCTCCAAAATCAGCTTTCACCAAGGTTGCACAGGACGGCCTTTTATGTACAGTTAGTGGACATTTATATGTTGATGTTAGAGCAAAGATTCGGTTATTATACCAAACGTAATGGTTCGGCTAAAATTGTGTCAATTTTTACTGTACTAATATCCGGACTGCATTGAATATTTCAATGTTTTTGCATCAGATTTAGGTAAACAGGACCCTGATTATTCCAAATATGGGTCAAGCCAGAATTAGTACATAGCTCCGTAATATAAAAGGACCAGCTTAAAATAGTTGAAGCGCTCGAGAACGATTCTGAGTGCGCCTTTTGAACCATGGATGTAATATCTATTGCACACAGCCTGGACCAGTATTTAATAGCATGTGTCAAACAAAGTGTCAGGAGAGCGTGCTGGCCTAGTTCGCCATGAACAGCATAGTTTGAGGATTTTCTATTAGTGTCAAGGAGGGATTAACCAAATTTAATAGAAACGCCCTCCGCTGATCAAGCCATACTGATTGTGTGCCTCCATATTTCACAGCAGTATATTAAGTATATCAAAATAGGCAAGATTAACCGCTTGTAGAGAATGAGAGCTGTGGAAATGTTAATCCTGACATTGATTTGTTTAAGTTTTAAAATGGTCTTGGGTGCTGGATCACAAAGACGCTCACATGGTGTTTTAAAACTATCAGACACAGTGAAAGTTATACCTAGATAGCAATAAGAATGACCAGATTCAATGATGCTATCACTGTACATAAAAGTATCATGTTTTACTAATTTGCTACCTTTATTAAAAAGAATAACCTTCGCTTTGGAAAGGTTGACATCCAAACCCCATTTGCTGCAGTATTCACTCAGACGACTGAGTGAGCTTTGTAAGCCAATATGCGATTTAGATAACAGTACAAGGTCGTCAGCACACATTAGCTAATTCAAGGTTGCATCACCTAGTAAAACAGGGTCACACAAGCTTGATAGAATATGATCATTCAGAGTAGAGGCTTTGTAGACTAGATCAGAAGTTTCCACCAATATCGGATAACAAGTGTTTATACAGGAAAGATGATACCTCCATGCCGGTCTCCTCTGTAAGTACCAACTTTGTTGGGAAACTAAGTCATCAAGGATTGCGGCTGACATCTGCATACATAGGCAACTCTGATTATGTCTAACCTTCTTCAAACAAGAAATTGTGCTCGACATCCTCAGACAATGCAAGCTTCCCAGGAGCTTACCATAGATACGTGGAATGTACGTGATCTGACTACAACATCAAGGAGGCAAACCTTGGGTGCAGCATGTGAACACTATAACACCGTTATTACATGCATTCAAGAGAGCTAAACACTCTAAACAATAAAGCCCGTACTCATTGAGCAAAAACAGGCCACATACCGGGGTTTAGGCTTCTTAATCGGACCAAGTGTCTTTGGACGATGCCATTAGTTTTGGATACGTCAGTGATCATGTTGAATTTATCGACCTGGCTATACAACGCAAAAATGCACCATCACTAAGTGTCGCTTAGTCAATGCATATGGCCCAACTACCGAAAAAGCCAAAGAGAATCCAGCAATATTAGATTCCTTCTATGCAGAAGTGAGCTCCCCAATTACAATCCCAGCTGGATGGTAACGGTTCGTGTGTGGAGATTTCAACACCAAGCTGTGTGTAAACTCGGCATTGCAGACAAAAGTTCAGGACTTGGCTTATGCATGGGATCGTATGGAGATCCGGGCTGAGGTGCTCCAAATGCACCCCCATATGGTCCTATGAGAATAAGAACACGAGAAATGAAAAGCCCATAAGAGCGCGCAATACGCATGCACGCTATTCGAGATAGCAGCCCTATGCTGCATTAACAGTGTGTGGTATGGCAGTTTTAATGTATATAATGGCCCGTATTCTCAAATCATTAATGCAAGGACCATATCCATTATCTTGGAATGAATTATGGCCAGGATTCGTTTGGAAACACGAATACGTTTACAGAATTGAAATCGGACAAGAGATGGCTGAGATATCATTAAATTAAAATCTTATCAGGTTAATTCCCAGAATGGCATAGGCTCATATTACGTATGCTCCATAAGGCTGGTAGGGTGACGGTCACTGTAACGTCATGTCCACGTGCTTTCAGCCTGACATTCCTCTAATATGGCCATGCTTTGATTGGTTGAGAAATTGCCGGTGGTGACCTCTAATTGGTCACCAGAGTATAAAAGGACCTGTATCGCCTATGATTCCTCAGTCAGAACGGGGAGGTAGTCTGATATGGTTGTCATTACCATAAGGCTCTCCTAAGCACCGCGTTGCGCAGCTTCAGCAAACTACAACAACGCAATTACTGTCAGACACTGAAGCCGTGATTGGAGGCCTGACCCATATCATATGGTGGCGGCTAAATTTTTCTGTCCCTCCGGAGGACTAATAAACTAAAATAATGTAAGGTCTCATAAGCCTACTAACCGGCTCTTTTAAGTCACGCCAAAGACTACTGGTGGTGTAGCCTCGTTAGGAATCTTGTTACCGACGCCAATATCGAACTATAAAATCAGGAATTCAACTGTGGGCTGTTAGTGATATCTCGCCAAACATTGTCAGAGCCACGCTGAAAAGTGGTTGAACTAAACCCACACTTCTAGTGCCATCTTCTAAGTTTTTTGACTGCACCGTTTACTGTGAACATTGCTTTCATCGTCTCGTCTGAGCTGGTGGCGATGATTGTCTTGAGACCATTCTAATCTACACGCCAACTGTATTTATCTATCCGGACATCTTCCATCCGTTTCATCAACTTCTGCAAATTCTTCAATAGTAACCTTCTACTGTGTTTTCATTTGCGCCAATAATGAATAGGCGCCAACATCGACTGCATAGATCTTTTTTAACTGTTCTAAGCGCTGATGACTGACAGGCACCAACAACTGTGCTTTCTTTGACTTTTGAGCTGATGACTAATAGACGCCATTTAATTGCATAATACTTATATTTCCTTTTGCCCTGATTACATGTAGGCGCTAAAAGGTCAGTTATACAGTATTGCTTTAAAGTGTATAATTGTACTATGGCGACTGCCGTTCTTAGACCGTTCTTTTCTAGATAAGCTACGTTAATTCTAAAAAATTTAATACGCACTCGCTTATGTAATACTACAAACTTTCAATAACGAAGCACATAACTTTCTAAACGGTAATTTTTTTCACTAAGGACTGTTTCTCGTGCCTGCGCCAATAGACACGAGATACGGCGCCAAACCTCATACCTAATATTAGCTCAGATATTTCGGTTAGGCTATTGTAACAAACGGAGGCAGTTGCTCTTTTATTGTAAAGCTCACTTTTTGGTGTCACACATTGTAACTAGTGGAACACCATTAAAAGAGTCTATACGAGCCACGGGCCTAGAAATAACATTTAGTTACTTTAGCAGCTGCTTCTCTCTGCGCCAAAATTCTGACCAACCTGGCCTTACATTAATCTGGTAACTTCCCTTTGGTTAGTTTGAGCCGACCCTTGGCTTGAATCTAAATGAGGACGACTCATGCACCCTCCCTAGTACCTTCACTGGTACCTCTTAGGATGACCGTTAAGCCAAAGTAGGATTTCACTGCAAAATAAAAATTATAGTAGTAACGGCCTAGTAGTGAACCTTTGGACATTTACTTAACCCTAATGCTGGTAAACGTTAGCCCCCAGGGACCGAGTCTCATACAGCAGCAATAGACGTTGATTGCAGACTAACTCTATGGTGACTGGAAGGGTCTAGTGGGCCCTCCACGCTTTCAAGGAAGGTCACCATGGTCTGCCATCGGCTTCCTCGTCCTCGTCGTAACTAGATAAGGCGCTTATTTCATGGTTTTGTGCTGTCCTGTCTTTGTCTTGTTATTTGTGGTTGTGCTGACACGTTGTTGGAAGTTTTTCCTCAGCTTCATTACTCACCGACCAGACAACACGTATGCGCCATAAGCTTGATTGGTCCGCTCAATTAGTCAGACCTGAGATGGGGGCTTGAGTGAGCTATACACGAAGGAAACCTTTGTTAAAGTTAAGTAGGCATAAGCCGTTTGAGGCCTAGCCATTATATGTCTGGACCGTAAAACTAATGGTTAGTCTAGCTCCTCAATAAAGACCGCCAAAACAATGCGACACCAACTAAACAAGCCATTAGGGAGTCGACTGATCCAGTTTCTGTGGAAATCTGTGTATCGTCTCTATGTAAACCAGCTTGCCCCCCCCCCTTAACATATAACAACACATAGATAATTCAACACACTTGCCTTGTTCTCAATGGGAGACCGGTATTATCGATTTTCCTCCTCCGCTTCAGCGCTGTAGTAATTTTACTGTCATGGAGGCCCATGCGAGGCACTTTCTTCTCGAAAAAACAATTTATTGGATCCAATATATAAACCGATAAGTTAGGCATCTCAGGCGAGATATACACAAAGGACACAGCTATGCCACTTCCTTCCTCACAAGGGTACGTCACCATACACTTCGGGTTGCCCCTTTGTTGACTGCTTAAAAAGCCAGCCATCGACTCGCGGAGCTCTCACCTACACTAGATAGGTAAATATTAGACCAAATTAAACGAGTATGCACCATCACACAGGCTACACGAATAGCTGGGATGACACGGTCGTATTAGGTGGTGGCGGGAATGGCCGTCTGGCCTTTCCCTTGATTTTCATGAAAACTTTACGAAAGGTATGCTATACATGTCAGATCCAGTGGTTATGGTTTTGGAGTATCCGACCTCACGGTCAAGGTCACTCCTTAGTTGCCAAAGTGACTAGTTTTCGTTCTTGCAACTCCACTTAACCAGAAATTTTCAATAGGTCACGTAAGAAGAAGCCTTCATGGTCAGACATCGCAGATTTACAGTTACTTGAGTAAGTGTCTTTTAAGTATGATTGTAACGTTAGCTAACTAGTGACAAGTGATTATTACGTTAGAAACTTGAGTGACAGATCTGATCAATCCATTGCTATATTGGACTTTCAAGAAAATAGGTCTTGTGGACATTGTACACCCAATGACCTTCTAGTATGGTAAATGGTTTGTATAAAATGACCACATGTATTTTGTGACCATCTTAAATGGTGTCCGTTATAAACGACAGGCCCTACATACTAAGTAGCTAGTGATGTACTAGGCAGGATTTGGGTTGAAGTTATTGCATTTGAAATGCTTCCCGTCACAATATAGTCTGTCTAACTAGATAGAATAATGCAGGAGGGGATAGGATGTGTGGCCGTGGGCGGGCAATAATTTCGTTTCCCTAAATGATTTGACAAAGAAACACCAAAAATCGAAAATTCCGATCAAGGGAAACTACTTTTGCATAATTATCACATATTATGTCATTCATAATCTAGTTATCTCCCTTGCTACATTGACGATGACCTTTGGCTATGCCCCACCCATCTCTAGCTTACGCTGCTAAGCCCTTCTAACGCTTTGCCCGTGTTGGGATCGGCCCCACTGGAATGTGATCGTTCCACCGTCCCTCGAAGTCAGTCTATGTACCTATTGGCGGCCCAACATTTCCCCTCCGAACCCCCGAGGCCAACTAACCAGCATCAGGATGGCCTATAATGCGAGTACGAGTCTGAGTCCGAGGAGGAGGAGGAGGAGGAGGAGGAGGAGGAGGTTGAAACGGGACAACACGGTTCCGGAACTACACTTAGTTCCAATGGCCTGTTTGCCACAAATACGGCTTTCAAACACCCATGCCGTCACTGGACAACATGGACTGGGCACATTGCTGATCGCAAAGCCCCAAAAGGCTCTAAGGCTGCAATATCTGTCTTCAACCAAATGGACTTCATACTGTGCAAGCCAGAAGCAAAACCCCTATTTCTGGATTGTAATTGTAACAATAAGCCAGTCATTACATCCCTTAGGATGGACTATATCTACCTAATGTATAAACGCCATACGAGGCAAGAGGGTTGAGTCACTTACAACCTAACACAGTTCAAGGAACAGTTCACTGACCACGGTGATGAGCCCTTGCACCCATTCCCAGGGGATCTCAGGCCATTACTAACACCAATTAAACCAGCAGAAGTTGAGAAGGCACTTAAAGCCCTGAAAACTGGACCTGATTGCAGGAGCAACGAACTATTCAAATATACAAATGATATTATATCAAAACTGATCACGCAACTAATTAATTCAGCTTTTATGCACTACCTCCCCATCGACGCTATAGGCCAAGGCACCCTCATCGCGCTACCCAAGCCCAAGAAGCCACCTGCCTCCCCCTCCCACACACACACGCACGCACACACACCAACCACCACCCCACCCCACCCACACACCCCACCCCACCCCACCCAATCTGTGGCCCATTGTGATCCTCAACAGTATACAGAAAATCTTACCCAATAATACTCTATGCCGCATCAGAGACAAGATCGAGAACAATAATTGCTGCATTGAAAATCGTGCGGGAAAATTCCACAAGAACAAAAATCCCAGTGTCAATACTTGGTATGCCGCTAGAGATGGAATATGTCGACGATGTGGACTTCACAGACGAGGAAAAGAAACCTCTTGACGAACTTCTCCCAATAGCTGCAAGCAAGCTAACAATTGAGAATCTCTTTATGAATGAATCTAAAATAGAGTTCACCCATATATACCTATCTACAAAGCATGAAATTAATGAAAATGATGATCCACTTCGTGGCGGCGAACCGTCTAGGAAAAGTAAAATCCTCGGCTCACTGCTTTGCAGTACTGCTGACATTGCTGCACGCTGCGTCATGGGGAACAATGCTTTCCAGTCCTTCTGGAAGCTATGGATTTGTAGATTAAAAATGCCCTTGATAAAAGGACTGCGTATCCTTGATGCTGTATAACTGTAACAGCTGGGTAGTTCCAAAGGCAGCTCTAGAAAACTCGATGCCTGCCACCGCACACACCTACGTACCATCACTGGACACTGATGGCCAGACAGAACAATTTCCAATGATGCACTATACAAAATGTGTAATAAGTAGCTGGTGTCTGGAAAAGGTCGCCCAGCAAAGATGGTCCTCCTGTTTGTTTTGATTTCTTCTCTCGTCTGACAGCAGCGGCTTTGATATATAAGTCAGTAAAAGACTCGACATCATTCTCAATAGACGATGCGTTACACACGTCCATGTGAGAAAGAATATTAATTAGGGAATAGATAAAAGGTGAAGCAAGAGCCGATGCAAATTTTATATCATCGCCATCAGACCACTTGAATAAGGATATAAAGCAAGCAGTCTGCGGAGAGCTGTGCATGCTTAAAAAACGCCAGTTGAGATGCAACAGGATAAAATACAATGAATTGAGTGCAAATTGAGCTGATGTACATGAAAGTATTTTACCCTCCTTGTGAGATTTAGCGAGGTTAACATCTAATCTATTACACGAGGACTGTTTCTATAACTGTAGCAAGTACATTGACCAAAATAGTTCCCTAAAGACCTACCATTTACGATACTGAGGCCGTAGGATCTGCAAAACTCAAGAAGTTTTTTTCCATGGTTATCTATATGAGTCTGGTCAAGATTGCTTCTGGAGATCGGGATATCAGTTTGATGGACGAAGTTATCTATCGCATCATGATCTATAGGAAAGTTCTCATCGAAACAGTAATCAGGTTCCAATCTGTGTGCACATTAAAGTTCCCATATACTAAGCAATTGCCAACTTTTGAGTATTAAGCGATGCCATTCTCCAGATGCTTGAAGATATCATTTCCAGACGAATATGTAGAATACGCTGGGCTCGTATGTACAACTGCGATGTAAATACCTGCGTCAGTTTGGAAGAATTCACTGGGTAATTTAAGACAAGTTATTTCTCTCTCGAGGTAAATGGCAACTGCTTAATTCCTGCACGAAACCCTGATTTGATGTATATTACCATCCCGCCATAATTACATTTTTCCTTGGCAGATCTTGGTCTAATATTAGGGGGTGGGGGGGGGGCACATAGTAGCCAAGGAGAGATATGGAGACATTCTTGCTGCAGTGAGTTTCAGCAAGACAAATAATGTAAAGCCTAGTGAGTGTTGCACGAAGATCATCATTGTCAAGTTTGCATATCCGACGGCCACTAACTAATCTCGATACATCATCAACATTCCAAAAAGCAAGTGATATGTTATTGAAATATTTCATAATTAACAGAGTAATTATCACTTAAGGAGGTCGGAATTTGTAAGCTAGCAAATATGTAGCATGATAATAGTATGTAAATTATGAAGCATAACAATTAAAGGTGCATACTCACAACAGAAAGTTCGAAAATAAAACTATTCAAACTGCATACTTTTAGAAGCCTACACCTCTACCATAATGCAATGAAACGAAACAAATATTAACATATAACAATCTCACACATACACACCAAGATAATTCTTTCAGTTGTGAGGTTGAATGAGGGAGTCGTGTTTCTAATTCAACCTCATAACACCAAAATCATACCAATCTATACCTAATGAAATCCTCACATGTCAATATCCATTCCGCTTCACTACATATAGACACACATCATCATCACCACCACCACCACCACCACCACCAACACCAACACCACCATCATTATCATCATCATCATCTATATATGTTACTATCTTAACATCATTTGTAGACAAACCGCCCGAGGCTCACAGCTTTGCTGATCAGTGATGCCCAATGAAGTCCCACACACACACTAGAGGAAATAAGTTCAAGTTTAACATGAAAAGCAGCAATAAAGATATTCGGAAGTACTTGTTCACTAGCAGAGTGGTACCTCGTCGGAATTCACTGCCAGCTAATTGTAGAGGCACCCATGGTTGTATCCTTCAAATGTAAACTAGACATACACTTCAAAGAGATACTTCATCATTTTGACTAAACAATTAAAGGACCAGCATCTATCAGCTACTTGCTCGACCGTATTTAGGTGGGAACATGCTCATTAGCAATCCCGATTAGATATGTCCCTGCTTTTCCATGGCATTTGTGGATATAACATGGAGAGACACTATGGCAGATCCCGCACAAACTCATAATCTTGTGTAAATTCGATAAAAATTACAATTAGATAGGTCACAGCTTTCTGCAGCTGTATATTGTGGTAAGCATGAAGTAACGCTAGCCTAACGACGGAAACATATAAAACAATATTAAATTATCCCTCGTAAATGATGATGATGGTCCATAGCTGAAGAGCACATTGAAACAATATTCATCGAAATTCCAATACCAAAAGGAAAAAACAAAATCATTGGTACAGTTTACAGGTCTACTGGCAGTGACTGTAACAAATTCATCCGATCACTAGGCAAAATTCTAGATATTGTTCAAACTGAAAACAAAACAGTCTGCCTCAAGGATGATTTCAATATGGACCTGAAAATACAGAATTGTTGTCAAAACAGACTTCCATCAACTTGTTAAATACTTGCTTTTACTATCCGACAATAATCAAACCAACTAGATTAACTGAATCAATGACCACTGTCATTGATTGACAACCTATTCTGCAATAACAGTAATCAGAACATTGACAAAACCCAGGTCGGAATTTTTGTAGGTGATATCTATCTCAGACCATCTACCAATATTTCTATTAGAAAAAACCTCAAACATTCCAAAAACACACTCGGGCGTGAAAAATTTGGATGCAGAGATATTATCACAGGTCGATATTGAAAATTTCAAAATGTCCATGTCATGTCAAGGGTTGACTGGAATACAATAATAGACTTACATTCTTGTGAACATGCTTACAACAAATTCCATGATATATGTACAACAATTTTAGCACAGCTTCCCTTTGAAAGAAAAGAAATGGTATACAAAAGATCCTACTAAGCGTGCCTCACAAATGGACTTTTAGCTGCCTGCCATAAAAACACCAACTAAATCTGAGTTTCAGTGTCAAGAAAAACATAATGAAATACTATTTAAAAATATAGAAGTAAAAGTAGATCACATAATAAAGACAGCAAAGAAATCATATTACCATAATAAATTTGAGCAGCAACACGACATAAAAGAAACAAATTATCAAAATCACTTTTATAGAATCGATTTGAAACTTTGAAACCTGAATTCCCTGAATATAAATTTCAAGGTAAAAGTTCTATAACGGAAAACTTGTGAATATTTTGAAACTACCGTTCACTGTCAAATTAGTTTCAAATTATTCAACAGAATGTTTATTAAATTGTAAATTCATAATTACATTTCATACCCTAGTGACGGACTTTTCGATTTTCGTTACAGGCTCTAAAATTATTAAAATCACTCAGTATCTTTCTTCTTCTTCTTCTTCTTCGTCTTCTTCTTCTTCTACTTTCTTTCCTTATTTTTCGTCAAAAACTGTGGACCGCGTTTTATCCTACAGTTTTCATCTGACCAACTCCAAACCTGGTCACCCTCTGCTACCCAGTCTGTACTCGTGTGCTATTCAAAACAATTTGGATCTGCCCAATAGGTTTTCAGCTGCCCAACTTTTCGTCGACAAAAAAGTCCCATAGGAAATGTATGGGGATTTTCAATATGGATTTTTGCTGTGCTACCACATCTAGAGTTTTGATCGGATCCACCACCCCTGGGTCACAGGTCCAGGTGGAAGGACACCGCACAGGCCTCAAGATTACAATTTTCCGTTTTGCTCGACCATATTTGGTCAGGATCTTACCCTTGGGGTTCTGAAGATGTCTACCCACCTAATAGCTGACATTGACCTTTGAACTACAATGCATGGAAAATACTTGGCCAGAATGTTGCCCTTGGGGTTCTGCAGAAGTCTACCCACCTAACAACTGACCATAACCTTTGAACCACAATGCATGGAAAATACTTGGTCAGGATGTTGCCCTTGGGGTTCTCCAGATGTCTACCCACCTAACAACTGACATTGACCTTTGAACCGCAATGCATGGAAAATGGCCCCATAGAAAATGAATAGAAATTATCAGGATGGATCTGTGACTACACCTAGTGTTTTGATCAGATCACAACCATACTTGGTCAGGATGTTACCATTTGAGTTCTGAATGTGTTGATTGATCTGACGGGTACATGCCCAAGTGGAAGGATACACCGTGACCATAAAAATTACTAGTTTTCGTTTTTGTCAGAAATGAACTCCTCTTCCAACAGAAAAAGTCAATTTCGATATTAGAGGATGCCTTGTGACGTCCTTTCATGTCTCCACCACCCCTGAGTCACAGGTCCAGGTGGAAGGACACCGCATGGGCCTCAAGATTACAAGTTTTTGGCATAGATTACCTCCATTTACCCATACAAGCTGATTGAGATTGTCAGATTGGGTGAAATGTTTGATTTTTGGCAACCCCACCTAACATTGTAAATGTCTCGCTTATTTGACAGTTGTGGGCCTTTTCCTTGATTTTCATGAACACTTTACTAATGGTGTATCACGTATGCCAAATCCAATGGTGATGATTTCAGAGTGATCTGACCTCAAGGTCAAGATACCAGATTTATAATTTGCCACAGATTACTTCCCTTTACCCATACAAGTTGACTGAGTCTTAGAATGAATGAATTTGCAGCCATTCACCTTTTAGTCCAGTAAGAAATGACAATGGACCCGGACATTTTAAGTAACAACCAGATTTTTGCCCAGAACTCTTCCATTGTATCTAAATTAAGACCACACAAAATTCCACATGAATCCCAATTGGGGAAAATGCTTTTTTTTTTAGCAAAAATTCAAAATGGCTGAAAATTATACATTTCTAGACAGTTCAGTTACTATATAAGCTAGAGTGGCGATTAAAACCTCTAAAGTTAATGTTTTGGGGTCAAGGAATTGACTTCTGATATTATTTCTACAGAATAACACATGCTAACTATGGTAATTTATTCAAAATGGCGGAAAAACGTCAAAATGGCCGCCAAAATGACCGAAAATTATACATTTCTAGATAGTTCATTTACCATATAAGCTAGAGTGGCGCTTGACGCCTCTAAGGTTAATGTTTTGGGGTCATGGAATTGAATTCTGATATTATTTTTACAGAATAACACATGCTTATTATGGTAATTTATTCAAAATGGCGGATAAACATCAAAATGGCCGCCAAAATGGCTGAAAATTTGACATTTCTAGATAGTTCAGTTACCATATAAGCTAGAGTGGCGATTGAAACCTCTAAAGTTAATGTTTTGGGGTCAAGGAATTGAATTCTGATATTATTTTTACAGAATAACACATGCTTATTATGGTAATTTATTCACCATAATTCCCCTGTCAGGATGGCAGATATGACTAAAATTATGCATGGTGCATAGAGTCAGCAAATTACGGCTGGCTCCACCAAGTAATATTCTGCTAAAGTTCAATGTGAGAATTTATACATTGCCCCTCGCATTTGCAGTGCATGCTGCATGGACTTCCTCTCTTGGCACAAGTACAAGATACACAACGCTCGCTCTTATAGGAGCATCTGATCTCTGCCACTATATCTGCTGGTGCTGCTGCTTTATCAGTAATTACCGGCACTATGGCATCACCTTCAATCTTGTATCCGAACTCTTCCTTTTGAAGAATGGTTTGAAGATGACGCCGTGTGTTTACTTTGTGATGTACACGTAGCGAGTGATAGTACATAGCTCTGCTGGTAGGTGGCGTTCTCTCAAAAGGTACATATTTGGATGATACCACATTTAAATAGCGCAGCTCATCGAGTCCTTCAGCATTGCAAAATTTTCTCCTACCTTTAGAAGCACTTCTTTAGGTGTTTCCATGTCACCAAAGACCAGCGCATCTGCGTGTAACTGCTGTGATGACTGGAGCAATTTCATGAGCTTCAGTTTCCCCACGCCATACATTCCAGATGTTGTATCACAGTCTGACATAGCATGAGCAAATGGCAAACACATATACATCTCTCTCCCTAACACCTCCTTTGCAACTTTAATGGCAATGGTATGTTGTCTGGTCTGCATATAAACATGTTTCCCATAATTTGTGTGGTGGATAAACATTATCAGAATGTCTGTATCATCAGCAACAACAACAACAACAACATTTTCATATGTTTTTGCCAGTTCCATTGCCTTCTTAACTATGCAGACATCAGCATCACCCTCTTCACCAGCATGCTCTACATGGATGACTGCCTTCTGAAGGTGCTGAGATAATAATTTGATCAAACCCTTCTTGTTCTTCTTGTTTCCAAGAAATGCCTTCTTGTCTCCATGTATTGGTGTTTTCATCTCCACAACAACATCTGGGAACATTTTCTCCTTTCACCGTCGCTTTTGTTCCTGATCTTTTGTTGTTGCCACTTCATAGCTGTCAAACTCTACCCAAAGAGGAAGACCATATGAAGAATGGGAGACAACAGAGGACACATATGCATCACACACATCCTCCATAGTGCCAGTCTTGGCCCAAACCAGTTTGTGCAAAAGAGCACATCCATCAAGCACTTTAGCTGCTGGTCCAACTGTCTCTGATGTGATTTCTGTACCCATCTCAAGTATACATTTAGCCATATCCGCCTTATTTGCTTTCCTCACACTCCCGTAATCTTTGAACAGTGCAGGCGATACAGTTGCAAGTTCATGCGAAAACACACTTTTGTCAGGATGGCAACCATTGACATATGACATGGACACAAATCGATGGTACAGCTCCTGTGATGACATTCGGACTTCATCACTAGATATTTTGAGGGGCTTTCGCATGGCAGCAAATGTTTTAGCTTGTTCTACCCTCTTAAACTTTACATCGCCAAATTTCTTCTCATTCAATTTTTCTTGGATTGTGGTCCCAATTTGTAGGGCATTATCTACATTGACACGCTCATCAGCTACTACTCCAGTTGTAATGTTCCTGAGCTCACTATCTTGGCCAGATCTGAATGGGTTGTTCCTTAAAAGGAATTGCTTGAAGGTTTCCATGTCTTCCGAATCCTTTCTAATGTTTCCTGGATGCATCTCTTTATGTTGTTCTGACCAGGACCCAGTAAACCTACTGGTAAGGCAACGTAGAGCATCAGTGCACATAGCAACAACATGTGCAGTGAGTAACCAAATGTTTCTTGCAGAGTCTTTGTGGGTAATATTGATGAGGCCACCTACAGTCTTCCCTGATCTCATCAGTGATTGTTCTATGGTCATATCTGACCAGGTTCCACTCCAGAATCGTGTTTTCTTCCTTCTTATCGCGAATTCTCCATTTTGTATTGGTTCTTCCAAACATTCACATAAATTCTGACAATCCTGAAGATACAACCGGCAACATTTTGCATAGTTGTTGTGACCTGCAGCTGCTAGGAAAGGTAACATTCTCTCTATAGCCAAACGATGTAACTTCCAGCAACCCGTTCTTTCAGCTATAATAAAAAGCATTGTATTTTCAACCATGCCCATAAACATTAGCCATAGCTTTGCCGTTCAGTTGGATTCGTGAGATTCCTTTTTTCTAATCACTTCTTCATGCAGCTGAATCAGATCTTTATTTGCAGTTATTTCATCCAAGCAGATTTCACCAGCTAATACGGAGCTGTAGAATGTTTTCAAACGTGACCAAAGGGTATCACTTTCCACAGGTTCCTCATTAACAGTATATTGATCTTCACAACCACTACCTGGCATAGGAGTTGTTTGGAAATTGCTTTCACTATCCTGATTTCTATCTGACATATTAACCTGATGATGAACATCATCATTGTCAATCATGTTCATACAATCTGATGCTTCATTATCAGTGTCCATACGGCAGTCTACATCTACATTCTGAATACCACTGCTCGATTGTTCTGCTAGTTCTTCTGACAAGTCAGTGTCCACAGCATCGCTAACTTCAGGCTCAAATAATAATAGATGAAGTGCTGCATTTGTTAAAAGGCATGCCCTTAGCGTCTTAGTATAAGATTTGCCCTCCATCATTTTAGGTAAGGAGTTTTTGGCATACACTGTACCCCACAACTCTTCAATACCACTGCCCTCCATTAGTTTACACCCTGCACCAAGGAAAGACATAAGTAAATGGAATCCTCCCAGCCGCAAGAACATGTTCTTAAATTCATTCTGATTGTCTTGCTTGATTTTGCAAGCACTCACATACAATGGTTGGTCAAAGGTAAGTGTTGCACAGCACATTTCGACTTTCATGGCCTGCTGTTTTATATATACCATAGTACTATAAACAGCTTCATCTGTTGAAGGTTCAAAGGTACCATAGGGTTGAACACCACATTTGTGCAGCCGTACTCTCCTTTACTTATGTCGGACATGAACCCCTGCCAGGTTGGTGGACTCGGTGAAAGCCTACTGGATAACAGCCACAGGGTATCCATTATTTGACATTTACGTGTGGAAATGTCTGTAGTGCTAAGAGTTCCTATCTTAACATCAGACATGCATGATTTCAAAGGACGCTTTTAGCATTTGATGATTGAACTGAAGTTCCCATCTTGCATTATATCTGCTGAAGAAGGATTCTGTCTAACAACTGGTTCTGGTGTACGCTCACATGAAGTCTCAGTTTGACATGCAATTATACCCATTACATGTGTGGTATCATGCCCTGATTTGATATCTTCATTATAGTCAAAGTTGTCAGCTACCCACAGAAACCGCCGCCTTTGCTGACTTCAGCTAGACCGGATATTAATGAATCCACTCGCTTTCCAACAGCTGCACTCTTTTCAAACTGCAGAATCTGAGTATACGATATACATAGACCTAAGGATGACAGAACATCAATGAGCACCCTTGATCGTGTTGTCTGCTTGATAAAGAGGCCAGCTGATAACATAAGAGGTGATATGTATGATTGTTGGCATGTTGCCTGCATGAGGATGTGGCACAATGAAGTTATCAGAAGTTGCTTCTTCATGTTGGCTGATTCACTTCTTGATTCTGAGAAAAGGTTAGCAACAAGGGTGTGGAGTGAGTCTGGAATGGACTTTTCTAATTCACTCAATTCAAATTCTGATGGACTTGGATAAGTGTCATTATCATGTTCTATATTCAAGATATCTTCTCTAATTTTTGCACCTATCAGTTTTGTCTGTTTTAGGGTTTCTTCACTGTCTCCTAGGTTGTCTGCATCAATATATGACTGATGTAAAATGTTATCTGCAGCAGCTCTGAATGTAAGTATGTTAATTTTCCCTTCATTTTGTGCAATGCATACACATTCACCAAACTGCTTCACAAGGCGACGTTTCAGATGCTTCTCTGTGTATGGTGGAACACCTTCTGGCAAGTATGTTGCGAGCTGATCTCTCAGATCCTGAAGGGAGAATTGACCTTGCATTTGCTCTGTTTGTTGTAACCTGTAACACAACTTGTTGAAAGCACAATCATTAATTGTGTCAAGGTTTCTAGAATTGCCACATGTTATGTCAACACAATTCTCGCACCCTGGAACACCTTTTCCTAGCATAAATAATGTCACAAGTTCGGCGATAATGAGCCTCTACTGCGCGAGATCTCCCGCAAAAGGTATTCGTGGGGAATCTTTTCTGCAGACACTATGGTATATAGGCAACTTTGAAACATAAATTTGCTTGTTACTTAAAATGTCCGAGTTCGACCAAAATCATGTCAATTCTTACTGGACTATTTCTAGCGTATCCATCGATGATCTGACGTCAATTGACGTCATCCTCAGCTGAGCGGCGTGTAGGATGACGCCATAATAATTACGTCATAAATGATTCTATTAGCCCCGTCATTAACCCTTAATAGTCCGACATGTTGTAAGAATTGTATGTCTCTACTATTTAATAAACATGCTGTTGAATATTTTAAAACTAATTTGACTGGGCGCTGCAGCAACAGCATCCAGTCAAATTAGTTTTAAAATATTCAACAGCTTACCTGTATAGTTTTCTGGAAATTAATAGTCAGGAAGTTCAGAGATCGCTCGATCCCAACACGAGCGAGGTGTGGGTGGAGCTTAGATAGAGAAGGGCGGAGAATAGCTAAAAATGGAAAGGTCCATTAGCTTCGATCACCTATTCAGTAGGCGGGTGATGACCAGAGCTGAGAATTCAGCGGTTTGTCCCTACTTTCCAACTGACTATGAAGAAGTAGGGCATGTAGCTACATGAACCCCACCACCACCACCACCACCACCACCACCACCACCACCATCACTACCTCCACGCACGCAGTTCGTTATAGGCCTATTGGCGCAAGTTTGATATTGGTATATGGGAAGTGCGCCGTGTACACTGGTGCGCCGATAACCAATCGTTAAATGGGACTGCACTCTTTATAAATGGGTACACGGATAGCCAATTGTATATGGGCCTGCACCGTTTACAAACAGGCGCCCAGACAACAAATTGGTATGTGGGTCAGCACCGTTTATAAACGGAACTGCACCTTTTACAAAGGGTCCAGATTGATTATTAGGTCGCTACAGATACACTAGTTATTCATAGCCAACTGCCAAGACACATTCGATTTATTCCAATGTTGTAATAGAACTATAGGGAAGGTAGACGGCAATAGAAGGTTATTAACCCCACCCGTAAAGGGAAGATGGTACTACGATCCTGGTAAGAGAAGCCGGATCCGAACTGGATACAATTCTGGATCTATAGATATCTCGGAAACTACTGTTGCGATTTCGCTCACATTTTACCATAGATAAGGATGTGACGATGCATTAGGATTTCACACGTTGGGCGTATTCTGAAAAATCCGAAAACCGTTTACAACGCGACAAAAACGGGAGGGTGAGGATCTGGAATCTCTGATTGCTCAGAATAAGTAGAAACAAAGCATGGATTATATAACAGACTACTGTAAGTATGATTACTGTATTCTGCAGGTAGAGTAGTAGAAACATCATACAGCTGCAATCAGTCCTTCTTGGCTTTTGCCCATCATGTGCTGTCCTCAGCCAAAATATTTAGCTTCCTCAGGTCCATTCTCGATTTGACAGTACCGAGTCCTGCTTTCTTGAGGTCACCTCGTAGTAGGCTCGACAGATTTGTTCAATAACGTCCTCTCCTGGCTTTGTATTTGCTGGCTCCGTGTATGGTGAATTCCAAGGCTCTCTGTGCTGGTGTCTCTTCTGGCATTCTTAGCACGTGGCCAAACATGGACCATCTTTGCTGGGCGACTTTTACAGACAGCGGCGATATCTTGTATAGTGCATCGTTGGAAATTATGCTGTCTGGCCATCGAAGGCATCGGGTTTGTCTAGAGCTGCCTTTGGAGCTGCCCAGCTGTTACAGTTATACAGCATCAAGTATACGCAGGTTGCATTGTATAAACGTAGCCTTTTTATCAAGGGCATCTTTGATCCACGAATCCATAGCTTTCTGAAGGCTATGTTCCCCGTGGTGCAGCCTGCAACAATGTCAGCAGTACTACAAAGCAGTGAGCCCAGATTTACTTTTCCTCCATGGTTCGCCGCCACGAAGAAGATCGTAATTTTAGGTCATATGCCATAGGCCATTTTCTTTGGTTTCATTCTTTGTAGATAGGTATATGTGGGTGAACTCTGTTTTGGACTCATTCATAAAGAGATTCTCAATTTTTAGTTTGCTTGCAGGTATTGAGAGAAGTTCGTCAGTGGGTTTCTTTTCTTCGTCTATGAAGTCCACGTCCCCGGAATATTTCATCTCTAGCGGCATACCTAGTATGGGCACTGGTGGGTTTGTTCTTGTGGAATTTTTCCGCACAGATTTCAAAGCAGCAACAAGGTAACAGGTGAAAATCACAGGAGATGAACCAGCTCCCGGTGGGGAGACGATTAATGTCTCAAACTCTGCAGACTTTGACTGACTTGACTTGTACTCTCACTGCTGTAACTATCGACTATAAATGTTTGCCCAGCACTTTCATTAGCGCGACTTAACTTTTTTCAGACTAAGTTGAAATATAGCAACTTGAAAGATGGCGACAAGCTACACGACTCTGCCAAATTTTAGCCATATAGACATAAAACCTACTGAAATAGTCCGGTGATAATCACCTCGTAGATATAGCAATTCCCTGTGTATTTTATTCTTATAGTAGTATACCCACATAACTGAAGACGGACTCAGTTGAATTGCCGATTTGCCGGTCGGGAATTTCCGAGTGGGAAAGTCGGAAAATCAACAGCGCATAGAATAATAGGAAGATAACAAATGCTTTACAACTGGTAGCGAATTTCCGACTGGTGCCTATAATTTCTACCAGGTGGGGCAGTCCATCCCTCCCCCCCCCACCCCCACCCCTGCCCACGGGCCAGACCCACGCTACGCCGCTGTACGAGTGTACATGCCCGTGTGCTTGTTGTTGTTGTTGTTGTTGTTGTTGTTGTTGGTGTTGTTGTTGTTGGTTCTATTTTATTGACCGCTTACACCGGGGTGTATTTGTGTGAGTGCGTGGTGTATTAGCAGATATTAAGATGCATATTATTATAGACTTCTCATACGAGCATAGAGTATATATTTAAAAGGAAGCGTGGCGATTTGCAAGAGAAGTGGAAATATCTTGCAAGCTTGATAATGGGCAATGGGCATTGATATAGCATCTGTATTAGGGCGGGAAAGCAGTTAATATATGTGGCAATATAGCGGCACAGTCTAGAATAGCCTAGTTTGATAATTTTCAGGTAAACCATCATCGCCAGAAACAACTTGTCAATTTTATTTTCAC
Source organism: Chaetoderma sp. LZ-2023a (assembly GCA_034401795.1). NCBI lineage: Eukaryota > Metazoa > Mollusca > Caudofoveata > Chaetodermatida > Chaetodermatidae > Chaetoderma > Chaetoderma sp. LZ-2023a. The sequence continues at coordinate 102,015,228 of CM067370.1, read as the reverse complement.
TTCCGTCCGCATTTCTTATTTTTATCTGTCATTATAGCGCTATTCCGGGCCAGAGGTGGTTAATCCAGAAAATTACCACTCACCTGGAAATAGAGCATTCTTTGATCTGCTAATTAATGTGACGCAACTAGGGATTTCTCCCCTCACATGCATCTCTCTCTCTCTTTCTCTCTCTCTCTCTCTCTCTCTCTCTCTCTCTCTCTCTCTCTCTCTCTCTCTCTCTCTCTCTCTCTCTCTCTCCTTCCTCCTTCCCCTTCTCCACCTCCCTCCCTCCCCTCACTCTCTCCCTCCCCCTTCCCTCTCTCCCTTTCTCACTCACTCTCTCCCCCTCTCCCTCTCCCTCTCTCTCTCTCTCCTTCCTCCTTCCCCTTCTCCACTCCCCCCCTCCCTCCCTCCCCTCACTCTCTCCCCCCCTTCCCTCTCTCCCTTTCTCACTCACTCTCTCCCTCCCTCCGCCCACCCTCCCTGTCTCCCTCCTTCCCTCCCCACTCCTTCCCTCCCTCCCTCCCCCTCTCTCTCTCCCCCTCTCCCCCGCCCTCCTCTTCTCCACTCCCCCTCCATCCATCCCCTCCTCTCACTCTCTCTCTCTCCCCATCCCCTCCCCTCTCTCCCTTTCTCACTCCCTCTCATCTCCCTCCCACCCTCCCTCCGCCCCACCCCTCCCTCCCTCCCTCCCTCCCCCCTCCCTCCCTCCCTCCCTCCCCCTCCCTCCCCCCTCCCTCCCCCCTCTCTCTCTCTTAGTGAACAGTTTGAAATGTTATAAACTGGCAGCTGATTTTTTGTACTCAACCGCCCTGATAATAATAATAATAATAATAATAATAATAATAATAATAATAATAATAATAATAATCTTTATTTAAGGAGGGTATACATCGTCAGTAAACTGATCTTCCCGAATAATGCAGATTACTGAGCTGCTAATGGGCCAATACCGGACCGAATTGACCCAGTACCGGCGCAGTAACATACGTTATCAGGACCATATTTGAATGGATACAATTATGTGAATGGAATCCCGTCACCCCGTGTGATAACTAGGCAATGCCAACTTATAAGTGGGTACGAATCTCGTACCCAGGTATAAATCTACATTGCCCATTTATATCCCAATTGATTCCATCACGTAATCCCATCCATTGCATCATCCCCAGCCTGCATAAAACAGGTTTCCCACACTTCATCCGTGACGGATCCCATCACTCACATTGATGTATCACCTCTATCCTCACACAGAATCTGTACCCTCGAGCTGTCTGATCTGATTGAGAAGAAAACGCCTACTTTAGTATGAATGCTTGATTTGTCTAATTTGTAAGACTATTTCAATAATCGCGCTACTTATCGTATCTTCTGACACGCATAGAATTCGCGAGAAATGATTGACCAGTTAGACCTTTGGCATATATTGAAGAAAACAATCACCAAAGCCGATGCAGGCCGTACTTATCTAAGTGGTTAGCTCCACTTAAATATCAGATAGGCCTATACACTGTTTGTATGACTGACATATTGAAGATTTTCGTTATCCTTTCTTCGCTAAATTACTCTTACACTCGCGATTACAACTTCGAGAAGACTTATGATGTTGATGATTGCTGCGACAATCAATCTTCTCGTCGCTGCAATCGGATAGTTACCGCTCGCCTCTTCCTAGCTAGTATGAAGATATTTCTGGTAACTGGGCCTGCTCTGACTTCCTGAAGATTCGGAGTAAGGTACGGTGTTTCTCCGTACTATTTAGGAGACTGAATAATAACCGAACTAGTGCCTTGTATTTTACAAGGGGATAATTTTATTCCTATATTTTAACTGTACATAAAACGGTTACTTAGCAATGGTGACTTTTACTGTCACTGACAAATAGATATATTTTATACTTTAACAATACTGTACTACGGTCCTATCCTACTGATTTGACTAAATTACGACTACTGACTACTCTCAACTCTATGGTCGATATGCTATCAAGCTAGCCTAATTTTTCACAACGAATTACTCTGTCAAAATTAATCTGTCTACACAGATGGTACAGACTATATACCGAATCAACGATGGTAAAAGATTAAAAGATTAATAGACAAAGTGCCTATTATATACGAACTACACTTTCCTACTCTCTATACATATTACGATATATAGATCTATATATATCGTAATATATAGTTTCTGTTCCTTTTGATTCTCTGCCACAGAGTTTGACTAGATGCTCATTGGTTATGACGTCATCCCGGCCAATCAAACTCTGGGCTTCTCTTCTAGGTAGTCATCATCAAATACAATACATCTACCCCTAACTCGGGCAAAGTGGTTCTAGCTGGTTCTGATTTGATGCGATCTGTCAGCTAACTAACAACATTACAGAATGTGTTGTTGTAGCATGCCTTTCTGTGACTGGCATATAGTTGATATACAAATTTCGATTGTGTTATTAATTCCTACAGGACGCTACAATGCCTCTGTCCTGTCCCTTGCTTATCATGGATAAGCCTGTAGGAAATGAACGTTAATAAGCACATGAGCTGTATGATCTCATTGCCAGCTGGTGTTGTTGTACTTGCTTAAGGGAGTCGGAATGCCGACCGTCAACAACTACATGTCAGTCTGTTTCCTATAATTCTCTCGATTCCCATCGATTCACATCTATTCTTATCACTCTATTATTTACTAAACTACCGGCCTAAATGACTGCTGAATTTCATAAAAGTGTATGCCGATCCCACAGCTACAACCTTTATCTTCAACTATTGACAGACATCATCAACTCAGAACCGATGGTCCTATTCCAATCTATTCTAATTTCTAACTTATTGTGATAACTATATTACCACAGTTTCGACCCAGTTTCCATCTTATTTCCGCGAAACTGTACCACTAGCACTGGTCCAAGTCAACCAGTGCATCTTCCTACTATGTATCTGATTGCTACTATTATATTCACTCAGTTCCCTAGCTCAGCTGGTATTTTCAAATATGAATTTCACTGAGGTCTTACTTGCAAGTATAAGACGTCTACCGGGGTCATGACTTCCCATAAGACAATCCGATATCTACATATGCCCCTCAACCGAAGTTAATTAACCATCTCTTAAGGCCTTAAGACATTGATAATTAACTCGTTGTGCACTATCAACAACCAAACCACACTATACCAGGGCTACCTATAACTGACGTCCACAAGCTAACGAAGTCCTTCGTTAACACTGCAATAGCGAAATCTCTAATGACGCTAAAACAAACCTATTAAAATCAAAACAATGATAAACAATCAATTAACAAACTATAAATCCTAATCCTACAGTTTAAATCATTACAGGTCATACACATGGTCATAGCGACATTCATAATACATGCAGTAAACAACAATACGGGACACAATAATAAAGTTTGTGCATCTCTACGGAATATCCTCGGAATCCATACCCTAATCAGAAATGAAGAAAACATAATCAAACATGGCACTATTATTTAGTTCGTGCTACAATTTATATCCTCATATTGTACACTGATATTAGTGTCCCTGGTTATCTCCACGTCTACCCAGCCATCAGCCGTCGGGTCGATCACAGTCCTGTCATTAGCGTTAGGCGACGACCCGGCTGACAAACGCAGCTGCTCCGGTAGGGCTGCAGGTCTCCGGAACTGCTGGTCCTGAATAATCCGTGGCGCACTTATAGGTACCGCACGTGGTCGTTTGGCCGCATGTGGCTTACACTTAATCCATGACCACATGCGTGAAATAACTCCACATTTAAATAACACGATTAAAATCACTATAACTACTACGAATGAGCCCGTTGAGTACGAGATAAATGACGGTACTCCCATGCCATCGACCATCGCTGGGTCGACCGCAGATAATGGTGCTAGCGGCACGTACTTAGTCTTATGCAAATGGTTCCAATCTTGGACTTTCAATTGGCTAACAATTCTGGATTCATTTAGAACTCCGGCCACATCCAATTGGGGCATATCCAGGGCCAAGCTCACTCGAGTGTATGTCCGACTATAAGACATTACCGGCTCGAATTGCCACCCTTTACCACTATATCCACACTCACTCGACATCAACGCGTACACTCCATTCCCTACCGTGCAACGGTCAGTCAGTCGTCCGTCACAGTGGATCTCCATAGTCTCTCCGAAGGTCTGCAACACCACACCTATTTTCTTATTGGCAAACAACTTACTATGGGTGTCATTGGACTCGGATAACTGAATATTACAATTGCTATCCGTGGAATTAGTCAGTATACTGACAATACATGGCACGTGGGTCTTATCGACCCCTAGCTGACCATGACACACTCGCGGCCCCTTACCACCAGGACATTCTGATCCGGTCACATACTATCCGATCTTGGTGAGAAATACATCGATTGATAAAGCTTCTCAACAACAGCACTTGAACCCAATGCACGATGTTTATTCCATACCCGGAAAGCAAAGCCTTGCTGATTTCGGCCAGGAGTATAACCCTTCCGGCATTAATCTTGTCATCTTTCAACATGACCCGCATACCCCTCATAATCATTGTACGCATCATGTCCTTATCCGCTTTACACAGCCTATCGATGTTGGCTATCATGGCGCAAGCGGCCCGTGCGGCCTCGTCCGATATGGCGGCCACAGACATAGTTTCCAATTGAGGTGCTACTATCAGCTATACTGTTCGCTTTGAATGGACGATGCACGGCTCTTAATGCGATGTTCTACTGGTATGTTTATCAGATATAACGCTTACTTCTAAACTGCCTATACGATACTATACCACTGCGAAGTCCACCGGTACGATACTACCCTACAGATTTACCACTATTGACGGCTGCGTCGCCTTATAACTGCATCGATGCGACCGATGAAGTCATCGTATCGAGCACGGCCAAACGCGCCTATCCTGAGTCTTTTGGGCTCTGAGTAGACGTCAGGAGCGAGACTGCGCTTGCGCAGAAAGTAGGGATGCGAGGGAAGCGTTTCCATTGGCTCATGGACGGTTTCGGGTACACCCTCCGAAGTGTCCATCACCATAGTACGAGGAGTCCTGATGTTTTCACTCGCTGATTCATGGTTTCGAATCTGACTCATATTAGGTTGATCTATATCTATATCAACCACCTTACCCCCCTTGCGCACCCTTGGCTCTTCATCATAAGCTGGTCGCTTCCTACGAGCTCGCTTACTCGATGTTGCACCGGAGTCGTTTACCGGCAAAGGTCTGGACTCAGGTATTATCACTCTTGGGTGGTGGCTGGCTTTCGTACCTTTGGTAGGTTTACGAATAGGGCGTGCTCGTACTTTGTCCCAACACATTTCTGAGTCAACCACACGTAACTTAGACACATTAAGTACGCGTACTTTCCCAGACCTTTGATGTCGGACATGAGCCACGGGCCCATTGATCTTAAAGATTTCGTACTCGGGGTCACTGCGAGACGTTAACTTCATCCTTTCCTCAGCCTTCACGACCACTGAGTCGCCAACCCTGTACTCCCCAGCGTTCGCCCGCTTATTAATTTGTTCCTTGTGAATCTCTCTAGACTTAGCCGTTTCTCCCCGAGCGCGCAGCAAGGCATTATTGAGACACGTAAGTCTCTCACCCAGATCCTGCGAAGCATCGATTGGAATAGCAAACGGAATTCTAGCTCGTCGACCATACGTCAAATAGAATGGCGTATACCCGGTCGTGGAATGACGAGTACTGCGGTACGCCGTTAAAGCAGCACCCAACTCATCTTCCCAATTACGAGACTCGTTATTCACCCCTTTCTGAATCAACTCCTTAAGAGTCCGATTGAACCTCTCGGTACGTCCATTCGTTTGCGGATGGTATGGACTCGATCGTCTATGCTCGATACCGTGTTCATGAAATCGTTCTTCCAGAGAATTGGAACAAAATTCCCTGCCCTGATCTGTTATCAAGATCTCAGGGATACCATGACGAGCGACGTACTCATTGAAGAATTTGTCTTCCACATTCTGAGCCGTCTTTGCTGGAATTGGATATGCTTCAGCCCAGGCAGAGCAGTGATCAATTACCGTCATTATATACACGTTACCCTTACTCGACTCTAACAGCGGACCAATCAAATCCATACCAATTATCTGACTCGGATAATTGGCCATGGGCATCTCGCTATACTTCGGTCGAGTATTGACAGGTCGGTTGACCTGGCAGGTGGTACACGTTTCTAGCATCCGCACCACGTCTTTTCTTAAAGACGTCCACACAAAAGAATCCCTTACCATACCGATGGTCTTCTGCAGACCTTGGTGACCGGCTCGTTCATGAGCCATCCGGAGCACTTTCTCACGGAACAGGGTAGGTAACATGATTCTGGGGTACTCAGCGTCCAACGCCGATGGTGTTACTAACGAATACAAAATACCGTTTTTGACCATATACTCCTCCGGGGTGTTCTTGAACAACTCCGGGTATTCGGTGGTCTGCTCGGCACATAATTCGTCGTAGGGTATGTCATAAGCCTCCAGAGGGACATGCGGTAACGCACCTTCGTCTACCTCGGGTATGACATAATCACCCGTGTCCAATGTGGCGATCTCCACGGGACGACGTAATCGAGATAACATGTCCGCTCGAATATTCTTCGAGCCTTGGATGTACTCGATCTTACATCCGTATTCTGCAATCAGCACTGCCCAGCGCTGCACTTTCGTGTTTTTCACTTCTCCCACAAACAAACTCTTTAGGGGTTTGTGGTCCGTGTACACGGTAAACTGCGCGCCAAATAGATAGGGTCGGAGCTTCTTCAGCGCATAAATCACAGCGTAAGCCTCCTTTTCTATTACGGGCCAATTAAGCTGACTATCTTTAAGTGTAGAGCTTATATACTGGATTACCCGCTCTACACCTTTCGCATCTTCCTGCACCAATATTGCACCGATCGCATAGCTAGACGCATCAGTGTATAATTTATACGGGGCGTTTAAATTTGGATATGTGAGAACCGTCTCACTACACAGCAAGTTCTGCAATTTCTTGAACGCTTGCTGTTCCTCCGCACCCCATTCAAAACGTTTGTATTTCTTGGTTAATTCTATTAAAGGCTTCGCAATTTCGGCATAGCCTCTCACACAGGATCGGTAGTAACCTGTAGCTCCGAGAAAACTTCTTACTTCACCCACATCTCGGGGTGGAGACATTTCTCTAATGACCTTGACCTTCTGGGCCTGAGGAGCTACTCCTTGTGCGGAAATACGATAACCTAACAAATCTACTGACGGACTAGCGAAATCGCATTTCTTCTTCTTAACCTGTAGATTATATTCTCGAATCTTACTCATGACCTTACGTAAGTGCTGTGCATGTTCAGCTGGATTTCGAGAATATATAACTACGTCATCTACAAAAACATGCAGATATTTTCCCACGAATTCTCGGAAAATATCATTCATTGCCCTTTGAAATACGGCGCCTGAGTTGCAAAAACCGAACGGCATACGAATCCATTCAAACAAACCCTCACTGCAGACGAACGCTGTCTTCTCTATGTCTTGGGGGTCCATTGGTATCTGCCAATAGCCCGACTTCAAGTCCATAGTAGAAAAGATCGTTGCGCCACGCATAGAATCAAAAATATCCGATATGTTTGGTAATGGATAGCTATCCTTGCGACATACAGAATTCAACTTTCTATAGTCAATACAAAACCTAGTGTCACCGTCCTTCTTGGGGACCAAAGTAATGGGTGACGCCCAGGGTGATGACGATGGTCTTATGACGCCCGCTGCCAGCATCTCAGCCACTTGGTTTTTGACTACGTGTTGCTTGGCAAGCGGCAGACGGTAGGCCTTCTGCCTTATAGGAAACGCATCTCCTGTTGGTACCGTGCACTTCACTTTGGGGACCAATCCTAAAGTGTTTGGACGAGCCGTATCAAAGCTATCCGCAAAGTCCTCAATAACTTTGTCGATAGCTTTATATCCGGTCGTTTCCTTACAACTAGAATATATATAACTCGTCTGTTCCCTGTAGGGATACTTAAAGGGATATACCTGACCAAACCATACTACTTCTTTGGTCCGATAGTCAATCTTTGCATTTCCCAATTGCAAAGCATCCGCACCAATCAAACATTCATGCCGCATATTCGCTACTACCGTACCAGGAATAGGCCGTGCATTCTTAAATTTGATTTGTGTCTCCCCCAAAAGCTTTATTGGGGAACCATTTACTGCTAAGAGCGTCTTAGCTCTTTTTAACGGCCTAGCATCTAAGCTGCTACGCCATACATCCTTTCTAATCAAGGACGTGCTAGCACCAGTATCTACTAAGGCATGCAAGCACTTACCCTGATCTTCTGGACCGTGGTTGTCCCAGTGTAAACGGATCAGAAACCGCTCGGTCGGTACGCTTACCAACGGTCTCCTCCGTCGCCATTTACCGAAGGGCTCCTTCGTCCGCTGACCACTTCAGCGTATGAATTTCTTCGTCCCGCGCCCTCATAACGTCCGTACGCATCGGTTCCTTCACCGGTCAGAACGAATCCGTCCTGATCCTCGTACTCCTCGTTACTACGAATTCTGTTTGCGTTGTCTTTCCGCACGTTACGAGAATAGTTTTGTGCGGTAATTCTCGGTTCCTGGTTCATTGTTCTATCTCTTCGGTCTATCACATCGATATCCATATTGCTCTCTACACGTGGTTTCTTGGCCATGTTTCGCTGCGGTTTGGGTGGCGGTGCCCTAAGCGGACAGTTATTTGCTATATGTCCATCCTTAAAGCAATGATAGCAACGTACAGTTGGAACCTGCTCAGTCTGTCTATCTCTATACCCCGCGAAGCTCTGTTGATAATTATAACAATCTCTCGCCATGTGCCCCTGCTTGCCGCAAGTGAAACATACCATAGGTGGTCTCTGGCCCCTTGGTTGGGCTACCTGGGTGGTTCGTCTAGGCATGTCATTCCTTGGAGGCTGTATGGGCCTTTTACAATCTGCCCTATAATGACCTTTCTGCCCACAGTCGTAACACACGATGTCCCGTCGGGGTTGTTCGGTCGGTGGTTTGCTGCGCGGTTTCGGCTGTCGTTTTGGCATGGCCGTTTTCTTAGGCGGCCTTGGCTCTCTGTGTGCCTGTTGAGGTTTGGCATTGGCTTGTAAAGCCTCCACAGTATCGCACAATCGTTCAATTAATTTCGTTTGCTGGGCGATCTGCCTCTTCATACCTGTTATTATTGCCCACACATCCTTCCCCTCCTCCATGTCCAACACCCCCACTTCCATGTCGGTTTCTCTTCGGTCATCTATTCTCATGGCCTTTAGCAAATCGTTGCAATTTGCCTCTTCCTCCGCGATCTCGATCGCTCTCTGAAGAGTGGTGGCCTTCTTTCTCACTATTCTTCTTCCCAATCCTACATCACTCAGGGCCTTAATATATACCCCTAATATCGTCCTCTGATTGTCGGCATTGGACACTGGATACGCCCGGCTGGCCAACTCTTTGTACCGCCTGTTGAAGGCGATAATAGTTTCGTTTCTTCTTTGGCGCACCCCCTCGAGGTCGTATTTAATTCTTTCGCCCTCGTTAGCGGAGATGAAGTTCTCCGTAATGTATGTTCTTATTTCGTCAAATGTAACCTCATCTCTATTCTTCCCGACTAAATAGTAGTCCAGCGCCCTCGATAGTTGCCCTCGAGAAGCACGCGTGACTATGTAGGCTGGTATCCCGTCCAGCTTTCCCTCCATGGCTACCCACACGCGGTGAGCTTCGTCCAGGAACTGCCTCACCTCCTCCGGGGTGAGCCCGTCGCATGGTCTTATTCGCTGGGTCAGCTCCCTCACTTCCTCCCTATGGACCCGGTCCGCATCCCTTCGAATATTACTTTGTACTATGGTACCTGCCATTGCGGTACCCATCACATTCATGGCTGCTACTGTTTCTGCCCGTAGCTCCGGATGCCTCTCATGTTCCTCTATGGATGGGATTCTATGATCTGGTTTCGCCATTATGGATTGTCTACTTAGTGTCTAATTGTAATATAAACAGACTATAACTCGCTTCAATCGAGGCTGTTCCTCGCAATTAATGTCAGTAGTTATTTTAATCAAAGCGTTGTCCCTGTATTCTCGGTGCTGCGTTACTTTCGCACTGTCAGATTGTTTCGCTATATCTATGAACACTTGCACTCGTCTGCTACGTCTTTTAAAACTATGTTAGCTGGCCTGTCTACTTGGGCCCTTCGTATTGTTTATTACTCACTCAGTTTTCACAATGTTCTCCTCCTTATATCCTGGCAGGTGAAGCCACTGAAGATTTTCGTTATCCTTTCTTCGCTAAATTACTCTTACACTCGCGATTACAACTTCGAGAAGACTTATGATGTTGATGATTGCTGCGACAATCAATCTTCTCGTCGCTGCAATCGGATAGTTACCGCTCGCCTCTTCCTAGCTAGTATGAAGATATTTCTGGTAACTGGGCCTGCTCTGACTTCCTGAAGATTCGGAGTAAGGTACGGTGTTTCTCCGTACTATTTAGGAGACTGAATAATAACCGAACTAGTGCCTTGTATTTTACAAGGGGATAATTTTATTCCTATATTTTAACTGTACATAAAACGGTTACTTAGCAATGGTGACTTTTACTGTCACTGACAAATAGATATATTTTATACTTTAACAATACTGTACTACGGTCCTATCCTACTGATTTGACTAAATTACGACTACTGACTACTCTCAACTCTATGGTCGATATGCTATCAAGCTAGCCTAATTTTTCACAACGAATTACTCTGTCAAAATTAATCTGTCTACACAGATGGTACAGACTATATACCGAATCAACGATGGTAAAAGATTAAAAGATTAATAGACAAAGTGCCTATTATATACGAACTACACTTTCCTACTCTCTATACATATTACGATATATAGATCTATATATATCGTAATATATAGTTTCTGTTCCTTTTGATTCTCTGCCACAGAGTTTGACTAGATGCTCATTGGTTATGACGTCATCCCGGCCAATCAAACTCTGGGCTTCTCTTCTAGGTAGTCATCATCAAATACAATACATCTACCCCTAACTCGGGCAAAGTGGTTCTAGCTGGTTCTGATTTGATGCGATCTGTCAGCTAACTAACAACATTACAGAATGTGTTGTTGTAGCATGCCTTTCTGTGACTGGCATATAGTTGATATACAAATTTCGATTGTGTTATTAATTCCTACAGGACGCTACAATGCCTCTGTCCTGTCCCTTGCTTATCATGGATAAGCCTGTAGGAAATGAACGTTAATAAGCACATGAGCTGTATGATCTCATTGCCAGCTGGTGTTGTTGTACTTGCTTAAGGGAGTCGGAATGCCGACCGTCAACAACTACATGTCAGTCTGTTTCCTATAATTCTCTCGATTCCCATCGATTCACATCTATTCTTATCACTCTATTATTTACTAAACTACCGGCCTAAATGACTGCTGAATTTCATAAAAGTGTATGCCGATCCCACAGCTACAACCTTTATCTTCAACTATTGACAGACATCATCAACTCAGAACCGATGGTCCTATTCCAATCTATTCTAATTTCTAACTTATTGTGATAACTATATTACCACAGTTTCGACCCAGTTTCTATCCTATTTCTGCGAAACTGTACCACTAGCACTGGTCCAAGTCAACCAGTGCATCTTCCTACTATGTATCTGATTGCTACTATTATATTCACTCAGTTCCCTAGCTCAGCTGGTATTTTCAAATATGAATTTCACTGAGGTCTTACTTGCAAGTATAAGACGTCTACCGGGGTCATGACTTCCCATAAGACAATCCGATATCTACAATATGATTAAAATGTCATAATTGGATTAACTTGGACAGAAGCATATCAATTATACAGTCGTATCCTATCGACACCCATAGGACTGTTGTTATGAAAGCAATTAGACTTTTTTATTAGGCTCGCCTTGCATGGAAGAGAAGATATTGAACTTGGTTCCAGCTGTTTGTTTGTTTGTTTGTTTGTTTGTCTGTCCATGTCCGTTTCCTGAAAACTATTGATACGATTTCATTCATAGTTTAAGCACAAGTTCCCGTAAACCAAAATTTCCACTCTTTGCTCTGGATGCTAAAAGGACACGAGCAGTAATAGATTTTACAATCTGTTAATTAAATTTTTAATTTCGTCAGCATTTCCTCTCTCTCTCTCTCTCTCTCTCCCTCCCTCCCTCCCTCCCTCCCTCCCTCCCTCCCTCCCTCTCTCTCTCTCTCTCTCTCTCTCTCTCTCTCTCTCTCTCTCTCTCTCTCTCTCTCTCTCTCTCTCTCTCTCTCTCTCTCTCTCTCTTTCTCTCTGTCATTATAACGGTTTTCCGGGGGCAGAGATGGCTAATCCGCAAAATTATTTTTACTTATTCTTTGATCTGCTAATTAACATGACGTAACTAGTGATTTCCACACACACACACCCCCCCCCCCCCCCCCGCCCCACCCCCCCCCCCCCACACACACACACACACACACACACTCAACCCAATATAAACAACGTTTAAAATAGTTCAATAACCAATCCATAGTGTGCAGTTTGAAATATGATAAATTGGCAGCTGATTTTTCTGTACTCGCATACTCAACCAGCAACCACCCTGATAATGCAGGTTATGGGCTGATAATGGACCAATACCAGGCCGAATTGACCCAGTACCGGCGCAGTAACCTACATTATAAGGGCCATATTTGAATGGATACAATTATGTGAATGGGATCCCATCATCCCGTGTGATGGCTGGGCATTGGCAACTTATATGTGGGTACAACTCTCGTACCCACATATAAATCTACATTGTCCATCTATATCCCACTTGATTCCATCACGTAATTATACCCATCCATTGCATCTTCCCAAGCCTGCGCAAAACAGGCTTCCCACATTTCATCCGTGATGGATCCTATCACTCACATTCAAGCATCGCCTCTAACCTCACACAGTATCTGTACCCTCGCGCTATCCTGATCATCAGATTGACGGGAAAACGCCCACCTTTGGTATATATGCTTAATTTGCCAAATTTGCAAATTTTATTTGGTTGTCTGGTTGTTTGTCCAGTTCCGTTTCCTATTAACTATTGATGCAATTTGATTCATGGTATTCGCCCAAGTTCCCTTTAACTAAGAGTCCCCCTCTTTGTTCTAGATACTTAAAAGACACGAGCAGTAATAGATTGCAAACCCTAGCCGTCAGTTTGTTTTTGTCACATTGTATTACTTTGGTGACTTTCCTGATTTCTGGGAGCATTAACAAAGTGATAGAATCGCAGTGCATGGTCACACTTTTTTCTTGCGCTTCAAATGTGAGACATGTCAAACCAGCAGTTTCGGAGATATGCATAGACACATAATTTGTTCTGATCCAGTCTGGACACTCACACTGTTTCAGCTTTGGGGAGCTTGAACTAATACAGTGAACATCAGCTTTTCAATTCACACGCTGGCCACGTGGAACGTGTGGACCTAATGACCGCCTAGTATGGTAAATGGTGTGTATTACATGGCCACGTGGCTTGTGTGGTGACAACATTAAATGGTGCTTAACCCTTTGACCCTCGAATTTGTTCAAGAAAATTTCAATTTTTTCATAGAAAATGTCCATTTGCAGAGCAAGAGAAGACTATTTTTGAAATTTTATCACTGAAATGACTGGCTCGATTATCTAGCCAGTCATTGCAGTTGTAAATTTTCTAAAATAGTCTTGGTCTGCAAATGGACATTTCTCCAGACCACTACAGAAGCTGGGGTTTTAAAGCTGATATGAGTGTTAAAGGGTTAAGGTGTCCGTTATAGACAGGTTTTACCTACTGTATGCAGATTTCTCAATAGTTATGGATTATAAAGCATTGAACATTACACGGGTGGAAGTTACGACATTTAAAATGCTCGACGATTTAGCATAGACGGAATATCATAGTAGTTTAATTTAAGCACAACTAGGCAGATATGGGAGGGTGTGTGAGTTTGATCGGGATGTGGGAGGGGTGTGGTGGATGTGGGAGGTGGGGTGGAGGAGCGTGGCAAAAATTATTTTTCTCCATCCAATGTTCTGACATAATCACCAATAATAAGCATTAGGCTACGTCGTACGGCTGACACACTGAGTCTCAAGGCCATCAAGGAGCAGGTGAACGAGAGAGGCGTGTCAATCACAGATACAACTGTTGTACCTGATTATGTAATTTAGCAAAGCTATTTCACTAATATATGCTTGACACGCATAGAATTCTTGAACACTTATTAACCTGCAGTAGGCCTACTTCTGGCGTATACTTGTGTGGGAATGATTCTGTAATCAACCCACCAATTGACCGGTCACTCAGCCAGACTCACATATCAACTTCAACCACCCCACCTACACAGCCCCCACTCTACACCTACCCCGCCAACCCACGAAGGCAGAAAACCATGTCGCTGTAAGGTGTTACTATCAGAATGGCCACCACCCGCCCCAATCGACAAACTCACAGAACCGCAGCTAGCCAGCTAAGCCAGCAGCAGTGGATACGGAATTCACCTTTCCAGAGTATCCATCTATCATCTGACGTCATATGACGTCATAATCAGCTAAGCGGTGCGTAAGATGACGTCATAATCATTACGTCATAAATGATACTATAACTCTAAATATAGTCTTTAACTCTTAATAGTCCGACACGTTGTACGAATTGTATGTCTCTACTATTTGATAAACACGCTGTTGAATATTTTGAAACTAATTTGACTGGACGCTGTTGCTGGCATAGGCAGCAACAGCGCCCAGTCAAATTAGTTCCAAAAAATACTCAATAGCTTACCAGTATAGTTTTCTGGAAATAGATAGTCAGGGAGTTCAGAGATCGATCAATCTCAACACGAGCGATGTGTGGGTGGAGCTTAGCTAGAGATGGGCGGGGCTAAAACTGGAAAGGTCCATTGTGCAAATCAAATAAGTACCTGCCATCACCTCGTTAGCACAATATATGCTGTATTCAGTTTATGGCAGTTTATGATTTGACCAATGTGTGATTACAGTGTGTATGCCTACTATACAATAACTAAAGGTATATGCGAGATCGCCAGAGGTGAACCGTTTCTTAGGACGTGTTCATTCACGCTAGAGAGTTAATCCGGAGTAACGCCATACTGAAGTGTGGCGTTACTCATGGATTAACACTCTAGTCTAAACACGTCCTAAGATAGCATGCCAATATTATTATATACAGTGGTGAAACTGGGATATGTTTGGGCGTTATTAGGCAGGTATGCTTGTAGATGGATTGGGAGAAGGGTGAAGTTTTAAATCTTGGGAGGGTGACAACACCCCTCAAACACCCCAATTTCCTATTCATACTTGCATGTGTTCAGTGGCTTGTGTAGTTTAGTTAACTGTACACGGAATAACAGGCGAATTTCTATTTGATAAAGAAATGATCTCCATCTGTAACACATATGAGTAAGTTAACGTCGATAAGCTTGATCTGGTCATATAACATGATAAAATTATTCTTTTAGCGCCAAGATGTAATTCCAATGCCAACTAATCAGTCTTTCGAGCCCATCTACATGTATACTTAGTAATAGATACATTAAGGCTGCTAGAACAGAAGACTGTCAGAACAGAGAATCACCGATCGGCAGCTACAGGAGGGAGGTGGGATATCAGAACAGAGGCGTGTTAACGTTGCGGCTCTCAGTCTTCTCGGATGGGACTTTAAATTGAGGTCCCGTCATACAGTGCTCATCACTGTGTGAACGTGAGCTAGGGTTAGGTAGGCAAGAAATTTCGGCATAAGCAAAGTAAACCGGATGCTGAATGGATTCGTCCTCGGATGGAACAACGCAACATACGGATTACAAAATCAAAACAAAATTGCTAGAATTAGAATCTTTCGGACTTTTCGATGGGACTATGGAGGGATGCAACCCGGATGACTGATCGAGTTCGTCCTCGGACGGACGCAGTCACCATACGGGCTGCCTAATCAATCAAAATCAAACAAGTGCGCGCTGGTGCCTGCTCGGATGATGGCCAGAAGAGCAAATGGGTCCCAGGACCCGAAAGACCCCACACCAACCTCCCCACTCCCCCCAAAGGGGCCGGGAGATCTCTGACCTAAAGCCACCCCCCCCCCCCCTCAGGTCATAAGACCGCACGCACCTACTCCCCCCCCCCGACCCAGCACCTACCCCATCCCTTCCCCACCCCCGTTAGGTCCAGGTTAGGCCCTCCCCATCCCCCACGCCCAAGCATGAGGAGCAACAGAAAAGCCATGGACAAGAACAGCAACATGAGACAAAATCGAGAGACAACGATCAACACACACACAGAGAGACACAAGCTAATGCACAAACCGACGTCACAAGAATTCACAAGAATTCAACAGAAACCATAAAGGCCAGGCGTGAGTCTAGACCCTAGCATTGGGAACTAGCATATAAATGCCTTAAATATTACAACACACACACACACAAACACACATAACGTTGCGGCAGCTCGTCCGAACACCCATTTGGAGACAGTGATATACAGATCACTTGTGATCAACCATACATTATATACAGAACAGAGGCATGATAACGTTGCAGCAAACATAAAATAAAACTAAAAAAACTAAAAAAAATATCCCACTGTCCGGGAGAACCACCGCATTATCGTCGGCCAGCCGGCCGACCTCTCTCTCTCTCTTCTCTCTTTTTCTGCGGGTATTAAAATGTGGTTCCCATTGCTCCTATTTCTGTCATTGTACACCTACACTAGTGCATACCTTTTTGTTCGAAACTAAGTACCATCTAGCTGAGGTCTTTTGAGAGATTTGAACCATGGTTTATTTCGGCACCATTATGAATTGAGCGATAGGGGGAACCAATAACTAGCCACAAATAATGACATTTATCTTTTATTAATTGTTGTGCAATAATAGCAAACAGATCAATGGGACTGATAACGCACTGATAACTATATTTTGAAATTATTGACGCCAGTCTACAGAACTATATAATATGTATAAATGTATGCTTACTGTCTTTACTGATGGCAATCTGTAGGCATACATTCCCTCTGCTCTGTGAAACCGGTGCGAATTCGTGAAATATTACTCCCGATCACATAAATTACACATAATACAGTTCTTACCGAATTAATACTATCCTCATAAAATACCTGCAAACGACAATACTGTTACAAAAGACATAGACCTAGACAAGGATATTACAGCAGTGTACAGATTTTCTTTTCTAACAGGATATCAATTTCAATTTCATATCAAAGATAACGCATAACATGTTATCAGCTAAATCTAGGTAATTTTTGTTTAATGCTTGTTTGGTCGAGATGGCTAATTTGTTTTCATTATATGTTGAATTACACTTTAAAATCGCCGGTTCAAATCTCGCTATATACTTAAATGTAATAAAAGTAAATGCCAGAGAGTAGAGCACGATGGACAAGCCTTGGTAAATGTAAACAGTATTGCCAAAATAGTAGAGCACACTGGACAGGCCTTAGTAAATGTAAACAAGTATTGCCAGATATTAGAGCATGCTGGACAGCAGTCAGCCCCCACCACCAGGCCAGCCCCAGCAGTGTGTGATACAATCATATTCCCCATATTAGAGAAACACAGCTGGATAGGTACATCCATCTGTTATGGACATTGATGAAGTACTTCAAAATTTGGCAAGATCTTTGCAGCAGAGGCTTATTAGCTGTACCGTGAAGCCAACCCCAGCCCTATGCAGGAAGCTACCAACAACTCCTGGGAAGCCAACCCCAGCCCCATGCAGGAAGGTACCAACCACGGCAGCTCTTCTTTCCGAGAAGCCCACCCACCCAGGGCTAGAAACCCAACCCAAGTTCACAGATAAGAAGATCGACAGGCTTCTTGATTATATATTGCAGGAAATGAGGGATATACCTCCAGGATTTGTGAAGGTCCCACTAGCAATCCAGAACTTCTTGCAGGGATGGGAATTTCTTGGACAGGCGGAAAAAGATCCAACAGATTTCCTGGATAAAAACCTGGACAAGATCGAGAGGAAGTTGGTGGAAGAGGTCATCAACCTGAAGGGGTGAAGTTCTGCCTTGCTCTCGAGATAACCCTCCATGAGGAGAAGAATGATGGGACAAAGGTCACCACAGATTCCCTGTTCTGGTCTAAGCAGCATGCCATCCTGAAGGTAAGCGATATTAACGAGGCTGTGAAGGAGACCAAAGCCAAGGTGCTACAAGTCCTTGAGAACTACACCACGAGGGGGCTGGCTGGGCAGTCGACCAGGTTGATGCATTGTACCTCAACATTGCCAGATATCAACCACTACGTGGCGGGTCCTACATCGATCTCCCCACTACGATTAAGCGAAAACGTGCCATGGTTAATGTCCAGAACAAAGATGATGACCACTGTCTTCGCTGGTCTCTCTTGGCTGCTGTTTATCCTGCAGACAGTAATCCCCAGCGGATATCGAAGTATTTAGGGCACTGGTATATGCTTGACTTCAGCGGTGTAGACTCTCCAACCCCTCTCCACCAGCTTAAGCATATTGAGCGGCAGAATGGCCTGGCCATTAATGTATTCAGGCATGACAAAGGTGTCTACCCACTGCATCTGAGTGAGGCTGATCCCGTCATTCCAAGGACAAATCTGCTGCTTGTTGACAAGGGCGGCAAGCAACACTACACCTGGATTAAGGACCTGAATCGTCTGCTCTATGATAAGAGTCGGTATAAAGGGAGAAAGCACTTCTGCGAGCGGTGTCTCCACTGTTATTCTCGAGAAGACCTTCTCATCAAGCACAGACCAGAGTGCTGCAGCATCAGTGACAGACCAATGTGCATAAGAATGCCTACAGAGGACAGGAAGTTCCTACAGTTCACCAACCACCACAAGCAACTCAAGGTCTCATTCGTAATCCATGTCGACTTTAAAGCCCTAACAACCAAGATTGAGGGACCAGAGGCGAATCCGGCTCAGAGCAGCACACAGAAAACACAACACCATGAGATCTGTGGGTTCTCATACATTGTGGTCCACTGTGACGGTGTCAGTGAACCACCATTGCTGTATCGAGGAGAAGATGCAGCTAAGTACTTCCTGAATCAATTGGCATGGGAAGAAAAGAAGATAACGGCCGTTCTCGCCCACCCTAGACCGATGGAGATGACCAGAGAGGACTGGCGAGCTCATAAAACTGTGGTCAGTTGCCATGTGTGCGACAGACAATTCGATGAGGATAGTGTCAGAGATCACTGCCACATCACTGGTCTCTACTAGGGAGCAGCACACAATGTGTATAATCTAAAGCTGTGCCTCAACCATAAGACCACCACCATCCTGGTCCCAACCTGTGTGGGTATGATTCTCACCTCATCATGCAGGCCATCTCCCAAACAGAGGGACAGATCAACTGCATCCCCAACAATATGGAGAAGTACATCTCCTTCAGCCTCAATCGGCTGCAATTTATCGACTCGGCCCAGTTCCTCCCAGCATCACTTGACAAGCGGGTAGCTAGTTCCATAACGTTCCCACTGACAAAACAGTATGAACCTAACACTGCCAAGCATGAGCTCCTGCTCCGCAAGGGTTATACCCCTATGAGCACATGGATGGGTGGCACCGTTTCAATTAGACCTCTACCCCACCTCAAGCTGCTTTCTACAGTAAACTCTCTGGCGAGGGAATATCTGACAACGACTACAACCACGCACAGGCTGTCTGGGCCCAGTTCGGCTGCCAGACCATGGGAGACTATCATGACCTCTATATGCGGTCTGACACTCTGCTCCTTGCAGATGTCTTTGAGAACTTCCGCATCACATGCCTCCAGCAGTATCGTTTGGCCCCAGCACACTATTACACAAGGCTGGGGTTGAGCTGGGATGCACTTCTAAGGAAGACAGGTGTGGAGCTGGAGCTCCTCACTGACTACGACATGCATCTCTTCATAGAGAAAGGACTCATGGGTGGTGTATCAATGGTCAGTAAATGCTATGTTAAGGCAAACAACCCATACATAGCTGGCTATAATCCACAAAAGCCGACAAGCCACATCATGTATCTGGATGCTAACAATCTCTATGGCTGGGCGATGAGCAACACCTACCGACTGGGGGTTTGAGTAGGTGGAGGACATTGATGTCAAAGAGATTACACAACATCCCAATGATGATGAAAAGTGCTACATCCTAGAGGTTGACCTTGGGTACCCACAATAGCTACATGACATGCACAATGCCTACCTGCTGGTGCCTGAATGGATGAAGGTGAAGGGAGAGTGGCTCTCAGAGTATCAGTGTGCATTGGGCAAGAGACAAAGAACAGTACATTCTCTACTACTGCAACCTGAAGTTCTACTTCAGCCTGGGTATGAGATTGAAGAAGGGGTACAGTGTTCTATGCTTCAATCCGTCGCCGTGGATGTAGCCTTACATCCGACTCAACACAGAGCTCCATAAGAAGGCCAACAATGACTTTGAGAAGGATCTCTACAAGCTGATGAATAATGCTGTCTTCAGTAAGACCATGGCGAACTTGCGCAAGTGAGTGTATGTCAGGCTAGTGCGGTCATCTGAGGAGGACAAGCTGCGCCACCTAATAACCAAGCTCAACTTCTCCCAGGTGAAGGTATTCGATGATGATCTAGCTGCTCTCCACATGTACAAGACGAGCCTGCTGCTGAACCGCCATTTCTATGTGGGAATGTCCATCCTGGACCTCTCGAAGTATGACTTCTACTACAACCAGCTGAAGCGACTATATGGTGCCAACTGCTCCTGTACACTGACACAGACAGATTCCTGTTGGAGATCCAGACTGAGGATATCTATGCTGATATGGCTGCTAGGAGTGACCTCTATGACACACGCGACTACCCAGTAACACACCCGGTACAAAGTGCTGCCAACAAGAAGGTCCTGGGCAAGATAAAGGATGCGTGTGCCAGGGTGCCAATCCAGGAGTTTGTTGGCCTGCACCGGAAGAGGTACTCCATCAAGCAGTGGGATGAACAGGAAGTCAAGAAGGCAAAGGGTGTGCGCAGGGCTGTGGTTAGACAGATTCGCCACGAGGATTGCAAGGATTGCCTCTTCGAGCAAAAGGTCTTCTACCATGGTATGAACATGCTGCGAAGTAAGGGTCACCAGGTCTATGGGGTCCACCAGACCAAAACGAGCATCAGCCCCTTAGACACAAAGCGATGGAGAGCTCTTGATGGTATTCACACCCTGGCTTATAGTCACAAGGATGCCATCACTCCAATGGATGCTTTCATCGAAGAGCTGCTGGTATGAGCATCATGTGACATGTTCAACCCACAGTCAGTGGAGGATGTCTACTCTCTGGGATGGAGGTAGCTGGGTGTCTGTAGGGATAAGCTGGACCTCCTCTCGTACAAACGGCAGCCTAGAACTGCTCTCCGACCATACCAGGTAGTACAGCATAGGCTGTCCAGCCATCTCCAAATATATGTCAATCTTGTGTACATCTATCGACCAGTTGGGGTCAGTCGCCCACCTACATCTACCCTCTAACTCGTCAGGCCCATACAAATACCGAACCAGAGAATCGGGTGTAAGTCTATCCTCCAAGCTTAGCTCTTGAACAGAGCATCGAGGTTGGGCCACAGAGGATCGCTGAATGGCCTTGACTGGCGTCTGTCCTATCTGCCTAGTAACCTCAGCATTGGATCTCTCTACCACAATAGGCAACCCTCTCACTCATACTCTGGAATGACCACCCACTGGGACAGCCATCTCCTGAGAATACTGATGTGGGAACAGCCTGTCTGTCAGTGTCTGGTTCCACCACTCGACGATAGCCTGGGCACGGGTGATACCCCACCTCGTCTCGCCTAATCGCCACACCATGTTTCCACATGAGGGCCACAGTTTCAACTTTAAACTCCTTACCCTCATCCACTTGCAGCAACTCTGGCCACTGGAGGAGATTTTGTGGGGCCTCATAGATACTCTGGAACCTGTCTGGCGCCTGGCCTGCGGACTTATCCATGAAAGGCACTGCCGCATTGTATCTACTGGTGACATCGATGATGGTGAGGGCATACTTGTAGGTCTTGCATGTTCCTTTGGAACAGACCCAATCATGTGGAAGGAACAGCACATCAGCCTGGTGGACTCTGTTCGGGACAGGTTCATCAAAGTGTGCATACCGCATGTGCCGTGGACGAGGTCTGTAGATCTGCCACATCGCCTTCTGGTAAGGTACTGGCTAACGATCTCCAAAGTGAATCTATGAGCCTTGCAACGTGCAGCCTCGAGCAGCTTGTGAGGCTCGCGATAATAGTCACTGGGCCAGTAATAACGATCTTCAAGAGAGGCTGCAGAGAGCGCAGATGAACTCTCGGATTTCATCGCTGACGTCGATTCTTGTCCTCTCCTGTACAGCTCTGGCAAACTCTAGACAGACGAACAGATGCCCGTCATTCATCCAACCATCGATGAACACCTCTTCAAATACCTGTAAACACTGCTGTCTAATCTCTGTAGCGCTGGCGCCATCACTAAAAGGAAGCTTATCGACAAAGGCTTGCCAGTTAAGGGACTTGACGAGGTCATGCAGAGAAGTCATCTTATATAGCATGTCTTAAATGTTCAGATGACTGCGAGTGCTATTGAAACATATGGGAGCCATGGACCAGCAATGCCAAAGAATGTACCTACCACTGAGGCGATGGCTGGAATAGCCTCAGAGATCTTCTCAACTCCATGGACAGCATTGTTGGCGATTTTGCGGACTGTCTCGCCTGCCTTCATCGTGAACAGGGCAATCAGAGCCCCACCTGCTGCTAGTGAGCCAAGAGAGCCCTTCATGTAGGTACGATAAATTCCCTTGGCTCGCTGGATTAGTCAACGGGATTCTGGCTCTACATCATCACCATCATAGTCCCCATTATAGGCGGCCTCATCATAGGCATCCTCATCATTGTCCTCATCTTCATCATAGTCATCCTAATCATAGTCCTCATCGTAGTCCTCAACTGGATCCTCGAAAGCTTCCAGTTCATACATTGCTTGCAGTCCTGCTGACTATGGTGAGTTTAAATCACCTGTATAGACATGGCATCTGCAATTTTGAATGCAGGCGTGTTTGCGTTGGTGAACTGGAGTCTCACTGACCATAAGGCGTTGGAGGTAGAGAGAAAACATCATAACCAGGCGATGGAGAAGTTTGGGTAGAACAAGTCACTCGAGCATATGCACCAAAGGGAGGCACGCCAATGGTAACAAAAGGCTTAAGCCACCCAGAACATCCACGAGGCCGATGAGAGTCTTGATGGGTACTACGAGGCTGTAAAGCTCTCCGAGCCGACGTTTGACTATGAGACATTAGGAGGTCAGAAGATGGCCGAGACCAGAGTAGTAGTAGTAGTAGTAGTAGTAGTAGTAGTAGTAGTAGTAGTAGTAGTAGTAGTAGTAGTAGTAGGAGCTGTGGTGGTAGCTGGAACAGCTGCTGGAGTTATGCTCTATGCGTGATCAAGCTGAGTACCTCCATTTTGCGAGAAATGTACATGGCTATACGGTTACTCCAACCGGTTGAGTGCCCCCTGGCTCTCCGAGCAGGTTCCCAACATTACAGCTGAGCTGGTTGCCATGGTTAGGCAGGATGTCCCTTCCTCTGAGGTGGCACAGAACATCGACCACCAACTCGAGATCCTCGTGGCCACTGGTTAGCCGGAGTAGGCCATATGACTTCGTTTTCTGTTGATAGAGACAGCAATCAGCCAGATGAAATCTTGCTTGGTCTCCTTGAGGGTCAGGCTGTCATATATCGTCTCAAGCAGGGCACAACCACTCTTCGAGCTAAAGTACAGGAGCCTCGCATTGTGCCGGATATCTGGCGATACAAGGGTGTACTTCTGAAAGAGGATGAAGACAGTGATCTTGGTCTGAGGAATGCATCGGGTGATGTTGCTGAGGTATGTGACTGGCTTCTGGTCCATCGCGGGGTCGTCAATAACTAGAACAAGTCATTCACTAAGTCGAGCCACGAGCAGCATTTCCATCAGTGCCTGCACGTTGTGCGTCTTGGTGATTGGACCAGTGTGCCACTAATCGTTATTGTCGACCACCAGGAGAATGTATTGAGACTGAAGATGTTTGGCGAGCAGGGCCCACAGCAAGATGTTTTTCCCGTGTCCTGATGGGGCAATGATCAGCACCACCTGACCAGTATCATCTGGTCAGCAGGATGGTCAGAAGCTCTTCAGCCGTAGCCTCGTCTATATCTGGGATACTAAATGGCAGTACTTCCTGTACCAGCTCTTTTGCCTGCAGTGTTGCTAGCGTTGTACCACCAGCGGATATGAAGGATGCAATAGAGGCGTCAAGCATGAAATCCCAAGATCAGCTGAGACGGTAACGAAGAGGGCCTGTGTCAGTGCCCGAAGTGTCTATCACCTCGAGTATCCATATGAAGCAAGCTCGAGCAACCATGCTTATTATGTGATCTTAAATGGCAGGTTGAAAAACCCTGACTTCTTCACCTCAGGTAGTTGGAGGCTGGATTCTCGTTGTCCCATTCACCATGATATGGCTCAGGTCGAGGGTGCCCACCTTGAGATTCTCCCCATGTTGTTGGAATGAGCTCCGTGGTTTCAGGAAATCCTTAACCAGGTCCTGTGCATAGGACTCGGCCATAACCTTGATGGCACCAGCCTCATCGACTCCGAGCATACCGAGCATCACTGCCCTGTCTTTGATGCCCATTCCCTTGTATACAGTCTTGGCCTTGTTGATGGCTGATTGTCCTACCGTGTCAGTGTTTCCGATGAGATCTCTGGCTGGGATGGTACTTCGGATCTCTCGAGGTTCTCCCTTCTCATCGAAGTCTAGGAAGGAGATAGGGGTAACAGTGTCCTCTGAACCGAGGCGTGCCTCGCCCAAGTGAGTGAGATCACCTAGTTCTTTGCTCTCTAGGTCTGTGAGTGACAGAGACATTGCTGGTGGTTGCATATGTCTTAAACCTAGTCTTATCACCAGTGGAATAGGTGGGCATAGGTAGACCATGCGGTGGGCCAAGGAAATAAGTAAGAATGCTCCAGGTACTGGCCCTCCCTACATGGGCATGCCTTATGGGCTAACCACCATTTCTATGTATTGGAAATCCTCAGTCCGTGGACTAAGTGCTACCGACTCTGGAACAGCACACCATGCCTCGTAGGCGAGTGTTGTCTCATGAACCTGCCAGGCTTCCATTATGTATAGCATCTTAAAGTTAAACATAGGCCATGATGATCTCAGCCACAGCATTCATCGCTAGCCCTAGAACCGTGGCTTCCATTAGAGGAATGCGTTCGTCCATAATCTTGGCGGCAACAGTATAGGAGGTGCCACCTATGGCAAACTTTGCGATGGGATGTGTTATTCCTAGACAGTGGTCGACAACCGTACTCGCCACTGTAGCGAGGACAGCGGCTCCAGCAACAGGAATAACCTCATTACCACCCACCATCTTTACCATGGCCACATTCTGGAGACTCGCCTGGCTCTCCGGGAGTTGCTTTACAATCTGTACCATTGACGTCATTGTTTAAGCCCTGAGTATATAATGCATTTAAATGTGTACATCCTACCTCGAGAGCGCAGGCAGATCTACCCAGTCTGCATCTGTTAGCTGATTAGATTGGTACTCGGGGAATATCCATGACATCTTCCACACCGAATTGAAGGACTATAAGAAGAAGTCACCAGATGAGCTCGTCCAGCTCTCTAACACAGAGGTAACAGAGGAGCTGACAGCTGTGAAGCTATACCTAGGACTTGGTAAGGGCAGATCTGTTTTGTCGAATACCTTATTTTGGGCAGCAGTATCATCGAGCAGCTCCTGCATACTAAGGGATTCTACACGGATTGGGAGTATCTGTCGGATGTGTTTCAGCAGCTGCAGGCATCCATGGCATCCCCCGACTCTGAGGTGAATATGGCTCTGTGCAACTACAAGCTGGGAAAAGGCTGTACCACCGACCTATACAGTCTTTGGGTGTGTATACTGACAGCATGTTTGGGAGCTGTCGGGCGGGCCAGGCTAGTTCAGGAAATCTCATTTGCTATGACTCCCACACCGTAAGATCTATTGCTTGAAGAGCTTGAACTACTAGAGGCGGAGAAGACTGGTGATAAGCACAGCAATAGCCAGACCTGACACCACTCGTAGGGCTATCATCCTGCTAGCACGGCTGGGTGGGGGTAGTGGGTGTCAGCACAGGTCGCCGTTTGTCGTCCAGCACTCTGTGCATTGGAACAACAGTCGGAACGCTGGTTTGCGGGGATGCTTGTGTCATGGGGTTACGATGACATGTGCAGCTGGGTTGATGTCAGTGCTAAACCCAAAATGGACACCGAGGGAACTCCCCTTGACTATCATGTTGTTAGAGCCGCTGCTCATCAGGTCCTCAATATTCACGATCAGGTTACTCAGAATAAGCTGCAGGTGTGGAGATGTGTCAAAGTCCAGCTGGCGGCGGCCCTTCTGTAAGGCTTGCTGGAACTTGGCAATGAGGCTGCTAGGGTCTGTAATGATAAGCGTATCCTCGATGAGACTGCTCAACATAGCCTGCACCTCTTTGCCACTCACCCCATCTATAGAGTGGTGCAGCTTGGTCTGGGCCATCAGAAGACAATAACATAATGTTTCTAAGGACTGGTTGATTCCCCCACTGGTGTAAGCCCTGAGATTGTGTGGGGGATAAAGAATTTCCAGGCATCTGGGTTGTCTTGCCTGATGCCGGTTATGTGCATATTCTGCACCCTCGCTCCGGGCTCTGAGTCTGGATCGAATGAGAATGTAGCTGTCTTCCAATGACTGATTTTGGGGGTGTTTGATAGGGAAAGCCTGAGTAGTCTCGTCTCGGGTCGCCATACATAACGCGTAGACCGGTGTCGTCTCCACCATGGAAACGATAGTCTGAGTTGGCGTAGAACTCTCGCTGGAGTCTACTGGCTGCTGAGAGGCTGTAGCTAGCAGTGCCGACAGGCTGCTAACGAAAACATTCGTATCAGGCAGGCTTGTGTCCAGCTCATGAAGGATTCATCTCACCATGTAGTACACATGGAATCTGAAACAGCTGGCAATGAGCACAGCTTCGGGGTACCTGAATAGGGGTGCAGCAAACCCACGCCGACGTAGCATCCTGCTGTGGCACACCACATGGCAAAGTTCAGCTGTTGGTTCCATAATGAGAGATTCGGGCCTGCCATCCAGGTATTAGCTTTCTTCGCATCCTTGAAGGTGATTGCAAGGTTGGTCAGTGGTCGTGGATTGATGGAGAAGCTGATGCGTTACCGCCCATCGATTGTGATCAAAATAGGTGTTACGCCCAGTATGTCATCCAGGAGACCATGTAGTCCACCTCTCGAGTGAGTCCAGAGTGTACCCAGGAGGGGCGGTTGGCTCCTGTCAATTGCTGTGGGGTTTGTCGGGAATGCCATCTATAGCAGTCATCTTAAAGCTGCTGTTCCAGCCACAGATGCAACATACTATTTGGCACCGTAGAGCTCTTCGATGCGGCCCCGCTGCAGCATCTTGTTTTTTAACTTCTCCATGTCCAACCGCTCACTGGAGTCTTTGAGGTGTTGCTGACGTACTTTGGGTTTCTCTGTGCGGTACAGGGTTTGGAGCTTCAATATATGGTGGTACGCTTCATCACTGACCTGCCCATCCTCAAGAGCTCTGCTGACAGTCTCGTCGATAGCCCGTAGGCCACTCTGTGCCAGTGCTACATACTTAGCATGGTTCTCCAGCTTTCTGGTGATCTGACGCTGTCCAACCACCAATCCCGTAGCCAGGACAGTAGCGGCAAGGGTCACACCACCCAGCGGGATAGCGATGATAGCACCAGCCCCTGTAGCGAGGGTGGCAACGACGGCCATACCAGCACTGGATCCAATCACACCCACAGCTGTTGTTGTGCATGCTAGACTGTTGTAAGCTGTTTTATATTGCCTGCATATTCTGTGGTACTTTTCTGTCTCGTGGACGAGATTCTGTCTGATGGTGTCAATCTGCTGGAGTCGCCAGCCATGGACTTTATCACCATCCTCAGCTGCCAGGGCGGGATATAGTTCAAGCTGCTTTCGCCACTCCGATTTAGCCATGCTATATCTAGTTCTTAAACTCATGCCATCACCTGTAAGATCTGCTGATGAGTCATTGTGGGATTCAGCTTCGAGAGCCTGGCGAACTGAACAAGACTGTTGGTGTGGAGACATACCTCCCTCATACACCCCTCATCCGGCATAATGTCAGGGGCCAGTTGCTTTCGCACCCATGACATCTGGAACTTGACCTTGTCACTCTGATAGTATGCCCGCCATTGGTGGAATTTCTTCGATTTACACTCCTGCACCCTCTCCTCTTCCCACTGTAAGACTTCTACAGACTCATCACACTCGTCATCCAAGTAATCATACAAGTTATTTCCTTGGACTCCACAGTGTGAGGGGATCCACTGCAATGCTATCCGAAAGCATTTGAGAATAATATATAGACTATGCATCATGGTTACTGCAACACAACTTCGAGTGATGGCAAAGCAATTCGGTCTTAGAGGCTATTCTAAGTCCCACAAAGCCGACCTGCTCCAGATGATTGTGCACGGCAATGCCGAGGAGTGGCGAAAGTTACTCCCCGCCCTTGCCGAGGAGTGGCTAAAGCAACTCTCCCGAGCAAAACAGACAGGGAGGTTTCCGGCGCTCACCCCTGAGGATCCATGGAACCCTCACAAGAAGGCACAGCTGCTCCGTGAGAGTTGTCAGTTGTATGGGGAGACGAATGTCAGCTTATGGGCCAAAGCTGTAGCAACTCGGATGGCAAGCCATCCACAAGAACGCCTACCTCTTCTACACCAAATCATAAGACGATTTATGAGGAGACCGAGATCTGAAACCCTAGCCTGGAGTATGAGGCGAGAAGGTCAGAAGATTCTCAACGAGCATCTCGGTGAGAGGGAGACAGAGGAGAGAGGATGGCGAACAGTATGCTGGACATTCTTCAAAGGGCTAGAAGGAGACATTACAGGTCGGATCATGGAGAAGCTGCGGACTGTTCAGAACGTCTTCTACCTTCGATATACCCACACCTATCGTATCCGCCACATCGAGGATGGTAGGGTAATGCTCTTCCACAAGAATGCTCCAGGAAGTCCCTGGATGAATACCCTAGGAGATACCCAGATGTGGGTGGAGGGCAGGGAGCAAGCCCGCCTCGACCCAGACAATATCGATCGGCCCAATACCGCGTGGGCCTTCATCCGATCAATCAACATTGCAGCAAAGGTTGTCATCGACTTCCAGCCTCTGCTATGGACAGGCCCCCTCCCGGTCTGGCTCCGATGGAGGAAGGGAATGGGGGCACTCGATACCTACACTACAAAGATAACATGTGCCTCTGGAGATGCCTAGCAGTCCAACAGGGTGCAAGAGCTGATAGAAGTACAACTCCTGCACGAGAGCTTGTTAAACAGTTCTATGGCCTGAACAGGCCTGTGGCTGACGTACCAAAGACATCCCTAGACCAGCTGGACAAGGTAGAGTTATTTGCGAAGACAGGGATTCGTGTTTATGAGCCCACTGAAGAGGGAATCTTGCATCTGACCAAGAAACCTGCACTATATCCGAGCATCATGACCATTGGAGTATATGACCACCACGGCTTCTTCATTAAGGACATCTCCAAGCTGGCCCAGACTTTCACCTGTGGGCACTGTCAACAGCAGTTCACCCAAGCATGTAGTCTCCATCACCATGCTGACCACTGTACAGGGGGAAAAACGACCATCGATTTCCCCGAGGAGAAGGTAGTGGCACCGCAGTCACCATACGAGAAGGCCTTCTATCCATCCCAACCGGCCAGTTCTGTGGCTACTCATTTGATTGAATATGAGTCGAGAAATCGTGGAATTCATATACACCATGTAAAGTGTGGTCACGGTGGTGAGCGTAGGATCGAGGGGGCTCCCGTAGATGGTTATGATCCGACAACCGACACCGTGTACCAGTTTCATGTCTGTCACTGGCATGGATGTTCACAACACCAGCGAGGTGAGGATGCTAATCAAAGATACCGCAAGGCGGTCGCGAGAGACGTGAAACTGAGAGAATCTGGAC
The DNA here is from genome assembly GCA_034401795.1 of Chaetoderma sp. LZ-2023a. Taxonomy (NCBI): domain Eukaryota; kingdom Metazoa; phylum Mollusca; class Caudofoveata; order Chaetodermatida; family Chaetodermatidae; genus Chaetoderma; species Chaetoderma sp. LZ-2023a. Next base: position 101,985,117 of record CM067370.1, on the reverse strand, counting down.
GCACGCTTGTGGTACAGTGGGAGTGCTGTATAAAATGCTGTCCAAGCGTCCACACCCCTGTGCAGACAGTACCATACCCACACTTTATTGTCTATGACTTTGAAGCCTTTCTAGATGGGATCAAGACCCACCATACAGAGGGTCTCACGATCGAGGGTGCCCACATACCAATCTCAGTGTGAGTCGGCTGCTCTTTAGATGTTAGCGCAAGCTCGCCAACTCACCTCTGCAATGCTAACTCCAAAGTGCTGATCTCAGAGTTCATGCAGGAGATCCAACTACGAGCCTCCACGATCCGTGCAAGGGTTCGGTCACAGTATCTACCCGCAGACTTGGACAAGTTACCAAAACGACAGCAGCAACTTATCAATGAGTGGTGTGACCAGGTGCCTGTGCTCGGGTTGAACTCTGGGCGGTACGACCTTAACCTCATTAAGAAGTACTTCGTGGATGAACTTACTACTTCATCCAAAGGAACGGTGAAAGTCGTCAAGAAGCCTAGCCAGACAATGTTCCTCATTATGCTTGAACTGAGGTTTTTCGATGTTAATCAACTACCTCGGCCCAGGGGTTTCTTATGAGAAATGGATCAAAGCCTACGGCTGCATGCAACAGAAGTGCTGGCTACCTTATGAATGGTTCGACTCACCTGAGAAGCTTGACTATCCTGGACTACCTGATTATGCTGCGTGGTGGTCCAAGCTCAAAGGTGGTTACCTTCTTGAGTTGTCAGAGTGTAAAGCTTGTAAGCAGACATTCACAGATCTGGGGATGAAGACATTTGCTGACTGGTTGTGACATTACAACAACTTGGATGTTAGCCCGTTCATTGAAGCCTTAGAGAAGATGCGAGAATTCTACACAGAATGAAGTAGTGACATTCCGAAGGATGCGGTGTCACTTCCTGGTGTGTTGCTTCAGTACTTACTTCGTGGTACTGCTGAACATGAGCCGGATATTAGCCTTTACTCTCCAGGCAAGGAAGCTTACGAGATGTTAAAGGGTGCTGTTGTTGGTGGTCCGAGCATTGTGTTCATGAGATATCACAAGTCTGGGGTTAGCCGAATTCACCAAGGTAAGCGAGTATGTCAACGTCTCCTTGGTTATGATGCAAATGCTCTGTATTTGTCAACCATGGCCCAAGCAATGCCTTGTGGTAAAGAAACTGTACGACAGTGGGGTGGCCGTGTAAGCAGTGATATTGAACGCTTTAAGCAGGATCTGCTAGCGGATCATTGGTTCGGGTTTGCTGAGGTCGACATTGAGGTACCTAAAGTGTTATGGCCAAAGGTCGAGGAGATGTCTTCCATCTTCTATAATCATGAGATCCCGGAAGAGGCTATACCTTCGGAGATGCTTGCATACCTTGATAAAACAGGTCGACAAAGGTCTACAACTAGCAAGCTCGTTGGTGCACTCTCTGGTAAGAAGAGGGTATTGTACGCACCAACTCTCAAGTGGTACCTTGCCCACGGGTTAGAGATTACTGCTATCTATCGCACTATAGACTACACCTCACAGAAACCTTTTGAATGGTTTTTAGACTCTGTTACTGAGGCATGTCATACCGGGTATGTTGACGAAAGGAAAGCCTTGTTGACTGATCTCTTCAAACTCCTCGGAAACAGTGATAATGGGAAGCGATCGAGGCATTAGAACGTCATACCAACACGAGCTTCACTAAGGATGAATGAGCAGTGGACAGAGTCTTGTGTAGCGCATGGTTCGAGGATCTAGAGTAGATCAGTGATTCCTACGAATTGCAGAGCCGTAAGGCTAAAATCACAATTCGTCGCCCCTTCCAGGTGGGTATAGCAGTATACGAGCTGGTGAAGCTGCAAATGCTGGAATTCTACTATGACTTCCTCGACCACTACGTAGCTCGTGACAGCTTCGAGTACCTGCAGATGGTCACTGATTCTACCCTTATCACCATAGCAGGCTCCAACGTCGTCGTAGAGGTGATACACCCAGAGATGCGAACGGAGTATGAGGCCTGCAAACGGGACTGGTTGGCATGGGACAAATGGTCTAACCGCACTCCGGGATTGTTCAAGCTCGAGTTCGAAGGCACTCGTGGTATTGCACTCTGCTCCAAGTGCTACTACGAGGAGAATACAGACCACTGAAACAGCAGAAACTTGCAAGTGAAATGCTCGACCAAGGGAATGTCTAAACGGCAGAATGACATCTCCTGGCAGAGGTTCTACAGCACCTTCCATGGTGTTGTGGACAGAGCCACTAATCGAGGCCTCCGTCTGCACAACCAGGGTATGGTGACGTATGAACAGGAAAAACTTGGTCTCTCCGCCTACTATGATAAGAGATATGTGCTACCAGATGGTGTCCACACTGAGCCCATCGAGTATCACGTGGTACTGCCTACCGTGTCGGAATGACGGCAACCTGTCGGAATGACAGAAGCACAAGTCAGCGCTTACGATCTGGAGGATGTCTACTTGAAATAAGCACCCCAGGTGGAGGAAGTGGTGCTGCATTTCTGCCCTCCAAAGACGCTCTGCTGGAGAAACATCGCCGTTTAAATCTGTATATGGCTAGACGTTTAAACAATGCAGCAGTATGTACAGCATCCAGATGGGGCAGTTGAACCCGTGGCCTCGCACCACACCGATCCTCGAAGGGACTGTTTGACAGTCATTCGACCTAGTATCCATGATGCGAACCCTCTCTCTGCTGCGGGGAAGTACATCGACTATGTTTATCATTCCTCCTGCAGATGAAAGTACTCAAGCACACGCCCATGCGCGGCGTCTCTTATATGTCCACTTTAGCACTCTATCAAACTGACCACAAATGGCTTCTTCCGGTGATCGTGAGAAATGTCCATTTGCATTAGCTACTTGCCGCAGAACTTGTTTTGAAAGTTTACCACTGGAATGACTGGTTGGATAACCGATCCTATAATTCCAGTAGTAAATTGCAAAAGAAAAACCACAATGGTCTCTTGGACGGCAATTAGACATAGGACATTTTCTATGATAATGGATTTTTCTGTATATGACGTCATAATTATTTAGGTCAGATGTAACTGGACGTCACAATCAAAATGTGTAATGAATGACGTATCTAGCTCCACCAGGAACATTGAATCGTCAGTCAAGTATGCGAATTGCACGTCTTTACTATTTAATCAACATGCTGTTTAATATTTTGAAACTAATTTGACTAGACGCTGTTCGAATTGTCTTTGCTATTTATTCTACAGTCATTTTCTATGATAATGGCTGGATTCGATCTGTAACTGAAGGATATGACGTCATAATCAATTACGTCATATACAGGCTGACCTCACAATCCAAAGTGTGTAAATGAATGGCGTATCGAGCTCAGTCATGAACATTGAATAGTCCGTCAAGTGTACGAATTGTATGTCTTTACTGTTTAATCAACATCGTGTTGAATATTTTGAAACTAATTTGACCTGGCGTTGTTGCCGCCAGAGGCAGCACACCTTTAACAGCACCCAGTCAAATTAGTTTCAAAATAGTCTTCAGCTTGCCTGTATAGTTACCTTGAAATTGGAAGTCTGGGAATTCATTATTCAGCGTGTGTATATATATATATATATATATATATATATATATATATATATATATATATATATATATATATATATATATATATATATATATATATATATATATATATATATATATATATATATATATATATATATATATATATATACATCGATTCCAACACGCAAAAAAGGGGTGGCGCTTAGCTAGAAATAGGCGTGGCATACCTAGAAATGGATCTCTCTATTGAAATTGTCATGAGCAAATTGAGCATTACATGGCTAATACCACTTGGTAATGCGTGGCCCACACAATATGGACCACGTGTATTAAGAGACCATATTTATAGGTCACATATTTTAACAAGGCCAATCATAGATTGTTGCCCTGAATACACTATACTCGTCCTCTGACGGAGGGAGGATAATTAATACCACTTGCTAATGGGCATTTTCATGGTGTCTATCCATCATAGTACGTCATATGATGTCTTAATCAACGACGTGACATATAGGATGACGTCACAATCATGACGTCATGACTGACTCGATTTAGTCCGTCTTAAATGCTTAATAGTCCGACACGTTGTACGAATTGTATGTCTTTCCTATTTACAAAACATGCTGGTGAATATTTTGAAACTAATTTGACTGGGCGATGTTACTGCCACAAAGCCACAGTCAAATTGGTTTCAAAATAGTCCTTGTATAGTTTTCTGGAAATTGATAGTGAAGAAGCTCAGAGATCCATCGATATCAACACGAGCGCGGTGTTAATGTATTAATATACCATCCGGATTCAGTGACCGATTGACTAACGTTAGGCCTATGGAAGTCATTTCAAGCAACCGCCACCAAGATGTGAGTTACTTGGGCACAATTGTGTGTTTTTCTAACAAAATCCTTTAGAATGTTTAACTCCGAAATTTCAATATCTCAGATAAAGACAACCATACGAATATCTTTTTAATACTTTGACTGGTAGCCCACCCCACCCTACCCACCTACTTGTACTCATAGACCTGTATTAAGTATTGCAACGACAACGACTGTCCATGTAAGCCTTCTCTTATTGTATTTTAACCCTTTCATGAGGAGGCCGCCAAACCGGCCTCTACAGTGATCTTGAGGATGTTAATTTGCAGGTCAAGAGAAGATAGTTTTTGAAAATTCACCACTGAAATGACTGGCTCGATAATTGAGCCAGTCATTCCAATAGTAACTCTTCAAAACAGTCGTCTATTGGCTTGCAAATAGGCACTCAATAAGCACAATTTTTTTTATATTGTTGGCTAAATTTAGGTAATACAAGGGTTATAAATTATGAGGACGATGATGATGTACCATGTCTGTTTAACCTTTCCCGTATTGTATTATAGTATGATTCACATTTGTTGCATTCGAGATAGGGTAAAAATTACAGACTTGTTACAGACAGTCTTGAGGCGTACTATGTGTGTGGTAAATTTCAAAAGAAAAACATACATAATAATATTGTAGAGGGCGAAAAAGTAGACAGAGTTCGCTAACAATAATGGATCCATATAAAAATAAAGGCTTGGCTTCCTCGAAACTACAATTCTAATGTAATGACCGGTCATCTGCTTACGTTATCACAACGACTAGACTGTTACACAGACTCAACTTTGGATACCAGACAGACCGGGACCCAGTCTATATCCGTAGCGGACTGTAAAAACAACACTGTGGATCGTGAAATCACTACGTCAATGGCTACTCAATAGGCCCCTACATACAAGATACATTTCTCGAGAGAACTCGCGGGATGCGAATGAATAATGGATGTGTGATTGTCAGTAGTATTCTTTTGTCTTTAATCCATCTGTGGGAATAAATCCATGTAGTGTCAATGCAATTATGTGGCAGTATTGATAGACTACCAATGTTCCAAATTTCCAGTCAAAACTGCAGTCAATAATATTGTAGCAGATTGTTGAATACAGAAATCAAGTGAAAGTGTAGGCCTATGCATGTGCTAAGTTAAGAACGTCTACAGGAAATTCTTCCACGGAATTTCAAGCATATAGTTAGATAGACATATCAATACGCTACTGAAGTAATGGATTGAGGTTAAAAAGGATTTTACCATGAAGTAATTTCGTAGTGCACAATTTCATGCCGAAAATTTGCTAAATCTCCGGTGATTCCCTGTTTTCAGTGCCCTATTGTCTTAGTATGTTTAGCCCCATAGACACCCCCACCCCCCACCCCACACCCCAGAATTTCACCCACAAATACTTATGGGAAATATGCTAGTTGTATTCCGAATTAAAAAAAAATTCTACAGGAACGTAATTTCGTAGTACACAATTCCATACCGAAAATTGGCGCAAATTCTGTCAGATCAACGATTTTCTGTACCACACTGTTTGCAATAGGTTCCACCCCAGAAGTTCACCCATATGGTTAGATACGTATATGAATACGCTAATAAAGTATCAAAGGCTTAAAAAATGTTTACTATACAGTAATTTCGTCATATGCAATTTAGTAGTGGCATACCATTGTCAAATTCCAATAATGTACTATATTCGGTACCAGAATATCTCTACATGCCGTGTCATATTCTTGGTTTTATTCTGATTCCGTATATCACGCTACATCTATTAAGTCTCTATTATTATACAATTTAATTCTTTTTATTTTTGGCCATCCTAACCTGGGTATGTGCCCCAGCCCCCAAGTCTTATTTTTGGTCAGCAAATGGACAATGCACCACTGAATTTTTGCCATTAACGAGTTAACCCTTTAACACTTAAATTCTGTCAACAAAATTTTGATTTTTTTCATACAAATATCAATTCGTAGACCAAGAGAATGCTATTTTTGAAATTTTACAACTGAAATAACCGCTTAATGTATCGAGTGAGGCATTTCAGTTGTAAATTTGAACAATAGTCTTCTCCGCAGATGAATGCATAGGATGGACGCTGGGATACCCATCACCGACTGGAACTCACGCAAACATCTGAACTTGTCAATTTACTTGTGAGTCACGACAGACTAGTTATCCCAGCGCGGTTAGAGAGACTAAACCCGCTATTCATCGCGCAGATAAGTGAACCACGCAATATAAACAAATCATTTTCCAGAAGTATTACCACAACCACCACCACCAAAAACAACAACAACAACAACAACAACAACAACAACAACAACGACGACGACAACAACAATATTGCACGTACGCATGCTGATATAACCGTAACCATTGTACATATTTATGCAAAAATACTGTCCATAACGTACCTACTCTGACTATTGACACCTCTACCACTGCTACCACCAGCACTGAAACTACTGCTACTGCTGCTACTGATGTTACTACTACTACTACTACTACTACTACTACTACTACTACTACTACTACTACTACCACTACCACTACTACTACTACTACTACTACTACTACTACTACTACTACTACTACTGATGCTATTACTATTACTGATGCTACTACTGCCACTACTGCTACGGCTATTATTACTGCCGATACTGACGGTGTTACTGCTCCTACCACAACCTCTGCTCATGTTTCTAATGCTAATACCACTACTGCTGCTGCTGCTATTACCACTACTGCTGCTACTAATATTATTACTGATGTTGCTGCTGGAACAACTGCTGCTAATGCTAATGCTAGTGCTGATACAACTGTTGCTACTGCAACGACTATTGATGATGCAGTTAATTTAACTAATGAAATGTTTATTTACCCGGAAAACCTAATGCTCTCCACCCCGATGTAAATACGTTTGTCGACCCAAATAGCGACCAATATAATGGGCCTATAAGGAATACTTTGCCCAGTGTATTGGATATTGCATGCCTAAATGTTTGCGGTATTAGATCGAAAAAACAATTCCCGGAATTTCACAGCTTTGTAAATGCGCATGATATTATCTGTTTGAACGAATTAAAAATAAATCAAACAGACCACGTGTCTATAGCAAACTACGATTTGTTAGTCAAACTAAGAAAAGGGACGGGCTCCTCTGGTGGACTAGGTTTATTGGTCAAAAGCAGTCTTGCAAAATATATTCATATCACAGATCCAGATACAGATAATGATTTCGTTATGTGGATACATATAAAAAGGGCATCGTTTGTAATAACAAAGACATACTAATAGGCATTGTATATATACCGCCAGAATCGTCCAAATATTACTCAAACGAAGCGTTTGACAAAATTGAACAAGATTATCTAGCTCTTAGCAGTAAGTATGAATTAATCTGCATAGTTGGAGATTTTAATGCAGAAACTGAATCACATCGTGATTATGAAATGTATGATAAGTTTACAATCCAACAGTTTAGAGTAGACGATTGGGCAAATGAAGAACTCCAAAAATTGTCATTCAATGGGTTCCCCATAGAAAGACACAGCCAATGCCAAGCACTACTGAGTTGCAATGGTCGAAAGTTATTGCAGCTATGCAAAAATCTCTGCGTCTTCAATATAAATGGCAGACTAGGTAAAGACGCGGCAATGGACAAAGCGACCTGTAGACATGGAACTGTATTAGATTATCTGATAGCAAATAGGAAATTTATTGAAATAATACAAGAATTTGAGGCATACGACTATGGTCCGCTAATTTCAGACATACACTGCGCACTTCACATATGTATAACCCGCAGCAACGACGACAACAACAACAACGACAACGACAACGACAACGACAACGACGACGACGACGATAATAATAATAATAATAATAATAATAATAATAATAATAATAATAATAATAATAATAATAATAATAATAATAATAATACACAGCAGGCGAACACCAACAAACGAATCCACTGAGTTCCACATAAACAAGAAATGTTTGTGCAAAACCTAAGCTCTGATACGCTTAAGGAAATTAAGACAAAATTAAGCCAGATAGAATTAGCTGACCAGGAAAATATCAACGTAATAATGAATATGATAAGCGATCTGTTTATTGACAGTGCGCAAAAGACATTCGGCAAGGAAAACATCTACCAAAGTATACGTACAATTAATAACCAAACGTGGTTCGGCAAAGAATGCTCCCAGAAACGCCAACTATACCACACAGCGCGAAAAGGATATAATTTTAACAAAACTGAAAACAACTATCAAAGACTTAAAGAGGCTAGCGACCAGTACAAACGAGCATTTAGGCGGTACTCAAAAGACATGCGCCACAATTACACACAAAGCTGCGCAACCGACACAAAACGGACACAAACACCTTCTGGAAGTTAGTTAACAGTAAACACAAGAAAACTGACGATTCACGAATCGAGATAGATAAGCTCTTAGAATACTTTAAGTCAGTCAATGAATCTACGGAAATAGACGACATAAGCCATGAAATTGAAATTCCCGACTGTAAAGAACTCGATGTACCTATTACGCAAAACGAGATCGCCGAAGAACTCAAACGTTTGAAACAAGGGAGGGAGAGTTGACCAATTAAGTAATGAATATATTAAAGCTACTGTAGACCTAATGATTCATATCTATGAGAAACTCTTTAACTTAATCTTAGACAGCGGGTGCATGCCTGAAGTGTGGTTAATAGGAAAAATAATCCCTATATATAAAAATATAAAAAAAGAACCGGGAAATTATCGCCCAATAACATTACTTAGCTGTATGGGAAAGCTGGTCACCTCGATATTAAACAAAAGACTAAATAAATATTCAGAAAAGTATGAAATTATTTCTGAATCGCAAACCGGTTTTAGAAAAGGAAAGTTTACACTAGATACTATTTTTTCTCTGTATTTAATAAAAGAACTATTATTTGCGCAAAGGAAGAAACTCTATTTTTTGCTTCATCGACTTTCGACAGGCATTTGATACAGTGTGGAGGCAGTGCCTTTGGAATAAGCTTATTAAAACTAACATAATTGGAAAATGCCTTACTGTTATATATAGTATGTACAAGAATTAAGTCGTTCGTCGCATACAATAATATTGACTCAGACTACTTTGTGTGCAACACTGGTGTAAGACAAGGAAAAATCTTATCTCCCTTTTTATTTTCAATCTTTTTGAACGATCTAGAAGAATATTTAACAGAACACGGAATATCCGGTCTTAGCTCATTAACCCAACAGGCAGAATTCTACTTAAATCTATTTCTTTACCTTGCAATACTGCTATATGCAGACGACACAATACTCATGGCGGATTCTCCTACGGCACTGCAACGTGCCTTAAATGTCGTTTAAGACTATTGTACTGCCAGGAAACTACATGTTAACACAACAAAAACTAAAGTCATGATAATTTCCAAACGTAAGCAGCAGACAGAATTACATTTTAAAATTGGAGAGCACCCTATCGAGATTGTGGATGAATTTATTTATTTAGGTGTCTGTCTCAGACAAAACGGAAGCTTTGTTAGCTGTAAGACTTGGAACGTTAAACAGGCAACCAAAGCCACTTTCTCTTTACTAAGTAAAATAAAAGAGCATGACATCCCAATAGACGTACAAAATTATTTATTCGACACAATGATAACACATGTCTTACTGTATGCCTCGGAAGTGTGGGGATTCGAAAATAACCGCCAGAAATGCATTACACTTTAAGAAATCCACACCAAATGCCATGATACATGGCGAATTGGGCCAACTGCCACACAATATAACTATAAAATGTAATATGGTCAGGTTCTGGGCTGGGTTGGTAAACGCTGGGTATGGGAAACTGTCATCAATACAGTACTACCTAGCATTAGAATTCTCAAGAGAACGAGATATTGAAATCAAATGGATTAAAACAATCAAATTAATTCTAGAAATAACTGGTCAGGCAGACTTGTTCTACCAGGAGGAAATAAACACCGCACAAGTAATCACCAACACAAAAAGAGTCCTCGAACAACAATATACCGATGAGTGGAAAGCAACCATAAACCAATCGTCACGTCTGACATTCTATAGACAGATCAAATTGAATATAGTTTTTGAGAAATATTTAAAAATCCTACCGTACCGAGAAGCTCTTATCTTATGTCATTTCCGAACACTTAACCACAAACTAGCGATTGAATCCAAAAGATGGCCAGGTATTGACAGATCAGAAAGATTGTGTTCTGAATGCAACTGCATAGATGAGATGCATTTTCTTTTCTCATGCGCTAAATTCAATAGACAAAGACAGAAATTCATACCACGATTCTATACAGAAAACCCTAATACCGAGAAAACTAAAGGATTGTTTGCACTATGCAATAAACCGCTCCTTATCAAACTCTCCAAATACTTGTTAGCATCCAAAAAATTAAACAGCTAGACTAATTCATCCATCTTCTCACCCAATCATACACCCGAGTTATCCATCAACCCAAACATCCATCGTCATCATTGTTAAAGCGATGCTAATCTCATCTCAAATGCGATAGCTTGTACGATAGATTATAGTTTATAGATTCCATATCCTTCCCATCCTGTTACATTCCCTTATCTGTACCCACGTTTAAACTACTCAAGCCTGAATAGCTTTCTTTAGCGGCATGATAATAACCTTAATAATAATATTATATTATCGTTTACGAATGACGTGTTAGATCAGCTGAACAACTGTTATATGAAGTTAGTTCTCCTTTAATACTGCCTGAAACACTGGGTATAGTGGTCCAAAATAGAATAATAAATTGATTATTGTTGTTATCATTATTATGTAAGCGATCCCACTGTCGTATCCCTCGTCGGCAGCGCGGCGGAGATGGTATAATAATAATAATAATAATAATAATAATAATATATAATAATAATAATAATAATAATAATAATAATAATAATAATAATAATAATAATAATAATAATATTGTATTTCCTCCGCCATTGTCAATGTACAAATAATCATCATATGCCGTTGTCACGGCCTGAGTGTAATAAAGAAAATACGAAATACGAGTTAGAAATGCTCTGACCTTTCTCTAATTAATGCTCAATACCTCCTCAGTGTTACATATTTGGGCGGTAAAGCAGTTAACATCTGTGCCAATATGGCGGCACGTTCTCTAATACTTTGTACATTTTAAGGTAACCCCTCCTCGCAACTTGTTAATTTAATTTTCACTTTGGTCGGCATTTCTTATTTTTATCTCTCATTATAGCGCTATTCCGGTGGTTAATCGGCAAAATTAACGCTCACCTGGAAATAGCGTATTCTTTGATCTGCTAATTATCGTGACGTAACTATAGGAGTACTGTCCCTCCCTCCCTCCCTCCCCCACTCTCTCTCTCTCTGCCTGCCTGCCTGCCTGCCTGCCTGCCTGCCTGCCTGCCTGCCTGCCTGCCTGCCTGCCTGCCTGCCTGCCTGCCTGCCTTGCCTGCCTGCCTGCCTGCCTGCCTGCCTTTCTTGCCTGCCTGCCTGCCTGCCTGCCTGCCTGCCTGCCTGCCTGCCTGCCTGCCTGCCTGCCTGCCTGCCTGCCTGCCTGCCTGCCTGCCTGCCTGCCTGCCTGCCTGCCTGCCTGCCTGCCTGCCTGCCTGCCTGCCTGCCTGCCTGCCTGCCTGCCTGCCTGCCTGCCTGCCTGCCTGCCTGCCTGCCTGCCTCTCATATCTAGCCGTTCATCACAGGATTATTAGAATATTCCAATAAACAACCTCTAATATAGTTCAATAACAAAATCATAGCGTGCAGTTTAAAATATGATAAACTGACAGATGGACTTCCCGTACTCACATACTCAACCAGCAACACACCCCCCCCCCCCCCCCCCCCCCTCCTCACCACCGCCACCTAATACTGGAGATTAGTCTGCCGGTAATTTGCGAATATACCCTGCTGAATTGGCCTGGTATTGGCCCAGTAACATGCATAATCAGGGATGTATAATGTGGCGGGTCAGAACCACAGCATGCATTATCAGGGATGTAGAATGGGGCGGGTCAGAACCACAGCAGCCTGTGTTTTTTCAGACTCACAGTCTCTCACATGTGAATGGACTTTGCCAGTTTATCCATCAGTCATATGATGTCATAAACAACTACGTGACGTGTAGGATGACGTCATGATCAATTAAGGCACGAATGACCCAGTTAATATGGCAGCTATTCTGAACAAAAGATGCAGAGGCTGAAAGCCCCTGTTCTTGGTTCGTTGAAACCTCACGTACAAAAGCAAATGTGCTTGCCAGCATCAGCAAAGGTTCAATAATGGTAGGTTACTTACCATACCTTTGACACTTATAGAATTCACGAGCATCTATTGACCATCTACACTTCTGACATATATCGAAGCAAAGAATCGCCAAACTTTATGCAATCGATTATTTTTCTAAGTGGTTAGTTTCACTTTAATATCACTATGCATTATTTGTATGATGGACATATGATTAAAATGTCTTAATTGGAGTATGCCTAATTTTGACAGAGGCATGTCAATTATGTGGTCGTATCCAATCGATACCTAAAATCACGCATCGGCCTATTGCTATGAAAGCAATCTGACTAAATTTGTCCTCGCCATATATGGGAGCGAAGGCATTTCACTTGATTCCAGTTGTTTGTTTGATTGTCCAGGTCCGTTTCCCAAAAACTATTGAACTCATTTGGTTCAGCGTTTAGTAAAGTTCTCCTTATTTTTTGGAGTGCCCCAATGTATGAATCCAGTTTAACTATGCCCCGCCCATCTTTAACTAAGCTCCTCCCACACTTCGCCCGTGTTGTGATGACTCGATCTCTGAACTCCTTGACTATCAATTTCCAGAAAACTATACATGTAAGTTGTTGGATATTTTGAATGTAATTTGACTGAGTGCTGGTGCCCAGTCAAATTAGTTTCAAAAATATTCAACAGCATATTTATTAAATAGTACAGACATACAATTCCTAGAACAACGCTTAGTCAGTCATCAATTAAGCGTTCGTGACGAACTTAGCTACGTCATTCATGAGGTTATTGATTATATTGATCATCACGTCATCCTACACGTCCCGTAGTTGATTATGACGTCATATGATTGATGGATAAACTGGAATACTCAATTTCTCGGATATTTCAGATTCTTCGGATGATGACCAACGTCCTGGAGTCTTGAAATGGCTTGTCTTAGCTTACCACCTGTCTTATGTGACCACTTTAAATGGTACCTAATGTGTTCATTATAGACAGGTTTTACTTACTGTATACATATTTCTTAATGGGACTTTTCAGTTTATTCATCTATAATATGACGTCATAATCAACTACGTGACGCATATGTTGACGTTATAATTAATTACAGCATGAATGACTCGATTTAGTCCATCATAAACGCTTAATAGTCCGATGTTATACGAATTGTATGTCTTTATTATTTAATAAACATTCTGTCGATAATTTTTAGACTAATTTGACTGGGCGATGTTGGTGCCATATGCAGCAACAGCGCCAAGTCAAATTAGATTCAAAATACTCAACAGCTAACCTGTATAGTTTTCTGGAAATTGAGATTCAGAGAGTGCAGCGATCGATAGATTCCAACACGGACAAAGCGTGGTTGGCGCTTAGCTAGAGATGGGCGGGGCATAGCTAAAACTGGATTCCTCCATTATCACGCCCGCTATAGCTCGTCGCTGCATTAGATATGACTTGGATGGAAGTCACTGCATTTGAAATGTTCGACGATTTAGCATAGACGGAGCATCATGTTGTAGCCTGATTAGGCACAACTAGGCAGGTATGGAAAGGTCTGTGGGTTGTGGTCAGTGGGGAGGGGTGGGGTGGGGTGGGGTGGGCAAAAATTCCGTTTCCCAGCAGGTTCTGAGATATAATCACCAATAATAATAAGCATTACATTGTCTGTTGACACGCCGAGTCTTCAGGCCATCAAGGGTCAGGTGGACAAGAGCAGCGCGGCGATCACGCATACACACTTAGTACAACTGATTGCGTAATTTAGCAAAGCTATTTCACTAATGGTACTTACTATACGCTTGACACGCATAGAATTCCTGAGCCATTATGGGCCGCGATACATCTGCAGGTGCAGGTGGGAATCTATAGCTTCTTCAAATCCATATCACCATTTCAGCCAGTCACTCAGCTAAGTCCAATCACCAGCCTCAAGCACACTACCTAACCATACAACCTCATTCTTCACCAGCCAAACCCACCAAGACTGTGTTGCTAAGCTGTTGCTATTTGAATGGTCTCCGTCCGTTCCAGTAATAACACTCACAAACAGCTGTTAGGTAGCAGCAGTATGCAATTCAAATAAATGCATGCCATCACCTCGTTAGAAATACAATATACGCTGTATACAGTTTGTGAGAGTTTAGGATTTGATCAATATGTGATTACAGTGTGTCCTATACAATAGCTATAGGTAGTATGCCCATAAACGCGCTCTGATCAGCTGACATTATGTAAGTCTTGTTTTCGCGCTAAGATGTATTTTCAAAGCCAATCATGAATCCATTTCTTCAATCATATGACGTGATAATCAACTACGCGAAGTGTATGCTGGCGTAATACATGACGTCATGAATGATTCGATTCAACCCGTCTTTAACTCTTAATAGTCCGACACGTTGTATGAATTGTATGTGTTTGCTATTTAAGAAACATGCTGTTGAATATTTTGAAACTAATTTGACCGGGTGCTGTGTTGCTGATATTACCTGTATAGATTTCTGGAAATTGATAGTCAGGAAGTTCAGAGATCGATCGATCCCAACACGGACGATGTGTGGGTGGAGCTTAGATAGAGATGGGCGGGGCATAGCTAAACCTGGAAAGGTCCAGTAATCGGTCTTACGAGCCCGTCTACAGTAAAGCTCACAAATAACTTTACATGTTTCAGAATCAAAACAAAACGTACAGCTGTGTATTTTGAACAAGTCATTGCTGCCTTTGGCAATGGCTTCACACACTCGACTAACGAACTATAGTTAATATATCACAACAGTTTACCACTTGCCAGTTGAAGGCCCCATTTTCGAATGATGCAGTTCGACTGATGCAGTATCGTAGAAGTAAATATTAATATACTACAAATCCGCTAGAACGAGCAGACCTATAGGAATGTGGAGGTCCTGGCCAGTGTTTGAGGAGGTTTTGAATGTTATCTTGGGATTCCACCACTCAGGAGAAAACGGTGCCTCTATACCCCACAACCCTATTTGAGGTGGTTTCCAGGGTTCTTCCCGAACAATGTACACAATTTGCTACTCTGGTTTAAGCAATTTCTTGTATTATAAGTGTTGAATAATATCCTTATAATGGGTGGAATACTGCTGTTATTTTATAGAGGTCCGTATTTGTGTGGATGTTGCTTTGCAGCTTCCCAGTCGGCCCCATCCTAATTCCGACCCCGACTTTTTCTAATACAAGCTGATACCTACTTAGTACATCGTCAACGTTACATATTAGGGCGGGAAAGCAGTACACATCTGTGACAATATGGCGGCGCTCCTCGTAAGAAAAAAATAGCTAATTTAATTTTCACTTCCGTCGGCTTTTCTTATATCAATATCACATTGTAAATTATAATGCCATTCCCGGTGAAATGGTCCGTAACCCGTGAAACTATCGCTCACCTGGAAATAACATTTCCTTTGATCTGCCATAATTATACGTGATATATGTGTGAGCTTCTGAGAAAGCTACCGCGCGCCCATGTCTCTCTTATATACCCGCACATCACAGGAGAATATGCAATGTTTGAGATACAGGTGATAATTATATTATTCGTATGCCTAAGTATGGCATTGTACTTTATTGAGTTTGCTGGCCTGTGTTTTGTAGTCCGAGTCTGCTCTGAGCATGGGCAGATATTTGGATAGACTCACGGACGTGGCTAGGCTAACACAACTCTTACCGCCATAAGCGAGGAGACTGTGGCTCATTGGTTTGTGATGTCTCGCTATCGGTGGAAAACTAAGCAATCTCCTTCACTCCTCGCTGCGTTTCTCCACACAGGAGTATAAATGGGTACCGGGGTAGAAGTTGGGGAAGTTATGCATGGCATTCACAATAAGCCTTAGGCCATTGAGTGTACATTTTACAAAATGCATGCTTGGCGGATACCTTAGATTAACTTAAATTAAATTAAATAAGTGTTAAAATTATATAAGCACAAGTAGAAAATGTCTCCTAACAGAATCAGTACTTTCCTTGTATTTCAATGACAAAATGAAACTATATACTGTGTACGACTGTGCGGTTAATGGAGAGATCCGATCTGTCACCCAAGTATTTGACGTCATAAAAAATCAAAATGACGTAATGCTCTGTCGTTAATATACGAATTGCATGTCTTTGGCGAATCTACAATTGACTAAACATCATGTTAAGTATTTTGAGATTGACCGGGCGCTGTTACTGCCTAAGCAGCAACGGCGCTCAGTCAACTCACTCCAAAATGCTCAAACAGCTCATTTGTATAATTACCGTGAAATTAGATTCTAGGAATTCAAGTTAAGATCGATTCCAACACGTCGTATTCACATAATGTTTACCACCTTACAGAAAAATTTAAACGTCAAGTGCATTCATACAAGTATTGCTATAGAGGGATCCCATCTGTTACTCAAAATATCTGACATCATAATCAATTACGTTACATGCTCGGTGGCGTCATAATCAGATTGACGTAAACGTGGAGTATATTGATTCTAGAAATTCCCGTTTCACATCGTTGGATCGATTTCAACACGCCTACAAAATGGAAAACGCTTAGTTAAAATGGATGAGCATAGCTTAAATAGACCCCTCTCTTAGGTTTGCCAAATCCAAATAAAAACCCCAACATAGTCTCTCCTTGACTCTGGAGAAAATGCTTATTCTGTGAGTTCATTGCGCTTTGGGAAAGCCGCATGTATAAAAGAAGCAAGTTTTCTTAAAACTATACCGTTTGTTGAATTTAGAAGTTGCCTTAGCTTATAAACACTTGGGTGTTTCCAGTAATACTTTTTGATAAACATTTTGCGTAATTCAGAATACACGGGGCATACAATTATGAAATGGTACTCATCTTCGATGTCATCACAGAAATGGCATGTTCTCTCATTGAATAGTATCGGCATAGGCTTGTGCCATCTACCGGCTTCTACATTAAGTCTATGAGATCCGGTACGAATTCTACATAGAGCATGTCGATGTTTGATAATTCTAACTTTATTTAAATAACATTTATAAGAAAATTCCTCTGA
The DNA here is from genome assembly GCA_034401795.1 of Chaetoderma sp. LZ-2023a. Taxonomy (NCBI): domain Eukaryota; kingdom Metazoa; phylum Mollusca; class Caudofoveata; order Chaetodermatida; family Chaetodermatidae; genus Chaetoderma; species Chaetoderma sp. LZ-2023a. Next base: position 101,967,426 of record CM067370.1, on the reverse strand, counting down.
AATATGCTTATATAAACGGGACTTATTGCTAGTTTCTAACTGGCCTCTCCATTCCTGAAGGAAAATATCCTGGGCCTTTTTTCTATATCACCCTATGAAATATTCCCTATCCATATTTTGGCATTGCGTTTCCATAAGTAACTAAATCCTCGTGAACATAGCATATCGCGAAGACGTTTGACCCAATTATTACAGTAATTATTTGTAACCCTATTCTATTTTCGCTAAAGTCTAATAACTTAAACCAGTATTTCAAGATTCGTATCTCTGTCAAATGAGTGGGTACCGTCCCAACTCTCCGTAAGCAATGGAACTCATAGCACACTGCTGTTGCTTGCAAAAGCGAAGATGGCATTTTTCCACATCATACACTGGGTGAAAACCCCATACTTCGCACCCATATGATAGTACTGGTAAAACCAATTTGTCAAACAAACATATATGGGTAGCGGTTAGCCCGGGGTAAGCCGTGTTGATTTGTACGATAATCTAAAATGCATACCAAGGTGGACTACTCTTGCTTACATATCACACGCTATGTCATGTATTAGTCTAGTTATCTCCCTTACGTCATTGACGATTCTTTATACACCGTATCTGTGCACTTATTATATGCTTTCAGTTTGAAATGAATTATGGGTAGCTCGTGGTCACTGAGGTGGGGGTGATAGGTATAGTTTTACGTCCGAAATCGCGTCCTACGGAGGGTCAACATGTTTTTTTTGCGTCCGATGGAGGTTGACAACATTCGTCGGACTGTCGGAGTATTGCAGTATCCACAGGCGATGTGGGCCTACAGCATTCGGCCACCCACTATGTGATGATGATGATGATGAGTATACGTGCACGGTTATAGGCTTATTAGCAGGCATTAACTACCTTATGTAGGCATATATATATATATACCTGTGATAACTGACCATTGCATAGGCGTAGGAACATAGGGGGGGGGGGGGCAAGGGTGGGGGGCCTTGCCTCTCTCAAAGTGTATCCTCATAGCGCCCCTAGGTATTAGCCCCACCCATACTTCAGCCACCACCCCCCCCCCCCCCCACACCCCACACACACCCAAGTACGTTCTTACACCACTGAATCGGCAATATAAACAGAAATATCTCGCAAACTTGATAATACCCAATAATATATCATAAAATCAACAGCATACCTTTCTCTAATAAATGCTCAATACCTTGTCACGTGTTACATATTAGGGCGGGAAAGCTGTTAACATCTGTGACAATATGGCGGCGCTGTCTCTAATACTTTGTTCATTTCCGGGTAACCCCTCCTCGCTAGAAACAACCTGTTAATTTAATTTTCACTTTGGTCGGCATTTCTTATTGTTATCTCTCATTATAATGTCATTCCGGGGACAGAGGTGGTTAATCCAAAAAAATTAACGCTCACCTGGAAATAGCTTATTCTTTGATCTGCTAATTAACGTGATGCAGTTAAGGAGTACTGTCTCTCTCATCTAGCCGTTCATCACAGGATTATTAGAATAATCCAATAAACAACCTCTAATATAGTTCAATAACCAAACCATAGTGCGCATTTTGATATATGATAAACTGACAGATGTTTCTTCCATATTCAAATACCCAAGCATCGGCCGTAGAGGAATTAATGGTATAGTTATGCGAAGCCGGAAGGTTGGTCCATTGCAGTGGTGTAGTGGACAATATTGAAGCGCATGGACTAGGGCCATTCCGGCATCCGACTGTGGAAAAGAATTAAATCTAAATGCTCTCAGATCGCATATCATGGGGCCTAGTACACCACAAAGGCGTTTCTTGGTCGGTCGTAAAACCTGTTCTATGCGACAACAAGTCCCATACGCTAAATCTTAAGATATTCATACACTATAGCTGTTGAATATTTTGGAACTAATTTGACTGGAATCTGTTCCAACAGCTTCCAGGAAAGTTTGTTTTAAAATATTGTTTGAAATTGACTGAGGTCTCTTGTTGGCAGCAGCAGCAGTTTACGGTCAAATTACTTTTTACTATTCAATGCCATGATTTCTTATATTAACATTCATATTTGGAATTTCAGATTTTAACTGCTTGATTAAGATAGAATGGTGTGTCTATTAGGTGGTCGTAGATAGCAGGTTTTACGACCAACCAACCTTTATGGTGCACTAGACCCCTGTATCTCTGGGTGTAAAGCATCGTAGTTAAAGCTTTGTTCGCCCAAACAGCACTACACCAACTGATCATATGTGATAGTTGGGCAATACATATTTATATGTGGGTAAGAGCGTCGTACACGCTTATCAATCCACATACCCAACTATCACACAGGATGTCAATCACACGATTATACACCTCGATTACAGCTTATCTGGTCAGCACAAAATAGTCTTCAGCCCATTACCCATAGTAATCTCAGTTTCAGTTTCACGTTTATTACGCTCAGACTACAACTGTAGCCACCTCACGTACCCATTCTCTGTTTCTGTCCGCACTCATCATTATCCCGATGCGGGACCGGTTTTTTCTTAAAACATATTTTATTGCATATATTACAATGGGATTGGGCACAAGTTGTTCGAAACTTAGAAAAGCCCTCTCCCTACAGAAAAAATGTATAGGCGGCAAACATATATACACAAAATAACAAAGTAAACGTATAAACAGATTAAATATTATAATACATGTACATCATATTGAGTATTTATATGAATGAGAGAGAGAGAGAGAGAGAGAGAGAGAGAGAGAGGGAGAGAGAGAGAGAGAGAGAGAGAGAGAGAGAAAGAGAGAGAGAGAGAGAGAGAGGATAGTGAGGCCAATAATTTTGCCCAACAGTAATATTTTCATGATGACCACCATAACAAAACGCCCAAGGGGCAGTGTTGCTCACCTGGATCATTTGCACCGGAAAATATGGAAATTTGGGTTGAAAGCTTTCAGGTCGTTTAAGAGGAGTATCAAGACTCCGATTGGTATTTATTTATGGGCTATCCACCATAGGGCCTTTCCACAAAAAATTGGTTGAAATCCGCCAAGGCGTTTAGGAGGAGTAGAATTTTGACCCTTTAGTGTCGACACCGGCCAAGTCCGGCCTTCTTAGTGGTCTAGAGGGGTGCCCAGTTGTAGACCAGGAGAAGACTAATCCTGAAAATCTACAACTGAAATGACTGACCCGATAACCGGGCCAGTCCTTCCAGTCGCAAACTCCCAAAACCAGTCGTCCCTCGTCCCGCAAATCGGCATTCAAAAAGCAAATATGCAAATTTTCAGGAACAAATTTCGTCACTAAATGGTTGAAGCTAAATTTGATGCACGACAGGCGACGGACGAACGAAAGATGGACAACGGACGATCGCCCTTACTTAGGCTCACATGTCCTTCAGACCAGGAGAGCTAATAATAATAATAATAATAATAATAATAATAATAATAATAATAATAATAATAATAATAATAATAATAATAATAATAATAATAATAATGTTCATTAGAATCTATTTGTTTGTTTTATAAAGTTGCATATTCTTATGAACAGCGTTGTGTTTCTCACATCAGATAGTTCTTTGCTACCGTTCAAAATGAGGTCGAGCGAAGCAACCGGCATTACTTCATTCACAAAACTCAACAAATTACGACGTTCGGCTGTCCATTTTGGACAGTCAAAAAAGTAGTGATAAGCAGTTTCTGGAACCAGACACAGCGTACAATTTGGATCTTCCAATAAGTGGAAATGATGCAAATCACTGTTTAGTTGACTACATTATATGGGACCGTTACCAATACATCAATAACGCCATGCGTTACCCACTCATATTTCGAGCTAATTAAAGTTTTATCCAGTTCACTCTTAAATCTCATAAACATGGGTTAAAATAGCTATATATCCAAATATTTTGAAAACTATTTGCTGTAATATTATTTCTGTCCTATGGCATACACACCCAACACCATCCGATAAGTGAACGCGCACGCGACATCTGGTATGTCACGCGCACCTTTCGCTGACACGCACTCACCTTTCGCGCCATACACGCTCGTGTATTCATGAACAGCTGCTACACAAACGTAATGAAAATATTTATAATTTAAATTTTCTAAATTGTCGTTTTATCTCTGAAATCATAAATTTTGAAATTTTCTTATTTACTCGCCCTCTAATCCTGTGTATATACGGTATACTTTCCCACGGTTTTCATCGTCTCGTGTAGATAAAATTAGAATAGAATACAAATCTAACCGATATCTTTCTCGTAATCCATTACATTCTAAATTTCACAGGTCGTCATTGTACATAAAAGTTCTGCTAAATACTTTGAGAACAGCTTATTTGAAAGTCGTTGCTGCCTATGTCAGCAACGACTTTCAGCCAAACTGTCTTCAAAATAAGTCTATTTATAATATTTCATTTTTTTAATATCAAAATTTTAACTCATCCAGGATGATTTAAACATTATCTTGTAAATAACAATGTAGACAAACGGTATCCAGGTAGTGCGCGCCTGTCATTGAATGACACGCCTGACCGGAGACACGGTGTGGATTATAGCCGATATATCGCTATGCTTATTTTTCTCTCGAAAATAACTGAATGGTTATTATTGTGGCGCCAAGTTACCCTTCCCACCACCACACCAGAGTAAAGAGGAGGCAGATGTTGCGATGATGAGGATGCTAGCGGGATGACAGATACCTGTCGTAGCGCGTGAGATAGTGTTACATAGGTATTGTTATCAGCGGAAGCCAGGTGACACTTAATTATTAACTGTGTATACCTGCTGAATTTCTGCAGACTACACAGGGTTTAGCTCTGAATATGGTGAATATTTTGAAAACAATTTGGCTGAAAGTTGTTAGCGGCTAAGCCACCAACAACTTTCAGTCAAGTTGTCTTCAAAGTATTCAACAGGTCCAGAGTTATTGCATATTGAAATTATTATCTGGTGGCTTGCAGCTGCCAGACTTAAACAGGAGGGTTAGTGACGATGTCGCTGACGGTCCCTGTTGCTACAGCTGTTGCTGGTGGCGGCGATGGTGTTAGTAGTTGAAGGTCGTGACTGGACATGGCGGCTGTAGCATTAAGACAGATAAGACGTATGGCTAGATATAGCTTGAGAAACAGATAATTTATATTATTCCAAAAATCCAACATACCGATACAGCAATACTAACAGATAAGTAAATAAGACAACTCCACTCAGGTAGCAATAGTAGCTGCTGCTGCTGCGGCGGTGGCGGTGGTGGCGGTGGCGGTGGTGGTGGCGGTGGCGGTGGTGGTGGTGGCGGTGGCGGTGGCGGTGGCGGTGGCGGTGGCGGTGGTGGCGGTGGTGACGGTGGTGGCGGTGGTGTTGGTAATTCATAGTGATTATGGTGGTGGTGGTGGTGGTGGTGGTGGTGGTGGTGCTGCTGCTGCTGCTGCTGGTAGTGGTACTAGTGATGGGTATGACGGTCTTGGTAATGGTGGAGGATGTGGTGGGTGGTGATTGGGGGTGGGTGGGTGGGTGGTGGGTGGAGGTGGAGGTAGAGGTGGTGGTTGTGGTGGTGGGTGGGGGTGTTGGTGGTGGGTGATGGTGGTGGTGGTGGTGGCGGCGGCGGTGGCGGTGGCGGTGGCGGTGGCGGTGGCGGTGGTGGTGGCGGTGGTATTGATAATAATTACGATGTCAGTTGGTCTAGTGCTGGTTAATAATGACGACACACCTACTTTACTATTAAAGTGTCTAAAACATTTTCTCTAAATACCTCCAATTTACATAACTGGACTGTTACAAAGGATATGTCAATCCTAGTTACATTACTTATGAGACTTACTCCTCCTCTTATCCGACTTTCCACTTTTTCAAATGCTTTACCTCTGGCACGCCCCCGCACCCAAATCACCACTCGGTTAGCGCCATTCCTCCATCTAAGCTATCATGTGGGTGGGCGAAAACTATCGCAATATTTTGCCCAGGTGGTAAACGGCTCTATTCACGAACCTAACTCCCCTTTTTGCCCCTTTCGATCTGAATTTCACATCACGCCTGTGTAATTTGAGCTAGACATCACACTTGCTGAATATTTTCAAAACTATTTGACTGAATGTTGTTGCTGGTATACTCAGCAACAACTTTCAGTCAAACTGTTTCGAAAAAAATCAGCAGGTGTTGACGGGCAACATGTCGTCTGTTGCATATAGGACTAAAGGGCTTAAAGACGATCCCCGCAGCAGATGATGGCCTTCATGCCAAAACGTGGGAACGCGGCTTGGGAACGCCGACAGGTGCTGCTCTGATCCGCCCCCAGACATCCAACCAATCAGCGACCAACAAGCCGTCATGAAGATATCCTGTCGACCATATAAGCGATACTAGGACGATTTTTTCGTCATATTCGATAAACCGACCAAACGTGATAGAACTTGTACTCAGATAATAACAACAGTGCATTTTGATATTGACTGAGTGTTAACGCTACTGGATATAATATCATAACAGACTGTTTACCCTGTAAGGAAAGGAATATTTATTTACGTTTATTCTTCAGTATGACTTGTTTTACACAGAATTACAAAAAGGTAAATATTCATTCATTCATTCATTCAATATTTTAGTTGCTATTGGAAAAAATTAATTATAAGTAGGTATGCCAGTCGATCTGCCAGTCCGTCCGTCTGTCAGTCCGTCTGTTACCCTCTCTGTCAGTGTGTCTGTGAGTCTGGCTGCCAGTTTGCCAATCCTTTTGTAAACGCTATGACATTCGAAGTAAGTCTGTAAAAGTTATCACGAATGGTCTACGCTTAGGCTTATAAGCAAAACAACCATACAATATATAGGGTCTACAGTTTGATATTTTGAAATTAATTTAACTTGGCCAGCAATTGCTTGCAGTATAATTCATTCCAAGTTAGCCAACATTACTTCTTATTCTATAAGTATATGGAATTTATAATCCGGTCTGTAGAGTTAAACGGGTTAAGCCAAGTTCCGGGATTAGATAATTTATGAGGATAAAAATGTAGTTTCTATGGTTACCCATTTTATGATGCATGGGATGTGCTGTTGAATATTTTGAAACTAATTTGACTTGGAGCGGTAGCAACAGCTCCAAGTAAAATTAGTTTCAAAATATGCAACCACTTTCCTGTCGTAAAATTAGGACACTGGAATTCCAACTTTCAAGGGTCAAAGGGTTAAACATGACCAATTATTAACAATTGTGCACAAGTTCTACAATTGCTACTTTCCTTGCAGATGTTGTCAGTGTCCACGCCCAGGTCCACGCGATTCTCAGCGGTTAGCACATCACCGCCCAGTGCCACGCAAAAGGTGGCCCGTCAACACCTCCGCCTGCACTTGAAGCGTGTCAGACAGCGAGAATATGCCAAACTCCGAGCTATTGTACCGTCAGTGGCGCAAAAGAAAGCAGTCTCCAAGGTAACCATCTTAATCAATTGTTTGTGTAACGTGCTAATTTCCTATCTGATTCGTTGGCCAGTGGTGCAGGACTAATATACAATTGTGATAATATGGACATGGTATGGCCTCAATATTCAACTATGCCTGCCAATGATCAACTGGATTTTGGTCCTGCACTGTAGACCACCGATCCTTCCCCATTTACCATTGCTCAAGGTTGGATATTGGGTTGATGTGTAACAGTTTACAAATTTGTAGCACGCATGCACGCACGCACGCACAGGCCCATACGCCAATAGGCTATGTTCCCACGGCCACATGTTGGTATTAATGTCTGGAATGACTCTCACGTTCAGTTTATCTGTAGATGAAGTGGTCAGTCAGTGTGACCACTTTATTTGCAATTTGACACTTTAATGGTTGTCTGGTGTATGATCTAACAGAGAGGTTTGAGCATGAAAGGATGGCTGATTTGTAATACTGTGGACAGTTGTGATGTGCTCTTGCGAGAGGATAGTTGTTGTTATTGTTGTTGGTAGAATTGGTTAGTCGTTTTGAGAGTTGAGTTAGATACTGTAACTGGCGAATTGTTGTGAAAAGTGAGTTTGAATAGTGTAAGAAGTTATAGAACGTATTCATCATAATCAACCGTGTATTCATCTTTGTTAATCGTAATTATATTATTTCTAGCATCGTTATAGTATTTATAGTTTTATAAGTTGAAATATTGATTAAATTCGTAGAATAAAATTAGAGATCTAGATCAAAACGTATTTTCCTCGAGTGTCGACCATGGTTAACTAACTACGTGACGTCATCATCAAATCGCTCGGCCTTACCGACGTCACAGATGCATTGACATGATTAATAATTTGCTTCATGCTAGTAGATAGGCCATATGTTTCACGACACACATGGACTCTAGTTAGAACACTTTGAAAGGTGTTTGACTGAAGTTGTTTTTACACTGGCAAAAATAACATCTTCCAATAACATTAGTATTAAAATATTCACTTAGCCTTTCTCTTATATTAAAGATTGCTCTGTATACTGTAACAGAGTCATGAGAGAGTGGGAGTAGGGGTGAGATGGGATCGTGGGAGGGGGTTTGTTTCTGTCACACTATCATCATTGACACCCCAGCTGCCATGTATCATGAAAGTTTAAACACGTTTGACATCCATCATTTCTACCCTAAATATGTGGTATAGTGAACTAACCGTCTATACCTAATGTATATTTACGTTGACAGCGTCAGGTTTATATATACACACGCCTATGATGCTTGCTGGAATAGGTAAACAGTTATTGTATTAGGCCTGTTTGCCGTATTGTGCCAATGTTATGTACCATATGGTACATAGTTACATGGTTACGCGATACTTAGGCCACCCAGCATCGAGTGGTGGACACGTTTGTTTAACCCCGGTATCTCAAAGCTCTAAATGTTACTAGATACAGTGAAACCTGCTCTGGCGTCCTCCTCACTTTTAGGGCCAAAATATGGTGGCTCTTTGAGACAGGTGGTCTTAAGCGGCTATCATCTTTTGGCCCCAAAACAAGCCATATGCGCTATGGGAGCATCTGTCTATAATAAGTTAATGACTAACTGTTTTGTGATCCATCGCCTATGACAGGTTTAATGCACAGCAGTTAACACTGATGATTGTCAGTTCTATGGTATTAACCGGAATGACATGACGTACAGATTGGCATCTGCGACATTTGGCTCATACACGTACATATATGTTGAGAGGGTTTGGATAAAGAGTAAGAGTTTGTAGTTGATGGTATTGGATGGGGAGCTAGGAGCACGCCCCGCTCACAAAATCTTTAAACCTAATAGGTGACATGCCTGTACTTAGTACCGCACCGGGGTGGTGGGTAAGAAGGTACTGTAAATCTGTAATACGGTGGTGGGTGTCTGGGTACGTAGACGGCATGTTATCTACAAAACTGTATATTTAGAGATATAGAATTTTTTGTGGGAATAAACCACGTATCCTCAAAAATACTCAGATAGTATCATTCTTTAAACAGTTTGCCTAGTGTTGTGAGCTGAAGCACAGCCATATTTCGTCAGTTCTCACCTTACATGCCAAGACGAATTAAGCCCTTGATTTTACATATGTTGCTAGGATACAAAGACTCTATTTAGTTCGTGTATGTGTCTTATGATGCATAAAATGAAATATTTGTCAAAAGACGTATATACATAACGTGAGGATTGTATGATATAATAACCATTCACTACTGAAAACCAGTGATGGCTAATTATCCATATCATATGTAAAACGTCACTGTATATGTTGCAATCAATAGGCATAGGGGATTTCTAGACAGCAGTAACTTTCAAGCATATTGCTTGCACAATTTTTAGCCATGATAAGTTGAAAAACGATTTCCAGCATGAAATTCTGACTGCGTTATACCAGCAGGTTTCTGTCTATCAACAGGTTTTCTGTCAAAATCTGTTCAAATTTTAGGTAAGACTTACACCCGCCTTTGAGACAAGGCGAGCAGTTCAGTTCAAAGGTTTATAAATAAAACACACATACGTCGCATCAAATTAAGTTTTTTGATACGGTGGTATAACATCACGCAAAGCGAATATTTAAACTCACATGTGTTTTTTGATTTTCTAACATGTGGTAGCACCTGTTGTTTATCAAACGATGAAATTCTGTTTTTCAGATAACTGTAATAGAAGAGGCAGTCAAGTATATAGACGAGTTACATCGAGCATTGGCCGAGAGATTACAGACACGAGAAGGTAAAGAAATACCATCAAACTTACAACCATGTCTAATAAGATACCTGAGTTAGGGGTGGGTGGGGGTGGGAGTGGCATCAAATGGCGGTTCTTTAACCATTTAACACTCATCAGCCAAAAACGATCTTGGGAAATGTCCATTTGCAGACCAAAAGAAGGCTATTTTTGAAAATTTACCACTGGACTGACTGGCTCGATAAACGAGCCAGTCATTCCAGTGGTAAATTTTCAAAAAATGGTCTTCTCTTGGTCTGCAAATAGACATTTTGAATGAAAAAGTTTTCTTGAACAAATTTAGGTGTTAAAGGGTTTTAAATTGTAGTAATTTTACCATCACAATCACAATTCTGTTACCACAAATGCAATTTCCACCATAGAGTGATTCAAATTTCAAATTAAATTCATTTTTTCAACAAATATGGTGGGAGATGTTGCTGTTTTAGACAGCAACATCCTCTACTAATAGTGTCAGAATGGTAAGAGTTAAACAATACAGATTAAAAAAAGATAATTTCCGGATTGGGGGCGGGGTGGGGGTGGGTATGAACGCCGTGGGCTCTCGCCATGGAAAATTATAAAATTTGGATGCTCTGAAGGTGTCGGCTACTCTCCTGGAGGTAATAACTACATTGCCAAATATATATTTTGGAATTAATTTGAGTGGGAGATGTTGCCGCCTATGGCAGCAACAGCTTCTGGTCAAATTAGTTTCAAAATATTCAACAGCTTACCTGTATAGTTGTCTTGTAATCGAAATACTGAAATTTCAGTGGTTAACGGATTACTGAATAAAGAAGACGTCTTTAATGATAACTTTTAGTGCTCTTTAAAGTGTCAGATTAACGCGGGTTTTGCTATACATTAGTACAAATTGTCATTTTAGCTCTAAATTACTCTCATCTTTCCATTCAAACTCTTAGTGAAGTTTGTACTCTAATTGGTGTATAATTTACTTAAAGCAACAGCTTCCAGTAACAGTGCGAAATTACACGCACCATCTTAATCATACAACACACCCATAGATAGGACCCATTCTCTCAACTCGCGCGAGTAAGTGGTTAACCGTCTACCTGCTGAATTTTCCATTGGGTTTAGCACAGAACCGTTTGACCATTTTGAGACCAATTTGACTGAAAGTTGTTGGTGGCTAGGCCACCAACAACTTTCAGTCAAATTGTTTTAAAAATATTTAGCAGATCAAGAATTATTGCGCATTCTATTTATTTTCTGGTGGCTTGGAGCAATCGGGCAGCTAAAGATCAGTTAACCTATTAATTTTATAGCTCATATATTATGATACAAATTTGTCGCTTCCCATGACGCGATAGCTCTAGAAAATCGCGCATCTGTTTTCCTACGCATCTGTTTTCCTACGCGCTCAGTCAGTTCGTCACAATTCAGTGATTACTAATTTGCTCCCGAGGTGTAGATGTCTACCTTTGTACCATGCGCCCCTGTACAAGGAATTGACAATTTAATATCTAACCTGAACTTGATCAATTATATACATTATAAAATATTCAATTGTTCACCTGCTGTATGGTGTTAATAGAAGGAAACAGCTTTCAATGTCAACGAGTTCAAAATAACATGAGCCATCGTGTTAAAAGGAGCTGGATAATTGAGGCTGGTCGTTCAGTGGTAAAACGGTTACGTTGGCTATCTGATACAGACTATAACGACAGATGCATGTAGATTCTTATATTTACTACACCGTTGGGAAGTAAAAACATTTAAGCGTAATACTGCCACTAAAAATAGGCCGGTCATTTAACCCTTTTTCTCTCATATCAGCCAAAAACGGGTTCTGCAATGTCCTAGAGGAATAATTGAGCCAGTCATTCCAGTGGTAAATTTTCAAAAATAGTCTTCTCTTGGTCTGCATATGGACATATTCTATGAGAAAATTAAATTTTTTAAACCAGATTCGAGGGTTAATCTTAGAAAGATGTTTCTCAGCAAATTAACTAAAAGGTGAAGTTTTCCATATAAACGAATCATTCTGGGGTTAAAATGTCTTTTAACAGCACATGTTGCAATTCAATTTACGACAGAAAGGAATAAAAGCTTGCATCTGAGAAAACGTGTTTTTTTTATTCGTCTGAAAATGAATTGTTTCGTTTAAGAGATCCCTAAATAAACAGTGCCCATACAATTGAAACACGATCGTATAGGTTTAAACATGACCAGGCACGTTTTCAACCCATAGCCTGCAGAATTAATAGAAAATGTAATATAATGGGGCTAAATTGAAGCTTGCTTAAAAGATGTGTATGTATGCAATTTAACTGGAAGTTGATGTTGGTAGCAAGAACTGTCAGTCAAATTGTTTACAAAATGTCAAGCATGTGTTTATTTGTATTATATCGTAAGTAATTACATATAGGATGTAAATGTTGTGAATGAAGTGGCTTTAACCACTAGTATGGATGTCATGGTATAGCCCTCGCCAACCCTTCCACCCCACCATCTTCCATCACCGCTCACATTCCAACGTGCACATTCTAAATACACTATTTGCTTAATAAGCGAACGGGTAAAATACCTTATTGGTTCGCTTTGATGTGCGCTATTGTGCGTCACTACGGGATACCTTCTTGAGAGCGACAACTGCACAAAAGGTCGACCAACCCTAGCAGATGGCGAAATCTCGAACTCAACAACCGATCATGAATGACACGAAAAGATTTCCCACGCTGTTATTGGCAATGTCGTCTGCTGTTGCCCTATTACACCCAAAAAAATCAAATCTCAATTTACCTTTTCTGTTATACGATCTAATGGCATAGTCATGGATTTGGTGACATCAATCTGGCTGAAAGATGTCGATGGTAGCAGGAACTCTAAAGTTTGTCAGCCAAACTGAGGTCCATATGTGAATTCATCATACATGAAATTCAGTGTAATCTGTGTTTTACTTCGGATGGACTTAACAAAAATGAAATCGAAAATATGGCTGGAAATCGCGCAGACGCGTTGCAGCTTGCAGAGACCTGCTTTATCTCAGCATACGAAAGTATAATTACGCGTTTGAACTCTGAAACGCGATAACAAAGCACGTGGGGTTACAATTCACACACACATTGCATGTTCACACACCAAACACGCGCAAGATCCGTGCTCTGGTGTCACGGCTAACGATAATAGCTGCCATGATTACAGAAACTGCATTAAAGTTGGCGAAATAATAGAAAAATATTCACCTATCCAATTAATATCAAGTGTCGGAACAATTAATTGCTAATGCGAGCTAATTCGACTACAGAAACAGAAATCTAAACCAGCCTTTTATTTCCACCTCCTGTGGCCATATGTAGGCCCCTATGTATACGTCTGTGCGTGAGTCATAAATGACATTTACATCTTACGGTATAGTAATTACTAAATTACAACATGCATAGAACTAACCTGCTGAATATTTAGAAAACAAATGCGATGCACTATTTAGTCAATTTTGTCAGAAATGATAATTTAAAAAATCTAGCCCTTTAACCGTTACTTACCAAAAAAAATAAATTGTTTATGATGTACGGAATATTCTGTTGAATATTTTGAAATTAATTTGACTGGGAGCTGTTGATGCCTATGGCATCAACGGCTCCCAGTCAAATTAATTTCAAAATATTCAACAGCTATCCTGTCTTGATATCGAGACACTATCATTGCAAGGTTTAAAGGGCTACACATCGTTAACCAGGCATTTCCACGAAACTTACAATTTATTTCTTTTATGTATCTTGTTACAGATTTTCGTGGGAAATCAATCACGGAAGATAACGTCAAATACTTCGTCCAGCAACTGATGACCCAACAAATGGTCAGTCCGCCTCCTTCATCGTCCTCTGATGCAAGCATGTTCGAAAAACAACGATCCGTACCAAGCTGGCAACTCTACAAACCAACCCGTGCTACCAGCTTATTCCGAAAATCCTGAGCATTAACTTACGCGACAGGGTCTCCACATAAACTCTATTGCATCCTGAGAAAGACTTGGACTGTCTAGTCCTTTGGTCAGTGTTTAATGGAAATACTCATCGTGGTATGTCTCGACTGCAACTTCTATTAGAAGTCCGTTCTACCATAACGGGTTGTACCTCATCCAGATTATGCCTATGTTGGGTTAGCTTTATCGAGTTCGTTTCCTTGGACTGCGTAATCAATCCTCGATAGCGGTCACAAGGTAAAATGACCAGTGGTCCTTAAATGACAATGATCTCGTTTCACGAATCAGTAGATGGGATCCACTTAGTCACACAACGGTACGTGGGATCCACTCACCCACGCGCGTGCTTGGAATATTAACTACAACATTTCACAAGGGTATGGTAAAATTTGTGAAACTTATAAAGACTGTGATAACATGATGGTCTTGTGGTGATTACGTTGCAGAGAAATGCCAGTAGCGGGAGAGAGAGAATTTACAGGTGAAGCAATCCTTGAACAAAAATTGTGCCATATTTAAAGTTGAACGTGTATCTCATTAATCGCTGGGTGTGAGTTAGTGTACCTGCACATATAAACTGTCAGCTTACCAGATCGCGTGTTCGTGTTTTACCCAATAACCTTTGAAATTTCAGTGTCTCAATTTCAACACAACTATACAGGAACGCTGTTGAATATTTTGAAACTAATTCGACTGGTAGCTGTTACTGCTTATGGCAGCAACAGCTCCCAGTCAAAGTAGTTTCAAAATATCCCACATAATCTGCCTTACACGATAAAGAATTTTTCGTGTTTGTTTGTAGTGGTTAAAGAGGTAAATATCGTTGCTGAAAACTGTTTTTGTTAAAGACAGCAACAGCTTACAAGTATACTGATGTCAATCGCACACCTGTGTTAAGGCTCCCCCCCCCCACTCCTCCCAACATCATCTGGTAGAGCACCTAACTAACCTCTATTGCAGGGGTAGATATTTTGTATTAGGATTGCTATCCACGTATCGATTATAATTTAATATCTATGAACTAACATCTCTCGGGTTAAATAATCTATACATGCTTAGTTAACCGTTACAGGCGTAGTTTAATAGTTAGCCTCTCCTCTCCCCCCTCCCCCACCCTCCCTCTTTCTCTTCATCTCCCTCTCAATACCATTTCCAGAGTTTACTACTACTACTACTACTACTACTACTACTACTACTACTACTACTACTACTACTACTACTACTACTACTCTCCCCCACCCACACACCTCTGCTCTCTCTCTCTCTCTCTCTCTCTCTCTCTCTCTCTCTCTCTCTCTCTCTCTCTCTCTCTCTCTCTCTCTCTCTCTCTCTCGTGTTCGGTATCTCACTGCTGCCGGTTGACTAGGCTTTAGGCTGAAAGATCAACTATAATTGTTTTTATTGAATAAGGAGTGAAAGAACACAGACCATATTTATTGCCTGATCTATATAGTGCTATATATATTTTGTAAATACTGTATATAAAATCAAATTTTGTAAACACAGAGAAAGTTTATATGATGAATATATTAATTAAATGACATCACAATATATATATCGTCTTGTGTTTTGTGTGCAACAGAAATATGTCATTTTTGTCTAAGCCGTGTGACGCGGACACTGGTAACACATCTGTTGTCGGAGTGGAAGTCATAGTTTCATCCACTGCATAGTCATTTGGTAAAAAAACCTGTGCAATTCACCTTTCCAGTTTAGCCCGTCTTAAATGTTTAATCGTCCGACACGTGTACGAATTATATGTTTTTGCTATTTAATAAACATGCTGTTGAATATTTTGAAACTAATTTGACTGGGCGCTGTTGCTGCAATAGGCAGTATTCAACAGCTTATCTGTATAGTTTTCTGTAAACCGATAATCAGGAAGTTCAGAGATCGATTGATTCCAACACGAACGAGGTGTGGGTGGAACTTAGCTAGAGATGGGCGGGGCGTAACTTAAGCTGGAAAGATCCATTGAAGTGTTGTGGTTCTCATAGCTGCGATTGCGAATAGCAGCTCAATAAACCATAATATTCCTTAGTTAGTTAGTCAATCACAAAAGGTTATTTTAGGCTGTACTTTTAAGAGTTTTCCGTGAACAGTAGTCAAACTTGAAGTAAGGGTTCTCGTAGAGTCCTGAAGGTACATTCGGGGTCAACGGCCAAGCTCCCCCCCCCACCCCGCGGACCAGATTTATATGATCATTTTGGAGAAAAATGTTCCTGCAAGACATATTTGGCAATAATTCTAGTTCTACCAGAGCGATCTTGACCAGACTTGGGTGCAATGTTACCTGTGGGTTCCTGAAGATGTGTCATAAATTTGGCGTCAGAACATCAAAGGTCAAGGCTATGATGGCCCGATTGAAAAGCCGCAGGACTGAAGGACACATTTGTCAATATTTCTGCTTCTACTGGAGAGATTTTGACCAACATGGGGTTTGGAAGGTTGTCCATGGGATCCCGAAAGGGTGGCTCAAACGGTCAAATATCAAGGTTACAGTGATACCTGCAGTTACCGAGGTGCTATCGACCTTGTCCACAATGAGAGGTATTTGACCAAACAACATCTCGGTATGATGCACGTCTTACTGGATATAATTAAACGTATTGACAAAACATTACACAGATATTAAAGAGATGTTGGATCGAGAAGCATCTCCGTCGATAATGGATGGATCTGATCTGTCACTCACGTATATTGCTAATCCTGTTAGCTGACGTCACAATCAAAATCACATGTATTATTCACAAATGTGTCCTTCAGGCCCAAGGCTTTCAATTGGGGGCATCATGTCCTTGACCTTTGACGTTCTGACCCCACATTTATGACATTTTCGGGAACTCACATGTAGCATTGTACCCCAGTCTGGTCAAGATCGCTCCAGTAGAGCCATAATTATTGACAAATGTGCCTTGCAGGCACACATTTTTCCTAAATAATCATATCAAAATATTCAACAGCGTACATGTATAGTTTTCTGGAAATTGATATTCAGAGATCGATCGATCCAAACACGAGCGAGGTGTGGGTGGAGCTTAGCTAGAGATGGGCGGGGTACAGCTAAAATGGAAAGGTTTATTTCTCTTGATGGTTAGAAGACGGACATGGTCCTATTCCTAAGCAGTCGTTTATCTGCTCACGAACGAACAGACATTTTTTCTGGATGTGGCTTTCAATGAGATGCAAAGTGCAAAACGAAATGTTCAATCTAAAAAAACGTGCCTAGCTAAATGAAACCATGAGTTAGATACCCGTCCCCGGATCTTACTGTACAGATTGGAACACATCCAGATGGGTTACACGAGAATGGAGGATTCCAGTTTCTGAGGCTATCATATGACATCATAATCAACTACGTGACGTGTATGATGACGTCATAATCAATGACTCCATGAATGACGTAGCTAAGCTTGTCATTAACTCTTAATTGGTGACGAACTAAGCCTTGTTGTACGAATTGTATGTATACTATTTACTAAACATGTTGTAGACTATTTTGAAACTAATTTGACTGGGCGTTGTTGATGCCATAGGCAGCAACAGCACCTAGTCAAATTAGTTTCAAAATATTCAACAGTTTACATGTATAGTTTTCTGGAAACTGATAGTCAGGCAGTTCGATCCCAACATTGTCAAAGCGTGGGTGGAGCTGAGCTGGAGATGGGCGGGGTATAGCTAAAACTGGATTCCTCTATTCTAGCACGATTTAGAGACACGTGATCTGCCATTCCACTTTCTGGGCCGCCAGTTTGAACTGGAAGTGTAGCAAAACAGCGTTACCATGTTCACAAAGGCGCAAAGAAACTTCTTTTTGATTTATTTCTGTGTAGTTGGTTGCCATTCCTTGAAAAAACATTTTTTCTGGGAAATTCTGAACTACTTTAACAGTTATATCAGCCAATAACGGCCTCTGCAGTAGTCTTGAGAAATATCCATTTGCAGAGCAAGAGAAGATTATTTTTGAAAATGTATCACTGGAATGACTGGCTCGATAACTGAGCCAATCATTCCAGTGATAGGCTTTCAAAAATACTCTTCTCTTGGTCTGCAAACGGACATTTTCTATCACAAAATAGAAAATTTAGGTTTAGGCGTTAAGGGAGTCATGCTTATGATATGGTGTGCAGTATATGCCGGTACCCTAAGCCCATTCTGTGAGTAACCTTGTGTTTTCCCGCCTGAGTCAGACCGTTTGTCTTTGGCTTTGAAAGAATGATACCAAATGTTTACATTTCTATACTATTTTGGAACAACTTTACTGACCTTTCCAGTTTTAGCTATGCCCCGCACATCTTTAGATAATCTCCACCCACACCTCATGCGTGCTGGGATAAATTTCCAGAAAAGTATACAGGTAAGCTGTTTAATATTTTGAAACTAATTTGACTGGATGCTGTTGCTGCCTAAGGCAGCATCAGCGCCCAGTCAAATTAGTTTCAAAATATTCAACAGAATGTTTAATAAATGTAAAAGACACACAATTCGTACGTGTTAAGCCTTACTACTAATAATAATCTTTATTTAAGGAGGGTATACATCGTCAGTAAACTGATCTTCCCGAGGCCCACGCACGCACGCACGCACGCACGCACGCCCACACACACGCACGCACACACACACATATATATATAACTATTTACAAATATACAAAATATACAATATTATAACACAAGTAAAAAGACTGTTAAATTAGATAATTAACATAGTTGTTCATTTTCGATAGATATTACTAAAACAGTATTGCAGAATTTTTACCTCGTCGAATGTCGATGTTCGAATCACCGTTCACGCATACATACGCGCAAGGTCGTACACATTCATTCACACATACATACATACATACATACATACATACATACATACATACATAGCTATTTAGAAATAAACAAACTATGCAATATTAGAACACAAGTAAAAAGGTGAAATCACATTGCCCATATATCACTATAATTTAGTAATATGTTCATGTATATTTGATTTGAATGTCAGCAGAGTAGAAGACTGAGTAATCGTTTCAGGCAGAGAATTCCACAGTTGCGCTGCAGTGTATTTGAAGATTTTTCTGCCATATTCCGTTTTAATCCTCGGAAGTTGTAGGTGATTGCGTGTTTTGGAACGTAAATTTCTAGTGTGCGCCACCCCCAACGGAAGCGAACATGTCTTTCATGTAACCAGGGGCCAGACCATTTCTAGATTTATATATGTCATAATACCCATTTTAATTTGCATTCTTTTAGTTAAATTTGTCCAGTTTAATGTTTCATATAGTTGTGCAGGTGGTGTCCTGTAAGGCATGTCTAATATCACCATAGCAGCCCGTTTTTGTAGTTTTTCTAAACTATCCAATAATGTAGGTGAAGACGGGCAAAATACAAGACTACAATAGTCAATGTGTGAAAGGATATACGACTTATAGAAAAAATTTCGTTGCTCAACGCTAAGATAATGTTTATTTTTCCGTAGAATATAAATCAAGGACGAAATCTTTTTACAAAGTTTGCCTATATGTTCTTTCCATGCAAGCGTATTGTCTATGTATACTCCTAAAAGTTTGTCAGATTCCACAACATTTAAGCTTCCACGATTTGTAGGGATTATAACATTATTATTTACTTGTTTCAGTTTATGCTTAGTTCCTAACATCATAAACTTAGTTTTGTCCGTATTTAACAACATTTTATTATTTACACACCATTCTTCTACCGACTTCATACCGTTAATTAGATTTTCTTGAATTTCAGCGACATTTGAGCTAGCAGCATGCATAGTTGTATCATCAGCATACATATCCATAAGATTGTTGACACACATGGGTAAATCATTAACATATAAACTGAACAGAAGTGGCCCTAAAACTGAGCCTTGTGGTACTCCTATATCGATGGGCAGTGGTTTAGAATTCTTTCCAGAAATTGAAACGTCTTGTTGTCTGCCATTTAAATATGAAGAAAACCACTTTAATGTATTATAGCTGAATTTGTAAATACTTAATTTTTGTAATAAGATGTCATGATTGACAAGATCAAAGGCCTTTTTAAAGTCAATCATAATAGAACCAATAAGGTCGCCATTATCTATGGAAAAGCGCCATCTTTCTACTAGATTTAACAAAGCAGTTTCACATGAATGGTTAGGTATGAAGCCTGATTACGACTCCACTAATAACTTATACTTGGTTATAAATTTATAAATATGATCATGTATGTGTCGTTCAATAACCTTAGAGATAATGGGTAATATAGAGATAGGCCTATAATTGCTAACATTGGTTTTTTAATCTGATTTATGTAGAGGCTTTACTTTTGCACATTTCCACATTTTGGGGAATTCTCCCGTAGCTATGCTTTTGTTTATAATAAGTGTAATTGAGGGTGCAATTATTGATGCTGCTGCTTTGAGGAAGTGTGCGTTCAATTCATCATAACCAGATGACTTATTTGTTTTTAAGTTGCTAAGTTCTCTGGGCACATATTCAACGGTTATATATGGAATTCGAAACTCTATATTTTCTGGAACTTTATTAAAAACATGATCTGTAGCTTATCAAATGCCAGTGCCTTTGTTTTATCATGGAGTGTGTCAGTTTTGACGCGATTGTACTGAAATATATATTAAAATGTTCAGATTGCATTTGTGGGTTTTGAATTTCACTTCCATTATCAGCACAGATTATTGAAGGTAATTTGTTTGCCTTGGGATTTATGTCTTTTAGAATTTTTCATATATTAGCCGGATTATTTTTTCCTGCTTCTAATTTATTTGCAAAATAATCTCGTTTAAATACTTTAATCAAATACGCAACTCTTTGCTTTAACATTTTAAAATTCAACATGTTTCCTACGTTTTTATGATAATCCCTTTCTTTCATTGTTTTTAAAATTCCTCTGTTCATCAATCCGGTTAAGGTTAAGATCATTTGTGATCTCTGAGTTGATATACCATAATCGCTTATAGAATTTCATGTATTCACATACTTCTCAAATAATGCCAAACTTTAGATTTATTACATAATAATTTAATGGATGAATCCAATCTGTTGCTCAAGTAAATTACGCCATAATGAACTACGTCACATGTAGGCTGACGTGACAATCAAAATGTGCAATGAATTGAACTTCTAAAAGTCCGTCATGTTTACGAAATGTATGTCTTTATTACTTAATAACCACCCTGTTAAATATTTTTAAACTAATTTGACTGGATGCTGTTGCTACCACAGGAAGCAACAGCACCTAGTCGAATTAGTTTCAAAATATTTAACAGCTTACCTGTATGGTTCTCTGGAAATTGAGATTCAGGAAGTTCAGTGTTCGATAGATGTCAATACGGATAAAGCGTGTGCGGAGCTAAGCTAGAGATGGGTGAGGCTCCGGTAAACGTCGGTTCATCCATGGCTATACCCGATTTGGTGCTATGAAGGTGGTTGAATAGAATATTATATAGATAATATGTAGGCTAGGTCGATCAACTTTAAAATGTGTTCATGAATGAATACATTTTAAAGAAACTGTAATTTAATTTAAGGTTACGTAATACCCCTATACACAGCTTGGTGTTGCTGAAAGCTGTGAGAGCAACAGCTTACAACAAAACCATTCTAAAATTACAAGCATAACTGAATAATGGGTTGTTTAGCACAAGCACACCCATAATTATTAATGCATGCATTCGAGCTGAAATTAATCTATACAGAAATTGTCCAATTAGTCGGTGATGGCTTTCTTTGTCATTTAAATACTATCTCCCGCATGTTTCATTCTCTGAGCCCCGCCCGTTACAAAGTGTCCACCTCTTTCGATAAATAGGACAGAAATAAAATTACAGCTTAGAGAATTTTCATATCACCTTTATCCAGATCTAATCTCTTAACCCTTTAACCCTCGAATTTGTTCAAGAAAATTTCAATTTTCTCATAGAACATGTTCATATGCAGACCAAGAGAAGATTATTTTTGGAAATTTATCACTGGAATGACTGGCTCGGTTATCGAGCCAGTCATTCCAGTGGTAAATTTTCAAAAATAATCTTCTTTTGGTCTGCATATGAACATGTTCTATGAGAAAATTGAAATTTTCTTGAACAAATTCGAGGGTTAACGGGTTAAGCAATTGGCCACTCTCCAAGACAGCATGGTAACGATTAGGGTTGAGTAAATTCTAACTACACAAAATCACAACAAATGCAACTATTATTCAATGTTATTCAAATTAGAGTCTTATTTCAACACACCGACCTCGCTGAACGTGTCCACCCATTTAAATATTTCAACGTGTGGGTACGTGGATGTCTGTTTGTGGGGTGGGGGAACTCATTGAATGGGCTGGTGCGATTAATAGAAGAGCGCGCCAAAATCACTAACCATTTTACTACCTTAACAATATGTCAACATTTCTATGGAATTAGATGACAATAAACTGGCGACCATTTCAGAACTATGTTACTAGAGGCTGGTGCTGACGACAACCAGTTTCAACAACACATTTTCAAATTTGGCATGAGAGAGAGAGGGAGAGAGAGAGGGCGGGGAGCGAGGGATGGATAGGAGGGAGGGATGGGGGAGAGATTCCGGAGGGAGGGATGAGAAGAGGGATAAATAAGCGTATGCGTGGGGGTGGGTGTGTGATGTTGGAGACCGAAAAGACGGATCAGCGAAAGAAGACGCGGGAGATTATTTAAGTCGTTGCTTCGCGCAGGACTGATGAGAGTAAACTATGGCTGAGAATTACGTCACAACTCCTATGTACATATACACTAATTCGCTCGTTAGGTAACATTACTCAATCACTGCTCAGCCTCGTTACCAAACACCACTTGTTCGGGGAAGATAAACCTGTCAGAGTAATCACTTGTCACGTAATGACAGAGATGTCCATACACGAAGAGAAGAATATTAAGTCATATACTTTAGGCCCTACCTTTTCATTTCCATAATTCTAAATTAATATACATTAATAATCCTATTGATTATATATGTAGTCGGGTGATCTACTGGGATTTCCCCTTCATCGGCACGTATATATTTACTGACTGATGTGCTATAGAGGATAGGCTACCAGAAATGTTATAGTATAGGTAAGAAATAACTTACCATGTTTCCAAAACATAATAAAACGTATGTCTACTGTTGAATACGTTGGGCTTAATTTGATTGGGTTCCAATCAATTTACGTCCAAAATAGTCAATAGAGCATTTGTACTAACTAATGTTTCTGTAGTTATTGTGGAAACATTTAAACATATTTAAAAGCTGTAGTGTAGCGTGAAACTTTGTAGGCGCGCTCCGGCGTAAGAGAATATAGTAACGTAGGAATGTGAGGACTTCTGGTTACAGTCATGCAAATAATCCGAGGGTATCAATGTATTATATATGGCTACAACATAATTATGAGGTTGTGCATACATACACATGTACTTATGCTAGAGCTGAGAATCGCAGAGATAAAATTGAGAATATAGGATGGACCTTCGTGGATGTATTGTGGCAATGCCAAATGCCGTTCAATGGTAAACGGTGGGAACCAACAAACACAATTCTGCTTTGGTTCGCCAGTGTTGGTGGTCAATAGCGAAATAACACTATACATTTGGATATTGCCCCACCCAAGGCCAATATCGAGTTCGATATTGATGACTGCGTCAATTGCGTCAATACCTAATAGATGGACCCATTTCTATCTATGTCCCGCCCATTTCTAGCTAAGCTCCGCCCACGTTTCGTGGTGGGTCGATTTATTTACTTTGAACCCCGAATTCCCAGCATCCAAAATTGAAGGTAGGTATACAGGTAAGCTGTTGAATATTTTGAAACTAATTTGACTGGACGCTATGGTAGCAACAGCGCCTAGTCTAATTAGCTTCAAAAATATTCGACAGAATGTGTATTAAATAGTAAATCGATCAAAGACATACAATTCGTTCACTTCATGACGGCACTTCAATTTCCATGACGGAGTTATGATTTTGATGTCTGCCTATATGTGGCGTAGACACTAATTGATTATGATGTCAGACACTTTAGTGACAAATCGGAGCCCTCTCTCACGTTATGGAGGTCCGCTGTCTCAGTGAGCAATGACACACAAGTGCTATGGAGAGGTATATGTTGTGATTTTACAGAACTTACTATGCCTATATACATCAAATTGTCCACTTCGTTCAAATATCACCCTGCATTAATCTTCCTGGAATGACAAATCGAAAAACCAATCCACCGTGTAAATAATTATTACGTGCCTTCCATCTGTCACACATAAAACGTTTGGCCCCCCCCCCACCCACCTCCAGTACTCCGCCCTCTATACAAGCCTCCCACCCCCGAAATGCTGCCACCCGTATCATCGCTGTAGGCGTATTCGATGTTCAAATTAGGCATCTTCTCACTCTGAGTTCTCAATGATCTCCGCTCTCAATATATAGAATTGCACCCACTCTATCTACACCATATACACCCACAGTGCCATGGTCAATAGACGTTATCCGTGTCTGCCCATTCTGGCCACTTACTGACCACACGGCATAGAGATATCTTGAAGTAAGACACTAAGGACAACAAAGGCTAACTCTGTCAGGTTCTCGAATAAGTACAGAAAAACATGTCTATAACTGACATCTGTCTTTAAGATCAGATGATGGTGGTTCCTTAAGGACGTAGGTAGTAAGACTTAATGAACCACAATTAGTGGGCACAAAGGCATGTACGCTATAACCAACGAGTTGTATTAAACGACCACCTGTTTGTCAGTACCACATTTTAATGGTCTGATACAGACAGGATTGGTAATGGAGGAATCCAGTTTTAGCTATGCCCCGCCCATCTCTAGCTAAGCGCTACTCACACTTCGGCGTGTTCGGATCGATCGATCCATGAGCTGCCTGACTATCAATTTCCAGAAAATTATACAGGTAAGCTGTTGAATATTTTGAAACGAATTTGACTGAGTGATGTTGCTGCCTATAGCATGCATTTGCCAAATTAGATTCAAAATATTCAACAGCATGTTTATTAAATAGTACAACAGCGCTTAGTCATCAATTACACGTTCGTGACGAACTTACCTACGTCATTCAAGACGTCATTGATTGTGACGTCATCCTACACGTCACATAGTTGATTATGACGACATATGACGGATGGATAAACTGTAAAGGTCCATTGATCGGGCAGGATTCTACACTTACTAGCACCATATCACACCTCATCGTAAGGCAGCCAACCTCATGGTTTATAATTCCAGGAGTAACAGCTTCTTTATTCCTTATACAACAGCTTTCAGTAACGATATTTTAGCAATGAACACTTGTTCGTAAAATAAAAAAGAAAGAACTGAATAATTAAATAAAATAATACAAAAGCTGTTTAATTCGTATTCAAGATGTTATCTCGCATGAATAGTTTAACATTGCTAGCTAGCATAACGCTACCAATTTCCGCGCCAAAATGCCTAATTTACCCACATCTGTACTCGTTTACAAAGACCCAGTATGAGGACTGACATTACATAATCTAACGCAACATAAACAATTAACACAGCATGACTAATGGTCTTCGATCTAATCTATTAGTATCGTAGAAAGAATATCTTGATCGACTATCTAGTTTAGTTCATTGATCTCTATTAGAGGGTAATCGACCACCCTTGTCGGACTTTGTAAGATACTGCATTAAAACTCATTAGATGAGGGCATATTGACGATAGTCTACTTCCAGCTGTTATTGCACCCGACAGACCAGCGTGGGTGTTAGACCGTAAACTCAAAAGGTGGGGTGTATTTCACTCAGACACTAGCGAAAGTCGGATCGTTCGCGTTTCTAAAAAAAAATATATTGAAATTTCAGCATTCTTCCGAATAGAATTAAGAACCCAGTCTATGTATTGCCAGTATCTTGTAACTTGTAACTTATAAGTATCTTGACCTCCTGTCTAGGAGAACTGTAAACTTTAATCCAACTGAGTAGAGAATATCCACAACACCGCCAAGCCAAAAGTAAAGACTACACTAAGCGTACCGCAACCATGATTTAAGGCATGATAATTTGTAAGCCATCCATATTTAAGATCGGCACTCTACAAATATCCTAATTAACTATACATTAGAAGAGACAAGAAATGCCGCCACCCGTTAGTAGATAATTGGAACTCATAAACCCCTCATCGCTAAGAATAAGGATACAGAGCTCACACAGACATCAGATTAAATAGCTGAAATTGGAAGCTGCCGACCAGTTGACAGAGTACAGATTAAGCCATAGCTAGGACTATGGGAATTGTCCAGCAGTACATTTATAGTAGAACTGAGTTCATATAAATAGACTGCTTGCATATGGTATCTCAAGATATCTATGGTATCTTAGACCAATATTATTAATTAAGGAGATATAATGTCTAAGTCTAGATTGGCAAGTAACTGAAATCTTAAGAGGTGCAGCAATCTTCTACTGTGAAATTCAATGGCATCCAGTAGGTCATGCCTTTTGGAGGAGGTGAGATCAATTACTTTTGTACAGTCTAGCATCAGTTGGAGTAAATCATCCGATGAATGCGACATGATACTGAACTCGCAATGTTCTTGGTGGATCTCTGATATGTTTTACGGCTGGACAGTGTATGATGAAGTGTGAACTGTTTTCTAAGTCCTCCTTGCATAACATACACATCGGACTGGATCTCTCATGCTTGAAACGGGACCGATTAGATTGAAGAATATAAGTGCCTGTAAGCCGCTTTTGCTTGATTGGGAGACGTGTAATATTTCTCACAGAGCAGTCTGGGACCAATACCGGATGTAAACTCTCAGGGCTCAAAATGGAGACATTTATGTATTCTAATGAGCTGTAGAGTAGGGCCTTTGCTGTTATTGCCTCTTTCCAGCGTCGGCTTATAGCATTTTCATTTAGAGATATCCACTTCTCTTTCTTTATTGGAGAGTCCAGGTAAAGCTCTGCTTCTTCTAGCTCGTACTTCCATAGAATTGTTTTAGGTCGACAAACCAACTACTACTATTGCAAGATTTAACCACAAGCTGCGTTCTTGCTATCCTCTTTTCCAATGAACCTTCTGGTTGGTTGCGAGCATTAATACATTTTGGACGATCTGGGCCTCTATTGGCAGAATACCTGATAGAATATAAATTGCAGGATCGACTGCACTAGTTGGTAATGAGAGAAGTTGTTTCAGGAGATTTTTGTACATTTCTAGTTTTGTTAACTGTTCCCTGTTGGGGGATTATGAGTTCTGAGCCATATATGTATAGGAGCAATATATAGCTTGTAAAGGTGAATGACAGTCTGTGATCGAGCCCGTTGTGGCCATGGAAACCTGTTGCAACAAGACCATAGGCAACGCGGTGAGATTTCTTGATATTGTCAGTAACATTTTCAAAGACATTGTCCTTTTTGTATTTGTTTTTCCCACCCCTAGATGAGTGGGCATTCCCTGTTGCTGAACATACAGACATTTAGGGTAAACAGACAAAGAAACACTTTTTGTTGGATGTAACTGGTATCTCTCTTCTTCTGCAAAGTCAACCGCACTATTGACAATACTTTGTGTGTCGATTACTGAGCGCCTCATCAGCGAACCGTTATCAGCACATATGTGCTGTTATGGCGTGCAACATTTCCAATGCGGGCACCAAAGCGGGCAGCTTCCAACCTGTGTAATAGCGGGTCTATGTATAACTTGTGCAAATAAGTATTCAATATATCGCCTTGTCTGAGGCCTTGAAGGATATCAAATGTATCTGCCACGGCTCCCTTCCATTTAACCTTAGATGAGGCGCAGATGTTGATACTTTGGATAAGTTTCCAGTGCTTGCCCTTAACCCCGGCATGATGCAGCCTGCGTAATATATGTGCATATCATCTACACGAAAACATGGCAATACAGATACCAAACAGTATGCCTACAGGGCTGAGAACTACAAATAAATTGTCACAAGAGAATAACACTGCAAAATGACAAACGTATTAACTGCAGAAATTTTTTTTACAAATTTATGTCTAGAAAGTATAATCATTTGATTTCATTTATATAGCTTACGACATCTGATGCAATTATTTCTCGTAGTTCCTTTTAAAAGGGAAAACTATTTGCGTCAACAGCGAGACCAAACATCCACTTTAGGGGATCAAAGATTTCCCTTCAAATTATCAATGGTATAGAATTACTTTGTTTAAGGCTTCATCATTCAAGTTTTAGGGGCAAATCATTCAACCTTCGATGTCTAATGTCTACAATCTAGTTATCCCATGCTTGGAATTAATTAATCCAATCTTTAGAGTCAATTTAATGCCAAGTCTCTGAATAGAATCATTCAACTACAATGTTTGTCATCGAGACATCCAATGTTTGAGGTCAAGCCATTTAAGGTTTGAGGTCAAGCCATTCAAAGCTTGGAGTCCGGCTACCCAAGGATTAGACTTCCAAGGCTTGGTGGCGAGTCATCAAAGGTTTTCAATAAACTCACCCAACTATAAGATTTGGAATCAAGTCATTCAATGTTTTGAATTGAATCGTCCAAATACAAGGTTTGCAGTTGAGTCATCCAAGAATTGGAGCCATGGCATCCGAGGTTTTGAATCGAGTCATCCAAGGTTTTTAGTCGAATCATGTAAGGGTTATATCGTTTTAATCGTGTAACCCAAGGTTTTGAGTCGAGTCATCCAAAGTTTGGAGTCAAGTCATCCAAAGTTTGTAGTCGAGTTATTCAATGTTTGAATTTGAGCCATATGCGATCGATTTATATTCGATTCACTCAAAGTTTGGAGTCGAGTCATCCATATTTGGAGTTAAGGCATCCAATGCTTCCAATGATGTGCTCAGGCACTGCCTCAAGCATAGTACCGAGAGGATACAAGCGGGTGTGAGTAGCCACGCCGGTTCCTCACCATTACCCGCAGCGCATCATACATGAATCCGCCCTGATACATTGGCCTTTATTTGATGACAAATAGGCACTACTGCTTTAAGACACCTGCATAAATATTAACAATAATAATAACGTCTGTGCCTCGTCATGGATGTTGTACTTTACTTCGTCCACATCTGAACATCTGCAGACACGATGGCGTGTCTGGCTGACCGATGTTTGGCCTATGGCCTAACAGCTTGATGTCCATGCGTGAACCCCGTATGTAATAATTTTCTGGTTCCAATTATTCCATCTGTAGCGCCTGCAAACATGGCCGTATTGTCTATCTATCTTAGGCCCGATTTATAAGTCGAACTTCTCTTGTGCCGTGCCAGCTAAATCTGCCTGAAAATGACAGAATCCACTATATAAATCAACCAGTCGTCATTAGCGCGGCGCGACAGAAAGTTCAACTTATAAAACGGGCTTGGAAAGATTGGTCGCCTATGTGACACCGGTGAAGCCATTTCAGTTCGCACGTGCTTTGCGCGATTGGTGATAGTAGGCAAAGGGTTAACCCACAATGGGTCAGCAGGCATTAGCCGTTATGAATATAATTCTGATTAGTGACAACATATAGCTGGTATAGTCTAAAATACGGACAATAGCTTGAAGCTTGTAAAGGACGTTGACGCTATGGTCTTTGCCATTATTTCCACACGAATCGACTGAAAGTGGTTGCTGGTTTATTTTACTTAAAAATAAAATAGTGAATAAACACAACAACCATCTTAAGATGGTGAACAAAGTATTAAAAAGGAAAAGTGAAAACGAGCTTTTCGTCTCTCTTTTTGTGTTAGTCCGCCAAAATTGATATTGAGAGGGTATCGCGCGATAATAGCAGGCGATACTGGCGGCACGTGCGCCGCCCAAGACACGTTTGTACCCTCTCCGCTCACTCTGCGTGACACGCGACTGCGCAATCGTGACTGTTATAGCTTGGTAGCGTTGATAGAAGCCAAACATAATTCTTTCAAATGACGACGTATTTTCTTTAAAAATTAACATGCTAAAGTTGTGGACAAGGTACTCAAGGTCGGCACGCAATGCGGGCTGCATGAAAATATCATATGCCGAACGTTGGTAGCTTTTGCTAGTTGGTATCCATATACGGGCAGGCTGTAAAGGTTTTCAGAACTTGAGTAAAAGCCTCTGTCCGAAGAAAGGTCTGGCAACTCGCCATGCTGAAGGTGTATCATGTAGTCGCGTGCTCTTTAAGTTTGAATCTGACAGAAGAACGCGTGGCCAAGTTGTTATTTAAATTCAGGTTATTAAATAGGGGTAAGAAGGGGTGGGGCTGGGTTGGGGGTGGGGTATGCGCAAGGTGGCGATATCCTCCAGGGTTTTCGTCTCTCATAGCGCCCCTAGATTTTGGCCCCACACATACATCAGCCCACAGGTCCATGTACGTTCCTACACCCCTGAATTGATAATCAAAGCGGTTCTGTAGATCGCCTACTTCTGAGGTCCCCAATACAGTAAGCTCATAAATAACTTAACATGTTTCCAAACAAAACAGAAACACGCTAGTTCATACAATCCTTAACACGATGGAAGAAATATTTCCAAAAATGTTGGTCCCGATCCCAGGATGATTCATAATAAAGAAATATCACTTACCTCTCTGTATAACAGCAGTCTACCAGTCAGTGGTACTCACAATTAATGTATTACTCTCCTATTGCTTTTCGGGCCATCCACGATAATGCGATGCCGCAGACGACGATGACGATGACGACGACGATGACGACAGGAGAGGGGATGATGGGGATGCAATAAAGGCTCGCTAAACCGTTAATCTCCTCAAACTTTTCGTTCCAAGTTATGAAGAGGTTAAAAGTTCAGATTTACCTAAATACACAGAAGTGGAGCCATTTTGAATGTGTGGGGTGGGCGTGGTTGGAGGTGACTGGGTCTCATTTCTCGTTTCTGTTTCGTTTTGTTTCGTTATGGGGAATTTGGTATTTTTCCACTGGAAATTACAATTAAATGCAATATGATTCGCTTCTGGGCGGGACTTGTAAATATGGGTTACGGCAAACTATCATCCATCTTATACTTTTTAGCAACGGATTACATGACAAAACAAAATAAACGGTTTAAATGGGTTGAAACTATCAAATCTATTCTGGAGAGCACAGGTCAACTAAGTTTATTTGAGAGAGAGCAAATAAATACTAAACAATTAATAAAACAAACCAAACATATTTTAGAACAACAATATATAGAAAAATGGTCTAGAACATTAGCCGAATCACTGACGTTTTATAAACAAATTAAATTGAATTTTGAGCCCGAGAAATACCTAAAATTACTCCCATACCGGGACGCCATAACATTCTGCCACTTTCGTACGCTAAATCACCAACTCGCTATTGAGACAAAGAGATGGGTCGGAATAGAACGCAATGAGCGCCTCTGTAGTATATGCAATGTTATAGAAGATGAAATCCATTTTCTCTTCCACTGTCAGAAATATGTGAGAGAAAGACACCGATATACCTCATTATTATATAAGGGAGAATACATTTGAAAAAACCAAAGGTCTATTCGCAATATGTAATAGACCGATACTAAGCAGGATGTGTAAATACTTACGATTTTCAAAACAAAAAGCAACAGAACAACATCAACAACAACAACAACAACAACAACAACAACAACAACAACAACAACAACAACAACATCAACATCATCAACAAGAACAACAACAACAATAAATTTGTTATCAACGACAACAACAAAAACAACAACAAAAACAACAACAAAAACAACAACAAAAACAACAACAACTGCTACTGCTACAGCTACTGCTGCTGCTATTGCTATTGCTATTGCTATTGCTATTGCTATTGCTATTGCTATTGCTATTGCTATTGCTACTGCTGCTGCTATTGCTACTCCTTAAGCGGCGGCATCAACATCATAATAATAATAATAATAATAATAATAATAATAATAATAATAATAATAATAATAATAATAATAATAGTAATAATAATAATAATTGCAGTACTCTCATGTATACAGATCTCTACCGTCACATGTTTATTGATTTATGTACCCTCATATTCCGTTTAATAACGGACTGAGTGAAATAAAGAAAACTGAAAACTGAAACTGTGTAAGAAACGAGAATAGAAGACCTGGTGAAAGCATGGTGGGAGTTGAGAGGACGGGTTGGGGTGGGTAACTGGGGGTAAATGACGGCGGTATGGAATAACCATGAATATGGTCTGTTAATTCAAATTATTCGTATTGATTATATAATTGGCTAACTGCTATCCGACAATGAAAGTGTTTGAAGGAGCTGTTCTTTTCTTTCCTATTCTTTTTTAATCTGTTTACATCGTTTTTCTCCCCTACATATCTCTCTCTCTCTCTCTCTCTCTCTCTCTCTCTCTCTCTCTCTCTCTCTCTCTCTCTCTCTCTCTCTCTCTCTCTCTCTCACACACACACACACACACACACCTCTTAATTTATTGTTTCTATCTCACCTCGTTTTAGTGTTCTCAATAATTCTGTAGGGAGAGGGCAAATCTAAGTTGTAAGAACTTGTGCCCGATCCCATTGTGCAATTGTTACAATAAAATATGTTTAAATCAAAAGTGCTAAGTGCTGCCACCTGACTCCACAAGAACTGACGAGAGTGACGTTGCCAGCGATATGGTCACGAACGCCTCATTCAAACAATTTCTACATCCCGGAGAGGTAACTGATATTTACTTATTGGACCCTATGATGCAAGAAATGTTCAATTGACCTTTCCAGTTTTTGCTAAGTCCCGCCTACCTCTAGTTAAGCTCCACCCACACGTCGCTCGTATTGGGATCGATCGATCCATGAACTCCATGACTATGAATTTCTAAAAAATTATACAGATAAGCTGTCAAATATTTTGAAATGCTGCCTAAAATATAATTTCAAAATATTCAACAGAATCTTTATTAAATAGTAAATACATACAATTCGTACAACAACGCATAGTCCGTCTTCAATTATGCATTCGTGACGTACTTATCTACGTCATTCATGACGTCATTGATTATGATGTAATTCTACACGTCGCGTAGTTAATTATGATGTCATATGATGGATGGATAAAGTGAAAAGTTATATTGAATATTTTGAACGATAATTGAATTGGAAAATAGTGCTGCCTTCAATGTCTTTCAATCCAACTATATTTAAACTATTCAATAATACGTTTTATCTTTTCTTGAAAAAATGTTAAGTTATTTCTGAGCCGTACGCACGTACCACCCTATTTTGGCTTCAAAAGATACATTTAAGCCCATGTATCAACCAGTTAATAGTGGCTAATTGGTCAGTAGCGTAACCAGAAGGGGTCACATACCCTGTGTCCATCCTCCCAAAAGGCATGCCTAAATCATGCGTAAAATCTTACCATGAAGGTTCGTAAATTATTTACCTCAGGTAATGCGCGAGAAACCTGAGAGTATCCAGACTTCAAAATCGCCATGGAAAGACCCCTGACCTCAATGGCCCTTTTTATAACCCATGGCTCATTTTAGTTGCTTGCTCCCATTGATGCTAGTGTTTGACTAAGCAACTGTAATTGTAATTCCATAATGTGGCCGGTTAAGATAGATGGTATTTGACCTACACACAGCACGTAGTATGAGCATCCGAAAGCCCAAATACGAAAAATCAAGTACAATTTAATAACTATTCTGTTGAATATTTTGAAACTATGTTAATTTGACTGGGAGCTGTTGCAGCAACTGGTTCCTGTCCACTTAGCTCCAAACTTTTAAACAGTTTACCTCTGTCTATTGTTATCGTGAAATTAAATTGAGTTTCTTAGAATCTAAGCGGTTATTTCTTTCAACAAATCTTAATATCAACGGAGAAATCCAGTTTCTCAGTCAATCATATGACGTCATAATCAGCTACGTCACATGTATGCTGACGCCATAATAAATTGCGTCATGAGTGCCGCGATATAGTCCATCTTAAACGCTTAATAGTCCGTCACGGTGTACGAATTGTATGTCTTTACTCCTTAATATATATTCTGTTGAATATTTTTAAAACTAATTTGACTGGTGGGTGCTGTTGCTACATATGGCCAGTCAAATTAGTATTGATATCGACAGCTTAATTGCATAGTTTTCTGGAAATTGAGATTCAGATAGTACAGGGATGGATTGATCCCAACATGGGCAAAGTGTGGGTGGAGCTTAGCTAGAGATGGGCTAAATATAGCTAAAACGGAATGCCTCCATTCTGCGCTCGAGAATTTCATTGTGATTTATATCCTATATTCTGCTGTTGAAAATAATTATGTTGAGTGGTGCTGCTGCTGCTTATAATAATAAAACAAATTATTATTATTTTTTAATTCCAGCAACTGCCGAGTATTGAATTAAAAATACTTTGTTAACCCTTTAACACTTGAATTTGTTCAAGAAAATTTCAATTTTCTCATAGAAAATGTCTATTTGCAGACCAAGAGAAGACTATTTTTGAAAATTTACGACTTGAATGACTGGCTCGGTTATCGAGCCAGTTATTCCGGTGGTAAAATTTCAAAATTTGTCTTCTCTTGCTCTGCAAATAGACATTTCCCCAAGACCACTGCAGAAGCCGTTTTTGGCTGATATGAGTGTTAAAGTGTTAAATAAATGTAAATATTAAACCAGTTTCACGAGGCAGCATCTTTGATTTTGCAACACTGTGAACTATTGCCATCAGTGTTTCAATGGCGCTTCGCCCATCTGTCCCGCGTATTGTCTTGTTGTCGTGTCAGATGTTTTGTTTACTTATGGTTGTAAGTGGCTCCAATGTAAACAGTAATCCAGATCAGTTAACAAAATACAATCTATTATTAAGACCACTTAGAAACTTCTGAATGCTGAAGAGGCAGCTAGTAGTTATAGGCCTATAATACTTTCAGAACAGGTAAACTGACATTGTTTAAAATCGATAAGGACGCGTAGCAAGTGGGCGGAGTTGGGATAAAATTTCCAGATAACGCACATTACTAGACAAGTACTGGGTCGTATTTGCCCTGTATTGGCCCAGTATCGGCCCAGTAACCTGCGTTATTAGGAGAGTGGGCCTCTGAATTGTGGTCGCTGAATGAGACATTATATTTAGTTAGCCTATCTAATTACGGAAAATGTTCGCTATTAGTAACTGAAACGTTGTTTTCGTAACTAAATCTGTATTGACCAATGTACAATGAATTAGTTTATCATGGCAGCTAATTCGACATGCAATTGATACATTTAAAGGACATTAAAGTGTGACGTTTGAGACACTAATTGTGGATAAGGGGTAGTAAATCTTATGGTAGTCTTATAATATGACAGGAGTGTTACATATAGGCCCATATATAGTTTATTTTAAGACTTTGTTAGCTGGAACTGGATATCTGA